>CM072088.1:31363132-31862182 GCA_036850905.1 Luffa acutangula | reverse complement strand
CTTCTTTCTCTTCTGGCGTTCTCTTTTTCTTCGTTTTTACCTTCTAAACCTCGGGGGTAGCGGGTATCTCCTCTTCCTCGTTATCTCTCTCTTTTCTCGCTCTCGTTTTAGCCATCGAAGAGTTTCAAAAGGAATTCTATATCGCACACAGAGAATGAAAGAAAAATGCAAACAGCAATGGATGAATCAAGAAGACGAAGTGGAACTTACCTACCAGAGGATGTGAATAAATAGGGCTCCAGCAACTTGAAATCTTAATCGAAAAGATTTGCTCCCATTAAATTATATTACCGTTCAATTTAAACCATCAACGTTAAATTCCTGATTTCAAATCGCCCGCAGTAATTAATTATGCGCTGTCAACTAATGAGACCGTTGGATCATCTTGTTGTGACACGTGGCCGCTTTAGATAACGTATACAAATTTACCTGGGAAAATTCGGAGAAAATCCCAACGATTAAAATAATAAATTTTCAACAAAATCCCTTCTATTCGGACGATTTTGCTTCAGTTATAACTTTGTCGCAACAACCTGCTGAACCTGAAGAATCTTGGATACGGAATTCAAATTTCAAAATAGAAAACCAAATCTTCTAAATTTAAAAATAACCAATCAAATCAAATTTAATCCTTCTTGAAGCCGAATTAATTTAGAGAAAATCTCTATTAACTTAAACTAAACATAATTAAAATAACTGAAAATGAAAACTGGATCTAATCTAATAAAATCTAATTAATTCAACGATAATTCATAATTCAAAGATAATTAAAATAAATCGAGAATAGAATCAAATCAAATTCAAAAAGAAATAGATAAAATCTAAACTACCAGAAATAATAAAAATACTTAAAGATAAACTCTAATAAACCATGCAAAAATCAAATCTAACCTATTTAAAAACAAATCAACGAAAAATAAAATCGATACAAGTACTGGAAGCTCAAATTTTTGCTCTGTGAAATGCTCCCGCAAAAATCCTGCTCTCTCAATCATCAACCAACCTTAGGGAAGGATATTTCGACAGAAACTCCTCACCCCAATAATGCTTCACACGCTGTCCATTCACCTTGAACACTCTCCCATCTTTTTTCATCCTGTAAAGTAACTGCTCCATGGGGGAAAACCACAATCACAATAAACGGTCCTGACCATTTAGATTTTAGTTTCCCAGGGAATAATTTTAATCTAGAATTATAAAGCAAGACTTTTTGACTTTTGATAAACACTTTAGATTTTATTTTCATGTCATGCCACAACTTAGTCTTTTCTTTGTACATTTTCGCATTCTCATAAGAAAATTGGCGAAATTCCTCCAATTCATTAAGCTGCAACATTCTTATTGCTCCTGCACGACTCAAATCAAAATTTAACATTTTCAAAGCCCAAAATGTTTTATGCTCTAGCTCTAGTGGTAAATGGCAGGCTTTCCCATATACTAACCTATAGGGAGACATACCTAGAGGAGTCTTATAGGCTGTCTTATAAGCCCAAAGAGCCTCATCCAACCTAAAAGACCAATCCTTCCTAGATGGATGGACTACTTTCTCTAAAATCGATTTTATTTCCCTATTACTAATTTCAGCTTGACCATTTGCTTGTGGGTGATAAGGGGTAGCTATCCTATGCTTGATCCCATACTTAGCTAAAAGCTTAGTTAAGACATTATTAACAAAATGTGTACCCTCATCACTCACTAGAGCCCTAGGTATCCTAAACCGCGCAAAGATGTGCGATTGAAGGAACCTCGCTACTGTCTTAGCATCACTCTTCTGATGGCATGCGATGGCCTCCACCCATTTGGACACGTAATCAACTACCAATAAGATAAAAACATTACCATTAGAAGGGGGAAATGGCCCCATAAAATCAATACCCCATACATCGAATAATTCAACTTCTAAACACATAAGTAAGAGGCATTTCATCTCTAGGCCCCAAGTTTCCTCTCCTTTGGCAAGCATCACATTGCTTGTAAAACCAATGGGCATCCTTGAATAAGGTAGGCCAGAAGAATCCACAATGCAAAATCCTCATAGCTGTCCTCTGACCGCTGAAATGACCTCCATACGGCGAAGAGTGACATTGCTCCAGGATTTCCTTTGCTTCAACACCTGAAACAAACCTACGAATGATACCGTCAGAGCATTACTTATACATAAAGGGCTCATCCCAATAGAAATATTTTGCATCATGCTTAAACTTTTTCTTATGCCTCCAGTCCATGTCAATAGGAGTGATTCCCTTTACCAAAAAGTTGGCAATATCAGCATACCAAGGGACATCCCTGACTTCCTTTACCTCAACAGCAAAAAGTTGTTCATCTGGAAAACAATCGGAAATGGCAGATTGCTCCAGCAAAGATGTTGATGGATCAAGACGAGATAAATGACCTGCAATGACATTTTCTGATCCCTTCTTGTCCTTTATCTCCAAGTCGAACTCCTGCAATAATAAAACCCAACAAATTAGTCTAGGTTTTGCATCTTTCTTAGACATTAAGTACCTTATTGCTGCATGATCCGTGAACACTGTGACTTTCGATCCAACCAAATATGGCTGGAATTTCTCAAAAGCAAACACAACAGCTAACAACTCCTTTTCAGTAGTTGTGTAGTTGACTTGTGCTTCATTTAAAACCTTGCTTGCATAATATATAGGATGGATAAATTTGCCTTGCTTTTGCCCCAGCATAGCACCTACCGCAGCATCACTCGTATCACACATTACCTCAAACGGTAAATTCCAATTAGGTGCACAAAGAATGGGTGCTGAGATTAAAGCGGCCTTTAAAGTCTCAAAAGCCTTCCTACAATCTGCATTAAAGTAAAAAACATGATCAGTACACAATAAGTTGCAAAGAGGTTTACTGATTTTGGAAAAATCCTTTATGAACCTCCTATAGAATCCAGCATGTCCTAAAAAAACTCTGAATCCCCTTCACTGAATTCGGTGGTTCTAGTCTCTCAATAACCTCTATTTTTGCTCTATCAACTTCTAGACCATTCTTAGAAATCCTATGACCTAACACTATGCCCTCCTTCACCATGAAGTGACATTTCTCCCAATTAAGAACTAGATGGGTATCCTCACATCTCTTTAATACCTGATCTAAATTATCTAAACTTAAAAGACCCTCCAAACATTGAAAAAATCGTCCATAAATACTTCAACAGTGGACTCAATCATATCAGAAAAAATTGCCAACATACACCGCTGAAATGTTGCTGGAGCATTGCAAAAGCCAAAAGGAATTCGCCTAAAAGCAAACGTCCAATAAGGGCAGGTGAAAGTGGTTTTTTCCTGATCCTTAGGAGCAATAGTAATCTGGTTATACCAGAATAACCATTTAAGAAACAGTAGTAGGCCTGACCAGCCAATCTATCCAACATCTGGTCAATAAATTGTAGAGGGAAATGGTCCTTACGGGTGGCTTTATTAAGCCTCCTGTAGTCCATGCAAACCCTCCAGCCAGTTACTGTCCTGGTTGGGATCAATTCATTGTCTTTATTGCTCACCACATTGACACCTCCTTTCTTAGGAACACATTGGACAAGGCTTACCCAATTGCTATTGGCAATTGGATAAATGATCCCAACATCCAACTATTTAATCACCTCCTTTTTAACAACCTCTTTCATCGCAGGGTTAAGCCTTCTTTGTTGCTCAATACTCCTAAAGGATCCCTCATCTAGAGTGATTTTGTGCATACAAAAAGATGGGCTAATTCCCTGAATGTCAGCCAATGTCCAACCTATAGCCTTGCGGTATTGCTGCAACACTTTTATTAAGGCCTCCTCATGCTCCGACATTAAATCTGATGCAACAATAATGGGCAACGTCTCACCTTCCCCAAGATAAACATACTTTAGATGATCCGGCAAGGGCTTCAAATCTAAAGTAGGTGCCTCAATCAGGGATGGCTTGATTGGAGGAGCTTTCCTTTGATCTAAATCTAAAGACTCAAAAATATCCTCACACCTAAACAATTCTTTTTCATTTTCTCTTTCTAACAAGAAAACTTCTAAATCCTCTACATTAACCCTTCCATGCTCTTCTGAATGCTTACTAGCCGAATCCTGTATTGCTGTCTCAATAAACTGTGCTCTCAAGAATCCCAATGAAGGAGCAATCATCCACTTCGTCTTGATATTTCATGGCTTTAAAACACATTAAATTTCACTTCCTCATTACAGACTCTCATTGTTAATTCCCCTTTTTTAACATCTATTAACGTCCTACCAGTAGCCAAAAATGGACGACCTAGAATAATTGGGACATCTTTATCAGCCTCATAGTCTAAAATAATAAAATCAACTGGAAATATGAATTTATCTACCTTTACTAAGACATCCTCAATTTTACCCTCTGGATATGTGATAGACCTATCAGCTAGTTGGAGTGTGACTGTGGTAGGTCTAGCTTCACCAATACCAAGCTTTCGATAGACCGAAAGAGGCATAAGGTTAATGCTTGCACCTAAATCACAGAGAGCTCTACCTAACTCTTTTCCACCTATAGAAACAAGTATAGTAAATGATCCTGGATCCTTAGCCTTGGGTGGTAGCCCATTCTTAAGAATAACACTACATTCCTCAGTAAGAGATACAGTTTCAAACTCACATAACCTCTTCTTTTTAGTTAAAATATCCTTAAGAAATATAGCATAATTAGGCATTTGCTCAATAGCTTCTACTAGAGGGATATTTATATGCAACTGCTTAAGAATCTCTAAAAACTTTTTTAATTGACAATCCTAATTTCTAGGCTTCTGCCTTTGTGGAAAAGGTAGAGGCGGGTACATAAGGTGGGGGCGACACATAAGGTGATCCACATCTGCAACAGAACCAGATGCTCCATCATCTTTATTACTGCCTCCAGCACCCTGACCAGACTCCAACTCTTTCTCAACAATATTTTTATCACCATTTTTATTTACATCCTGGGTTTTTCTAAGCTCTTCTAGTGGCTTACCACTCCTAAGAGTCACTGCCTTTACCTGCTCCTTACCTTCCCTTCGAGGGTGTTCAGTATCTGATGGAAGTTTCCTCGAGGCCTTGCCTTCAGCTCATTAGCTAGCTGACCCACTTGCAATTCCAGGGCTCTCATCGAAGCTTGATTACTTTGAATTGCGGCATCTGTACGAGCCATAAATTCTTTCATCATCGCCTCGAGAGAACTTCTCGAATTTTGCTGGGGCAAAGCCTGCTTATTTTGCAGGGGCATTACCTGCGCTTTAGCAAATCCCGACTGGGTCACCTTTTGTTGCGCTTGCACATTGCTCACTTGTCCTCCCCATGAGAAGTTGGGGTGGTTGCGCCAACCTGGATTATAAAAGTTAGAGTAAGGGTTATTCCTCTAATTACCTACAAAAAACACAGAAGTTGGATTGTTGGGGCAAAACTCGTAGTTGAGATCTTCACCACAATAGACATATGCTTCCTCTGCCACTTGGTTCACCACTGCAGCAGGCTCCACTGTTGGTGGCTGTTGATGACTAATCACTGTCACATTCTTAAGAGCATTAGCAATCATAGCAAGATCAGCCCTAATGGTGGACACACCATCAACCTCTAACACACTCATAACCTTCTTATTTGTGCATCTAACATCCGACCACTGACAACTATTAGTAGATATTCTTTCTAAAATTTCATAAGCTTCATCAAAAGTCTTTTCCAAAAGATCCCCTCCAGCCGAAGCATCCACCATACCTTGGGTTACTCCATTTAAACCATTGTAAAATGTTTCCATTTGAATACAACGAGGTAAACCATGGTGGGGGCACTTTTGCAAAAGCTCCTTAAACCTTTCCCAAGCCTCACTAAAAGTCTCATCTTCAAGTTGCCTAAACCCTACTGTTTCACTCCTTAATTTAGCATTTCTATTAGGTGGGAAATATTTACTCAAAAAAATTTCAGCTAACTCATTCCATGTCCTAATTGATCCTGGAGCAAAAGAGTTTAACCATGCCTTTGCTCCATCTCTAAGAGAATATGGGAACAAAGTTAATCTAAGAGCAGCTCTAGGCACTCCTTGAATCACAAAAGAATCACTAACTCCTAGAAAAGACTTAAGATGTAAATGAGGGTCTTCAGATGACAAACCATGGAATTGCCCCACGGTTTGCAACATCTGAAACATTATCGGTTTCATTTCAAAATTCGCCGCTTGCATTTGGGGACGTGCAATCCCTGGATTCAACTCATTAAACATTGGGACAGCATACGCTCGAATGGCTCTGGTCCTATCGTTCGCTATCAAGATAAGATTCTCAACCTGATTATTTTGCTGCTCATTTTGTTCAAACAGCGGGTTTTGCTGCAACAACCGATTCTGGGGGTCGGCTGGATCTTCAAGACCATGCGGAAGATGCAGCACGTTATCCATTTGGCTCTGGTTTCTGCGCTGCTCTCTTCTTCTGATCCTGAATGTCCTCTAAATTTCTGGATCAAATTCGAATCTTACCCCAGGCGGATCGGTCATGCACCAAACTTACACCTGCAAAAACAAAAGAACAAATCAAAAAGTTCTAGCACCAAACCACTAAAACTCTTACACAAAACAAATCAGATAAAAACTTATTCAAGTCACCGGCAACGGCGCCAAAAACTTGTTGGGTTCCTAGAGTGAGTAAAAATATGGTATAAAAGACTCTAGAATTCCTGTGCAAGTATACACAGTCTGCATCAAGTAATATTATCAATTCGAGGCCTGAATTAGCTTCCACTTAATCTATTTTGTGTAACTTTCTAATGGTTTCAAAGATGGTAAAAATAATTTGGTTTTATGAGAATTATGCTAAAGCAAAATAAATGACAGAATAACAAGTAAACAAATAGGCAGACAGATTAAAGACAGGCGCTGGTTAGGCTTAGTAATTGTTTTAAAAGATGTTCTAGCAATATTAATGATCATGCAAACTCTCGCAGTATTATTAGCGAATTCCTCCCGGAACTCCGAATCTTTTGGAATGTGTTTCAACCCTAATGAAGTGCGACCGATGAAGCACTAGGCAACTGGCTATCCCTAGCTCAATCACTGGCGTTCACCAATACACAATGATCGTAGTGTGGATAATTGCCACACACTCTCTAAATCATCGCTGAAACTAGAGAGAGGTATTCACACCGGCTGGCCAGGCGGGCATAAAATATAAATAGGTACAACAATTAACCAAGATGCAATAACCAATGAATATTATTAGAGATGAAGCACAACAATTACATGCTCCCTAAAACTACTTAGTTCATAATAAACATGGAAACATGAATTACAATCTGAGTAGGCATGTCCATAATCACAAGATAATAAAGAAAATAATAATCTCCTTAATCAGCTTGCAGATCATGGTGTTCTTTGTAATCTCCAATCTCTCTCTACTACTCGGCTTCCAAGGAAAGTTGGAATGCTTTTGACTTGGACGGTACTTCCTTTTATAGAAGGATAGGAGGCTTGAATTAGGTCAACTTGGACACGTGCAGGGCTCTCCTTGCTCCTTTATCCCAAAAATAACTCAACAAAAGTCAGTTCATAAAGTTGGCTAACGAGCTGTGATGTGGCAGTTCTGCTCCTAGTTTTGCTGCAGCACAGAATTTGCTCCCTCCAGTCGCTCAGCAGCATAATCTGCATAAAATAATTTCCAAAGCTTACATTCTTCCAAATGGGTTAAATCATGTAATATCTCTCTAAAACCAACCCTATTAATCATCAAAGACACACAAATCCTTATATAAATGAGGCCTAAATAACTACCTTTTGGGTAGTTATCAATAAGGCTCCTCGATCAATACGTTAAACATAAACGTGTAATGATAAAAGCTTTCATGAATACTCCACAAGTATATCAAACATTTTAACATACATGACTGACCAACGTTGTGTAGGGCACGCCCAATACAACCAACGTTTAGTAGCTCTATCATGTAGTGAGGCCCGCCCAACACTCCCATCGTCTTTGTCGTAGTGGGGACCGCCCAACACTCACGACAGCATCGTTGTCACGGAGTACACTCAACGTCAACAACAGAATATAACCTGTGTGCACATGATACCATATAGCATCAGACTCAATATCTCAGTCATGTAGTCAATAGAAATCTCAGAAAATCACATGAAAACATTAAAACTTCCTGTCTTATCGTTATCTTTCGTCAAACTTAAGCTTACTCAGTTTGCTCGTGAAAAACTGAAAATCTTTAAACAGTACTTGCTAATACATACTTTACTTTAAATGATATCGTTTCAACTACTTTTCAGAAAGTCAATAATCACGTGCTCGTATATAAACTATTGGGTTTATTAAAAGAAGTTTAATTCACCTAAAACTTTGCGGTTGAATCCTTTCCATAATTGTTATAATAGGATCAGACTTAGATAAATTGACTTAGCCGAATTTTATCTAAGTTAAACAACCCTAAATTAACCTTAGGACATTTTTAGTGGGAGGAAAAATTACCAAACGAGATTTAAATCAAGTTTTGCTCCTACGTCCCTATATTCACATCGTGAGGTTCATGCTCGGCTTCAAGTAGCCTTAGGAGCGGCCTCCCTTCGGAAAGTGTTTGCATGAATCAATAACAAGGTGAATGGGAAAAATGTCTAGAGTAAGTGGGAGCGGGACACGTGTCAACGTATCCCTCGGTCTCCGCCCATAGTTCGCACCGTGAGAGTCCTATGATCCGCCTGCAGGTTGTCCTGGCGCAACCATCCCTTCGGAGGGCCTGATCATAGGATTCGGAACACCATGAACTCCTGAATAGGATAGGGTCACTTAGGCTAATCACCAACAGTTGTCTTTCCCTTCGGTAGCCTGTTGGTGCGTGCCTCTGAGATCTGAAAGTGGGAGGGTTACACTTATGGGGATGAGTTAAATGTGTTAACTAATCCTTGACCGAACAACGGTAACTAAACGCTAATGGAATACGAGTTATTCTGGTGTTAGAGTTTGGTTGAGATTGTCTCAATTCAGAGGAGGAGCAGCTGACCACCCTTCGGTGGCTGTTGTTCTAAACCTTTGAAGTATCGTTGCAAAAACTAAATCAATAGTTTTATAGGGTTTCTTTGATTGCTTATTTGTTTTTGCAGAATTTGATTTGATTATTTGTGATGGGTTAGTGCAATTACTAATACAAGTAATTTGTTACTTCAACAATTATAATTTTATGTGTATTGTCTTACCTCATTTTATAAATAACGGTAATACAACAAACTTAAATGACAAATTGTGGTAAATAAGTCTAGGATTTTTCTTACCTGAGGAATGTCCTCATGCCCCATATGTTTAATTCATTAAGAATTGTTCTTGGTGAATATGACATAGAACCCTGCTTAGCAAAAGGAGAACTTGTTCAAGACCGTAATTTTCATTTACCTGTCTTGAAAACGTGATTAGTGAAGAATAGTGATTCTCCCTGAATACTTGATTCAGGGGCCACAAATCACGTGTGTTCTTCTTTTAAAGGAATAAGTTCCTGGCAAGAGCTTGCTGCTTGTGTAATAACTCTCAAAGTTAGAATTAGAGAGGTTATTTTAGCTATATCAGTGGGGAACATTAAGTTATTTTTCTCAGTGGGAGAAAATACATATTATTAGACAATGTGTATGTAATTCCTAAGATCAAAAGAAATTTGTTTTCTGTGTCTTATTTGCTGGAACAATGTTACTCTTTACCTTTCTCTGCTAACGCAGTTTTGTTTCAAGAAAGGGAATTGACATTTGTTTAGCTTTACTGGAAAGTAACCTAAATGTTTTAAGACTAATCAATAGTAAAACAGTCATGAACACTCGGTTGTTTAAGACTGCTATTACTCAATGTGAAAAGAGGCAAAGGATTTCTCCTAAAGGAAAATACCTTTTTTTTTTTTTTTGGTTTTAAGGTAGACCATATTAATCTCAATTTGATTGGGAGATTGGTCAAGATTGAACTTCTAAGCGAGTTAGAAGATGACTCTCTACAACCTTGCAAGTCATGCCTTATGGGCAATATGACTGATAGGTCTTTTATTGGAAAAGATCTAAGAGCCAAAGGGCCCTTGGAGCTTGTACATTTGGATCCTTGTGGTTCAATATGTTAAAGCAGTGGGAGGGCATGAATAATTCATCTCTTATTAGATGATTATTCAAAGGTATGAGTATCTTTACCTAATGTAACTCAAGTCTGAAGCTCTTGAGATATTTGAAGGGGCTTAGGACTGAAGTTGAAAACTTGTTAGGTGAGATGATAAAAACACTTCGATCTGATCAAAGTGTTGAGTATAGGGATTTGAGATTCCAGGACTATGTGATAGTACATGGGATCACACCCTAAATCTCATTTAGGAGAAATAGAACCCTATTGGATATGGTTCATTCCATGTTGAGCTATGCTCAATTGTCTGGCTCGTTTTGGGGTCATGTAGTATTGACTGCATTGCATACTGTAGTAGGCAACCCCAAAGGATACGAGAAGTGGATACTTCTTCAATTCACAAGAGAATAAAGAATTTGTATCGACAAATGCTAAATTCTCAGAAGAAGTCCACATAAAAAATCATAAACCACAAGAGTAAAGTCAGTTTAAGTAAGTTAACTAATGAAGCTACAGTAACATCCACAAGAGTTGTTGATGAGGCTGACTGTTCAACAAGAGTTGTTGATGGATCAGTGCATCTAGTCAGTCACATCCATCTCAATAGTTGAGATTGCCTCAATGTAGTGGGAGGGTTGTTTGATAACCTAAACATTACATGGGCTTGTTTGAACCCTAGGTCATCATACCTGATGATGGCATAGTGGGTTCATTATCTTTTAGAAAGAAAATAAATGATGTTGACAAGGACCAATGGATTAAAGTCATGGACCTGGAAATGAAGTCTTTTGTATTTCACTTCCAACTGGGATCTTGTAGATATGCTTGATGGGTAACACCTATTCGTTACAAGTGGATATACAAGAGAAAACGAGACATTAAAGGTCTTAACCAGAAGGGTTCATACAGCAAGATCGAAAGCAAAAGGGTTTGCAAGCTTAAGTGATCCATTCATGGATTGACCTAAACATTTCGATCTTGAAATATAAGATTTGATATAGTGACCAAATATTTTGGCTTTAATCAGAACATTAATGAGTCTTATGTTTACAAGTAATCATCAGTAGTTCAGTAGCTTACTTAGTGTTGTATATGATTGATATCCTAATCATTGGGAATGATGTAGGTTATCTTACTGACATTAAAGAAGCTAGCAGCTCATTTCCAAATGGAAATTTGGGAGAAGTCGAGTTTTTTCTTGGGATCCAAATCGTTAGGAATCGTTAGAACAAAAAGATAGCCTTGTCTCAAGTGACTTATATCTACAAGATGTCAGTTAGATATAAGATACAAAATACCAAGAAGGGTTCACTACCTTTCAGGCGCGGAATTCTTTTTGTCTAAGAAACCGTTTCCTAAGACACCTCAAGAAGTTGAGGAGATGAGACGAATGCCCTATGCAATAGGGATTGTCAGTAAGTATTAATCTAATCCAAGATTTAATCATTGGAAAACCGTTAAGAATATCCTCAAGTATTCGAGGAGAACGAGGAACTATATGCTCGTGTATGGGACTAAGGATTTGATCCTTACAGGATACACTGACACAGATTTTAAGACTGATAAGGATTTGAGGAAATCTACATCAGTATCTGTGGTCACTCTTTACGATGGAGCTATAGTATGACATAGTTACAGTCTTGACCGTATAGGCCGAAAAAATAGCTGCTTGTGAAGCAGCGATAACAGACTGTATGGCTTAGAAAGTTTTTGATTGATTTGGAATGTGTTACAAATGTGAACTTGCCCATCATAGTTTATAATGATATAGTGGTGTTGTGGCAAATTCAAAAGAACATCGCAGCCTAAGACAAGCAGACACATTAAATTGAATGAAATATTGTTGATTCATTTACAAAGACTCTCTCGGCTAAAGTGTTTGAGGGTCATCTAGAAGGTCTAGATCTACGAGATATGTACAAAGGTGTAATCTAGGGCAAGTGGGAGAAATGTAATGGGTATAGTGATACCATTATGTGATGGGTATAGTGATGCCCTAGTTTATTGTATTTGTACATTGTATATGTTTTATACATGTATCTATACACCCACTGCTGTATCGATTATTGTACATCCCACTAAACTAGAGTTTTAGTTCAAGTGGGAGTTTGTTGGGTTTTATGCCCTAAAACTCGTAGATAGTAAATGTAAACAAATTGTATACTTGTTTCAATAAAGTGTAATTGAGTTTCTACAATAAAGTGTTATTGTTAAATATTGGACAATTTGACCCAAATCCAATAAACTAAGATCCAAGGTTGTTTGTATGTAACTTGAACTAGTATGTGGGGACATACGAGGATCGATGTTCAAGTAACAACCTAAAAGGTCTATAGTACAAGGATAAGGTTGGGTACCTTTTCCTGGTAACACTATGAGATACGGCCCGCTTTGTATTTGATACAGACGTATTGATCCAAAACGTCCATGTAGTAGACATGCAAGTGGGGGTATCCTATGCAATGAGTTTGCATAAGATCGGACCACGAAATAGTCAACCATTAGTTATAACACCGTTAACTAATTAGGTTACTGTTTCAATAGGATGACCTAGGTAACTCAGTCTTAATCCTGAGTGTATCATGAATTCCTTCTCATGAGGGATTGTCCTTTGATTAGCATGGGTGAGAGTGGCCAATACGCCGACTCAATATGCCTTCCTTTTTGGGGACAAGACCGAGTGGGAGGCTGGGGACATGACAACACAAGAAGGAATTCACTCATTCCCGCTTCTAGGTGAAGTAGATGAGTGTTCCCTTAAGTGGTGACTCCGGGACTTGAACAAAGGGATCCCGCCCTCTCATTGGCCCGAGAGGGACTTTCTGTTTAATGGTTAGACCATAAACAGGTTGTTCATTAGAGGAGCGCTGGTACTTAAGAAGACAGATGTAACACAGGGGTAAAACGGTAATTTGACCCAGCTGTGATTACAGACACTCGTGAAGGATTTACTTACCGACATAGGTCTACATCCATGGACACAGAAATGTTCTACAGTGAGAAGAGTTCAGTTGTGGGTCTTTAGTGGAATGACCCACAGTTAATGAATATTGGTTAACCTTATTAACGAGTTTAATCTATTATCCTCATATCATTGGAGCTTCGGATCTGTAGGTCCATTAGGTCCCCCCTGCTAGCTCGTAAAGAGTAATTAGGAACAAATATATCTTAAGAGATTTTGAATAGTTCAAATTCATATTGGGAATTAAGTTAATTGTACGAAATACAAATTAATATAATGTATAGTGATGCATTAAAATATAAAGTCTAATTTGAGATTAAACTTTATAATATTGAGATATTGATATATTTGAAAGAGTTCAAATATATGTCTAATTAAATATATGGTATTTAATTAGAAGATGAATTAATTAATTATGAATTAATTAATTATTCAATTTAGTTTAAATTAAATGAGATTTAATTAAACTATAGTCTATGAGAGAAATAAATATTTGAAGAAGTTCAAATATTCATATGAATTTGATTCATATTAAATTTATAGGATATAAGAGAATTTGAAGGAGTTCAAATTTTAAAATGAATTTGATTCATATTATATAATTAATTAATTGAAGGCCTCAAATTAAATATATGATATTGGGTAATTAATTAGTTAACTAATAGAAGGTTTGAAATTAAATATATGATATTTAATTGGTGATTAATTAATTAAAGAATTAATTAATTGGAAATTAATAAATTATGAAAATGACTTAATCACTTATGGAAGTAATTAATCATTTATGGAAATGATTTAAACACTTATGAAAGTGATCAATCATTTATGGAAAGGATTAATCAATTATGGAATTGATTGGTCATGGAATTGGTTGGTCATGGAATTGATTAATTATGGAAAAGATTAAATCAGTTATGGAAATAATTAATTTTAAATGAATATTTTATTCATGACCTTTCTCCTATAAATAGAACACTAAACCTAGGGTTTAGGTACTACAACACAAGACCACAAGAATGCACTCTTGCATTCTCTCTAGCCTCTCTCTCTTATTCTCTCAACCCAAGAACTCTAGGGAGAATTTTCTCTCTAGAGTTTTTCCCATTCAAGATTAGGTAGTCCCACAACTACGTTCCTAATCTCAGAGTCATAGTGGGGAAGATCAATTGGTGATGTGCCAATTGTTGATGCTTGGTCCAAAATCAAGAAAGGTGTCCGTTGAAGTATTCAGAGTCGTCAACGACGGTATGTTTGCTTCTCCCCTTTAGATTTAGATCTAATAATTTTTGTTTGCTTAGCCTTGAGATTGTATAGAATTTGTTCTATGTTTTTGTCAATGTAATAGTATTTTTGGATAAACAAAATTAACTACGAATCGATCCCAATTACGCTTCCGCTTTAATGGAATTGTGGAATTCCAAATCCTTCATAAACCTCATTAGAAAATCTAAGCTTGAAACTCATGCTTGAAACCATTCATAAAAATCATGTATCATTCATAGAAAAACATGTAAAACATCTAATCAATAACAATCATTTAGAAATAATTTTCGAAATTTGTTGTCACTCATAGTCTTGGCTAGTTCCCTGGCCGATAGACTCGGCCTATTTCCTCTTGGCCTGTTAAACAAATCAGAACTGAGCATCAAAACCAAAGGTAGTCTTATCTTTCCATGCTCATGAATTCTAAACACATGAATTAAAATTGCACTTCAAATTGTTTTCCAGATTTTCCAGATTCAATACCCTAACTTCCAACACTCATAACTATCTCAATACTAGACCAAAATTAATGTAATATATATTAAACTCTTCATTTTGGTACCCTCTAAAAAGAATCTGAAGGAATGAAAACGCAATTTTCAACAGATATGTCCAGAAAACCCCCGAACACAACAACTACAGATTCGAGCTTCTCTGCTACCCTCTATCTTTCTCCTAAAATTAAACCTTTTTCAAGTACTTTTTGGCTCACAAATTCTTCATGAAAGTTATAGGACACAGAATAAGCTTTCTAACCATACCAAATGGAGCTTCTGATTCAACTTGTACACCCCAGAATGCTCGAAAAAACCAGAGAAAACCAGAGATCCTCCTGGTTTGCACGAAAATTTTGTGCTCTGTTTTCCATTTCAAAAACCCTTAACCTATCATCTTATTTAGCTCAAGCTTCCTTCATAAAATCTATTAGAAAATGGATTAACTTTAAAGAAAATCAAGCCTCACCTCTTAGTTCTTCCTGTGTAGCTCAAACCGAATAACAAACCAGAGATAGGTAGGTTGAACCCAGAATCTGCCATGGTTGCCTTTGCTTGAGCTATTTCCTCTCTTCTTCAACCTCAAAACCCTAGAAATCTTCTTCTTCTTCTTCCTTCACTCTCTCCTTCGAATGCTCTGAAGTTTTGATGGAAAATGATGGAGAAAATGGGCTGAGAAGACCTTAAGCGGTGGTGGGTTTTTAAGCACCGAAAGTGCTTTTCTTTTTTTTCTTTTTTTTTTTGTTTGTTTTCCATTTTCTTTCTTCCTTCCTTTTTTTTTTTTAATTTCCTTTTTCATTTTCCTTTTCTTTTCTTTCCTTTTCCTTTCTTTTTCTTTATTTCATTTCCTTTAATTCCTTAATTCTCTTAAATTAGTAAATTCCAACAACTAAATTCAACTTCCACAATAGATGACAAGAGAAAATTATCCAAGGAAAGTCTCGGGTTTACAACTTACCTCCCCCTTATGAAATTTCATCCTCGAAATTTAGAAGTCATTAGGTGAAGAGTGTCGGGTAACTCCTCCTCATCTGGTCTTCTGACTCCTAGGTTGCCTCGTCTACTCCGTGATGTCTCCAAAGAACCTTCACGAGTCGGATCGTTTTGTTCCTCAAAACTTGCTCTTTTATGTCAAGGATCTGAACTGCTTCCTCTTTAAAACTCAAGTCTTCTTTCAACTCAATCGGTTGCACATGCAACAGATGGGATGGATCTGGAATATATTTCCTCAACATGGACACATGAAAAAATAATGTATTCGTGCGAGTTCTGCTGGAAACTCAAGTCTATAGGTTACTGATCCAACTCGTTCTATTATCTGGTAAGGACCAATATATCTAAGACTCAGCTTATCTTTCCTCCCAATGCGAAGAATACCTCTCCACGGAGATAACTTTAAGAAAACTTGATCTCCAACCTGGAATTCTAAGTCTCTTTGTCGCTTATCTGCTGATGTGGACTTTTCCTACCGCAAGCGCACGGGTCAAGTAATAATATAGTGAATAGTAAATTCGAATGTCGTCATCTGGATTGGATTTTTAAGCAAATCGAGTATTGTGAATTATCTTGCCCAATTTTATTTAGGGATCAAAAAGTGATGAATATGTGATGATAAAAACAAATCAAAGCAAGTAAAAAGTATGGAATTTCAATTGGGAAAACTACTTAGGGAATTGATTTCGCCGATTTCGTTTAGGATTGATTTTAAAGAATAAGTTATTATGCACAATGAAATTATGAGCCAAAGACCCTTTAATCACAACTACCTCTCCCGAGTATAATTGATTCTCATGCAAATTAACCAACTTGATATCCCTATCTAAGTTTATTAACAAGCAAGGCAATGAGATCTTTTAACCAATTCTAAAGATAATCTAAAACCGTCAAGAATTAGAAAGTAAACTTTATTCATGCAATCTTGAGTAAGTCTATATCAAATCCCCTCTCCCGAGCTAGATTCGAAACTTAAATCATCCAACTAATGGCCAATTAATTGAAAGCATTAAATCAAGATTACAAACACAATAACATTGCATAACTTAAACCATAAATCAATCCATAAACTTAATCAACTACATCAATCCCTAAGCTACAAGTTTAGCTACTCATGAATGAAAATACAATCTCAACTAAACATATGAAAGCCATAAATCTAACTAAAGGAAGAAAAGGGAAAAGAAAACTCAATGTAGGCCGAGTCCTGACGTCCCCGTCACGATCCCCACGAACAATGGGTTGATTTCCAAGTCTCTCCCTTTGTTTTCAGCCTCAAAGTCCTCTGTTCTGCCCTGTTTACGGCTCCAAAAGGTCCCAAATCGATCTCCCCAAAAACCTAGCCGAAAATAAGCTTTTATTCTGATTTTTCGTCTTAGCGTCGAGACGCTGCCTCTTATACGCGCGTTCTGAATAAGGAAAAACGGAAGCGTCGGGAGGCTTCCTATCATAGCGTCTCGACGCTGTAAGCTTTACGCGCCTAATCTGATATGGAATGTGAGTGTCGAGACGCTCAAGAGCTAGCGTCCTGCTGTTGACCGAGATTTGACTTTTTTCCACTTTTACCCTTTTCATTCCTTTGCATCTTTTCACGCCCCGAGCACCCGATTAACTCTAATCTGGCATTATAGCTCCAGTCCACCATTTCCTACAAAATAAACAATAAAGCACAATAAAACGGCCCAAACATCCTAAAAGACTAGCTAAATTAAATAAGTAAAAGTAGCTAGCTATGCTCGCTATCAAATACCCCCAAACTTAAGCTTTTGCTAGTCCTCGAGCAAACTCTAAATCAGACATATAATAGAAAATGGATGCAACAATCATGACTCAATCCTCAAGGCTCAAAAGTCAATAACCAAGCAAGCAAGAGATATGCACACAAGGACCAATGGGGGAGACAAATTAAAATATTTCCAAAATTAACTTGCACAAACGAGATCTAACTCAACAAGATCAGACTCTACTAGCCCGGGATTGGATTATTAAACTCTCAACTCATCTTCCCTCTACACTGGCACTAAGGTTTCACTAATGAGTTAATGCAACAATTTAGTTTGTTTATCTCCATACTTAGGTGCTTTTAATTAACAATTGAATTAAACATGTAAATGTGGCACTAGCTTTCACACACCCATTGCAGGGACCCTTAACCTGAGTTTTCTCTGGTTGGCCTAACTGATCACAACAGGGGTAGCTCTTTTTGCCTAAACTTTATTAAACATTGCAAACTGTGCACAGGCCATGGCATAATAATTTTTCTCTTCAACAGTAACTACAAGAATGATTTTTCTTTATGAGCATAAATAGCATATATTCTTTTCTTTCCTCCTAAGCAAGATCAAACATGCTAATTTGCAAAACATTAACTTTTTAGTTCTACCCTACACCTATCGAGGTGACAACAAGCATATGAACCTAATAATTCGCTCCTAAGCATTCAAATCCAAATCTAGCCAAGACAAATACTCTACTCATGCAAGCCATCTCCTAGAAAAATTTTAAAAAGTCTCCCTTTTTGGGCACTTATGCTTACATCGCATCACAAGCTTGAAAATTGACAAGAAAGCCTATCCTAGGACATCATAATCATGCAAAAGTAGCATCCAGAAAACAACCATATGCGTAATTCAAAGAAAGCTCAAAACTATAGCCCGAACTCAGATGCTCAAGGGCTCCACAAACATGCTAATCCACCCCCAAACTTAAAGTATGCATTGTCCTCAATGTATAAAGAAAATAGGGCATAAACAAGCATGAGAACAATAAAAGAATGACAGGAGTGAATAATACTGGCCTGGAATGATGATGACTTTTTGCTTGAGAGCTTTGAGTCTTGAAAGCTTGAAAGCAAAGGAGAGGAAGAAAACTAGACCTACAAAACAAAAACAACAATAAATCAAAAACAAAAAAAAACACACTAACTTACTTGGGTTGCCTCCCATAAGCGCTTGTTTAACGTCATTAGCTTGACGTGTTGACCGTGCTTCAAGGAGGCTTTTGTTCTGTGAATCCAACAGAGGTGCTCTTTCTTGCACCTTTCCTGTAGCCCATGTAAAGCACTTCATCTTTAGAGTCTTCAACTGCTTTAAAGATTTCTTTTTCGTTCTTCACTCTAATAGTGAGCTCCCTGCGCTCAATATCTATGATCGCTCGCCCAGTAGCGAGGAATGGTCGTCCTAATATGACAGGCATTGAAGGATTTTCTATCATGTCCATAACATATAAATCAATAGGGAGGAAAAATCTACCTACTCTGATTAACACATTTTCTACAATACCAACTGGTCTCACCACAGATTGATCAGCCAATTGGAGCTTTACAGGAGTAGACTTAATCTCACCTATATCTAACTTTTTACACAACGATAGAGGAATGATATTAATGCTAGCACCTAAATCACATAATGCTCTGAAAGAATAAGTACCAAAACTACAAGGAACAGAAAAACTCCCTGGATCTGCTACTTTTTCAGGTACTTTCTGTTGTACTCTGGTGCTGCATGTGGAAGCAAGATAAACAGTGTCAACCTTCTTTTCTTTTCGCTTCTTTGCTAACCACTCCTTCATGAACCTGTTGTATTGAGGCATCTCTAATGCCTCTGCAAAAGGAATATTAATATTCAGATTCATAAAAGCATTCATAAATTTATCAAACTGAACCTGATTGTTCTTTTTCTTCTTTTTCTTTTGCTTTCCTTGGGAACCAACAGTGTGGGAGAAGGAATAGGAGGCTCAAGGTTAGGCTTTTCAGCCTCATCAGATGATGTGTCCTCCTCAGCTTCCCCTGTAGGCGTTTCATAGTCCTCAGATTCAGGTTCCTCTTCAGATTCCTCCTGGTGAACAGTGATTGCCTTACAATACTCCATCTGGGGTTTCTCTTGCTCAGCTGGGGCCTTACCTTTATTCATGGTGCTTACAACATTCACCAACTGTCCCAGCTGATTCTCAATGTTCTTTATAACTGCACTGTGGTCATTCACTGTTGAGTTGATGGCAATGACTACTTCCTCTAACTTGGTTGTCCTGTTACTAGACTCTGCAATGAAAGCTCCAACAAGATCTTCTAACTTTTTATTATCTTGAGTTTGAGGGGCAAAACCAGGAGGATTAAGAACATTCTTAGTATTAGCATAAGAGAAATTTTCATGGTTCCTATTGTTAGGGTGATAATGTGTAAGTGTAGAACTATTATTATATCCCCTAGAATTAAAATTTGATACATACTGAACCTGCTCGATGGTCTCCTCCTGAGGTCTAGATGCTAAAGCAGCAGCTGATTCAATTGACTGTGCACTCCCTGTACCTGAAAATTTCATAAAAGCATTGGCAAGGGAAGTCATCTGGGCTTGGAGTGCACTTACTTTATCAACCTCAAACACTCCAGCAGCAATCTTTTTAGGTGTAGACCGCTCAGATGGCCACTGATAGCTGTTGGTGGCCATATCCTCTAAAAGTGTGCGAGCGTTTTCCACGGTCTTGGACAACAGAGTCCCACCTGCAGCTGCATCAACAATCGTTTTTGTGCTCGGAGTTAAACCATTATAAAACAACTGTACCTGAAGCCAATCGGGGTAACCATGTTGAGGGCACTTCCTCAACAACTCTTTGAATCGCTCCCAAGCTTCGAACAGTTGCTCATCATATTGTTGTTGGAATGTCCCAATCTCGGTCCTCAGCTTGATCGTCTTTGCAGGAGGGAAAAATTTCTTTAAAAAGGCCTGGACCAAAGCATCCCAGGTGGTGATGCTCCCAAAGGTAATAGACTGCAACCAATCACGTGCTTTATCCTGCAAAGAAAAGGGAAACAAACGTAAGCGAATAGCATCCTCAGAGACTCCATTAATCTTTACCGTCCCACAAATATCCAAAAATGATTTAAGATGAGAATTTGGATCCTCAGTGGGCGATCCTCTGTATGCACAATCTCGAGCCATCTGAATGAGACCGGTCTTCAGCTCAAAGTTGTTGGCATTAATCGGTGCATAGACAATTCCCGACTGTTGCCCCTGAAACACAGGCTGAAAATAATCTCTAATAGGCCTAGGCTCCTCAAGTAAATTTTGATCTGCCATTTGAATAATTTCTCTATTTTCCCTTCGAAGCCTAAGAATTGTTCTTTCTATCTCGAGATCAAATGGTGCTACTTCTCTACTACTACGCATGCAAAATTAAAACTACCCTAAAAAGCGAAAAAAACAATTATGGAAATAAATAAAGAAAAGAAAACAACCAATCTAATTATGGAAAGAAAAATCTAGAAAAGGAAACAAAATAACCTAATATGGAATGCAAAAACAAATATGGCAAAACACAAATAAGGAAACTAACAAATAAGGAAAAACTAATCTAAAAAGGAATGACAATAAACAAATAAGGAAAAGATTACACTACTAAAAGAAAAACTAACCTAGAAAATCAAATATAGAAAGAAAGACAAATAAGGAAAAAAATGCAACAAACCTAAAAAAAAAGTAACAATACACCCTAAATTAAGATCAAGCAATTTTTTCACAATATCGATTTAGCTAAATGTGCCAATCCCCGGCAACGGCGCCAAAAACTTGATGTGGACTTTTCCTACCGCAAGTGCACGGGTCAAGTAATAATATAGTGAATAGTAAATTCGAATATCGTCCTCTGGATTGGATTTTTAAGCAAATCGAGTATTGTGAATTATCTTGCCCAATTTTATTTAGGGATCAAAAAGTGATGAATATGTGATGATAAAAACAAATCAAAGCATGTAAAAAGTATGGAATTTCAATTGGGAAAACTACTTAGGGAATTGATTTCGCCGATTTCGTTTAGGATTGATTTTAAAGAATAAGTTATTATGCACAATGAAATTATGAGCCAAAGACCCTTTAATCACAACTACCTCTCCCGAGTATAATTGATTCTCATGCAAATTAACCAACTTGATATCCCTATCTAAGTTTATTAACAAGCAAGGCAATGAGATCTTTTAACCAATTCTAAAGATAATCTAAAACCGTCAAGAATTAGAAAGTAAACTTTATTCATGCAATCTTGAGTAAGTCTATATCAAATCCCCTCTCCCGAGCTAGATTCGAAACTTAAATCATCCAACTAATGGCCAATTAATTGAAAGCATTAAATCAAGATTACAAACACAATAACATTGCATAACTTAAACCATAAATCAATCCATAAACTTAATCAACTACATCAATCCCTAAGCTACAAGTTTAGCTACTCATGAATGAAAATACAATCTCAACTAAACATATGAAAGCCATAAATCTAACTAAAGGAAGAAAAGGGAAAAGAAAACTCAATGTAGGCCGAGTCCCGACGTCCCCGTCACGATCCCCACGAACAATGGGTTGATTTCCAAGTCTCTCCCTTTGTTTTCAGCCTCAAAGTACTCTGTTCTGCCCTGTTTACGGCTCCAAAAGGTCCCAAATCGATCTCCCCAAAAACCTAGCCGAAAATAAGCTTTTATTCTGATTTTTCGTCTTAGCGTCGAGACGCTGCCTCTTATACGCGCGTTCTGAATAAGGAAAAACGGAAGCATCGGGACGCTTCCTATCATAGCGTCTCGACGCTGTAAGCTTTACGCGCCTAATCTGATATGGAATGTGAGCGTCGAGACGCTCAAGAGCTAACGTCTCGACGCTAGCCTGCTGTTGACCGAGATTTGACTTTTTTCCACTTTTACCCTTTTCATTCCTTTGCATCTTTTCACGCCCCGAGCACCCGATTAACTCTAATCTGGCATTATAGCTCCAGTCCACCATTTCCTACAAAATAAACAATAAAGCACAATAAAACGGCCCAAACATCCTAAAAGACTAGCTAAATTAAATAAGTAAAAGTAGCTAGCTATGCTCGCTATCATCTGCATAGCTCTTCTGTCGATCCTAAGTTATTTTTAGGTTCTCTCTAATCAGCTTGGTTAAGAACGGACTTCTAAACCAGTTTGAAAATGGTACTTTACCTTCATGTGAGTCATGTCTCGAAGGTAAAATGACAAAACAACCTTTTACTGGAAAAGGTTATCGTGTCAAGGAGCTCGTAAAACTCGTACATACGAATCTCTTTGGTCTAATCAATGTAAAAGCTCGAGGAGGGTATGAATATTTCATCTATTTCAAAGATGATTATTCAAGGTATGGTTATTAATACCTATTGAGTCTGTTGATGGTTCGACTACCTACGTCGAGCAAATAGACCGCAAGCGCACGGGTCGTCACAAGTAATATAAAACGGTAGGTAATACCGAGTATCGAATCCTCAGGGCGGCGAAGCAAAAATTAATCAAAAATAAAATCTCTTGAGCACTAAAAATACTTAGGTAAAATAATATTTAGGGAATAACTCAAGCAAATAAAAAGGAATTTAAAATTCAAAGCAATTAAAGAAAATAAGATGATCAATCGAAAAATAAAATATGGAGAAAGAGTTTTCTTCAAATGGGAAGAGGGGTCTTGAAAATCAATTAATAGCTAAACAAATATTATAATTATCCTATCTCATTGTCCAACTAATTATAATCCTAGAATCTCCGTTAATCACATAGGTTCTCCTGTCGGTTTCCACTAATTGTAATTAATTCATTTTAACAACCTAAGTGTCCTTAGTGCCATTAAAAATCATTAATTATTTCGCTCTGATTCATTTCAGGAATCTAAGTTTAATCAACTAATCTCGTTGTCACTACGGGCAATTAAACTAGTTGCATGGATTACGATCTATCCTAATTTCTCTCCGTCGAGTTTCCATTAAGAATCGAATCATTACAAAATTGGCCAGATTGAATAAAGCATTAAGCACATCCATACAAATAATTAGGACAAACGGCAACAGACAGGAAATTATAACAACATTTAAACTATAATTTCATTTCAAGACCCCAAATTGGGGTTTAGCTACACATAGCTAAAATATCCACAACATTTACAATAGAAAGCATAATTAAGAGCATAAAAGGAAAGGAATTGACCGTCGAAAAACTCCTTCATTGACGCTCGGAGTCCTGCCGACTACTCCTTGAGCCTTCTAAGATGCTCTCAAAATTCCCCAAAATATTTCCCACTAAGAAATCTCTCAAAAAGGCTAGAAAGCCTTGAGAGGGGCTCCCAAGGAGCCAAAGAAGGAAGGAAAGGAAGGAAAGGATGTGGTGATTGATGCTAAAATGAGGCACCAAGAGGTGCCTTTTATAGGCCCGGATTGGGGTTAGCGTCGCGACATTGCTATGCACACGTCTTGTTGCCCAAGAAATGGGTAGCGTCGCGACGCTGTCTTTACAGCGTCTCGACGTTGACCCAATTTCCAGAATTTCCAGCTTCGCTTTGGGCTAATTTTTGGGCCTTCTCTTCACTTCTTTCTGGGCTTTTCCATCATGATTGGCCTCATTGGATTCCCTTTTGATCCAAGCTTGGATTTGGGCTTCATTTGCTTCATTTTTGGCACTTTTTCTCCCGAAATCACCAACTTTGCTCCTAAGGACCAAATAACAGAGTTCAATAATTATTTTCATTAAAAACACGATTAAAGCACAGAAAAGCCTAATAAATTGGGACTAAAATAGCCACATTTTTGCTCGCTATCAGAGTCATAAGTCTGAAGCCCTTGAAAAGTTCAAGCAGTACAGGACTGAAGTTGAGAACTTGTAAGGTAAGACCATTAAAACACTTCTATCTGATCGAGGTGGAGAGTATTTGGACTTAAAATTTCAAAACTATTTGATAGAACATGGAATCTCGTCTCAAATCTCAGCACCAGGTACACCTCAAAAGAATGGTGTATCTGAAAGGAGAAACAAAACCTTTTTGGACATGGTTCGATCTATGATGAGTTATGCTTAACTTCCTAGTTATTTTTGGGGTTATGCAGTAGTTTATATTTTGAATGTAGTTTCCTCAAAGAGTGTTTCTAAAACACCATTTGAGCTCTGGAGAGGGCGTAAAGCTAGTTTACGTAATTTCAAAAGTTGGGACTGCCCTGCACATTTGCTAGTAGCAAACCCAAAGAAATTGGATTCACACATTCAAAATTATGCCTATTTGTAGGCTACCCAAAGGAAACAAGAGGTGGATACTTCTTCGATCCACAAGAAAGTAAAGTGTTTGTTTCAACAAATGCTACTTTCTTAGAAGAAGACCACGTTCGAGAACACAAGCCACACATTAAAATAGTGTTAAGTGAACTTTCTGTTATAGCTACAAATGCATCAACAAGAGTTGTTGATGAGGTTGGACCTTCAAGACGGGTTGTTGATGAGCCCAGTACACAAACTGGACCTTCGACATTAGTTGTAGATGAGCTTAGTACATCTGGTTTAGCCCATCATTCTCAACAGTTGAGAATGCCTCGATGTAGTGGGAGGGTTGTTACTCAACCTGAACGTTATCTCAATTTAGCAAAAAAATCCAGTTGTCATACCTGATGATGGAGTTGAGGATCCATTGACATTTAGACAGGCAATGAATGATGTGGACCATGACGAGTGGGTGTTAGTGCCAATACCGCAAGCGCACGGGCCGCAAGTAATATAAAACAGAAATATTCCGAGTATCGAATCCACAGGGAGGCGAAGCGATAATTAACCAAGACAATAATTTCTCGAACACTAAAAATACTTGGGGGAAATAATATTTAGGGACCAAACCATGAAACAAAAGTGAATTTAAAATTGAAGCAATTAAAGATTAAAATTTGATCAGTCAAGGAAATAAAAAAAATATGGAGAAAGAGTTTTGAGTGAGAAGCGGGGTCTTGAAAATCAATTAATTGCTAAATAATTATTACAATTATCCTATCTCATTGCCCAACTAATTATATTCCTATAATCTTCGTTAGTCACATAGGTTCTCCTATCGGTTTCCCCTAATTATAATTAATCAATTTTAACAACCTAAGTGTCCTTAGCGCCATTAAAATTCGTTAATTATTACGCTCTGATTCATTTTAGCAATCTAAGTTTAATCAACTAATCTCGTTGTCACGACGGGAAATTAAGGTAAGCTTACTAGTATGCACGTTAATCTCAGCCTTACCTGTGGCTAAGAAAGGTCTGCCTAAGATAATGGGTACCTCTTTGTCTTCTTGCATGTCGAGCACCACAAAATCTATAGGGAAGATGAATTTGTTAACCTTCACCAGCACGTCCTCCACAATATCCATCGATTGGGTGGTCGATCTATCAGCAAGCTGGAGGGTGATGTCGGTGTCATTCAATCCTGACAAACCAATCTTCCTGTACAATGAATAGGGCATTAAATTTATACTAGCACCTAGATCACACAAAGCCCTATCGAAAGATATTTCTCCTATAATACAGTGAACAGTAAAACTCCCTGGGTCCTTTTGTTTCGAAGGCATCTTTCCTAACATTATGGTGCCACTGTTTCCAAACAACTTAAAAACCACTTTTTTCAAACTTTTCTTCCTAGATAACATCTCTTTCATGAGCTTCTCATAACTAGGCATATTATACAAAGCATCTACTAAGGGAATGTTCACAGATAACTTTCTAAACATTTCTAGGAATTTTTGAAACTGTTCATCCAATTTAACATTTTTAAAACGCTGAGGAAAAGGTAACTCCCTATAATCAAAGGTAGGACATTCGCCCCTCCTCTTGGTGGTCATATCCTCTACTAGTGTGCGAGCATTAACCTTTAAATAGGCAATGGATGACGTTGACAAGCACGAGTGGATTAAAGTCATGGACTTGGAAATCGAGTCCATGCATTTTAATTCAGTATGGGATCTTGTAGATCAACCTGAAGGGGTTATACCCATAGGGTGCAAATGGATCTATAAGAGAAAACGAGACGCTGCTGGAAAGGTACAGACCTTTAAGGCACGACTTGTGGCAAAGGGTTTTACCCAGCGGGAGGGGATTGATTATGAAGAAACCTTCTCCCCTGTTGCCATGTTGAAGTCGATCTGGATACTTTTATCCATTGCCACGTTTTACGATTATGAAATATGGCAAATGGATGTTAAAACTGCCTTTCTGAACGACAATCTTGAAGAAAGTATCTACATGTCTTAGCCAGAGCGGTTCATTGCTCAGGATCAAGAGCAAAAAGTTTGCAAGCTTAAACGATCCATTTATGGGTTAAAACAAGCGTCTAGATCCTGGAACATGAGATTTGATACTTCAATCATATCTTATGGCTTTGAACAAAACGTTGGTGAGCCTTGTGTTTACAAAAGGATCATCAACAACTCTGTAGCTTTCTTAGTACTGTATGTGGAAGATATCCTACTCATCGTGAACGATGTAGGTTATCTCACTGACATTAAACTATGGCTAGCAACTCAATTCCAACTTAATGATTTGGGTGAGGCACAATATGTTATAGGGATCCAAATTGTTCGAGACCGAAAGAACAAAACGCTAGCCCTGTCTCAAGCTTTTTCCATTTTCTTTGCAGGGAGATGCTAAAGCTTGGTTGAATTCATTTCCTCCTAACTTGATAGCGAGCAGAAATGTCGCTATTTTAATCTCAATTTATTAAGCTTTTTGGTGCTTTAATCGTGTTTTTTATGAATATATTTAATGAATTGCGTTATTGGGTCCTTAGGAGCTAAGTTGGTGATTTTGGGAGAAAAAGAGCCAAAATTGAAGTAATTCTAGCCCAAATCCAAGTTTGAAGCAATTGGAAGCCCAAAGATGACATCTATGAAGAAAAGACCAAGAGAAATGAAGAAGAAGGCCCAAAAATCAGCCCAAAAAGAAGCTGAAAAATCTGGAAAATCTGGACAGGGTCGAGACGCTTAGCAAAGCAGCATCGCGACGCTGCCCTTTCTTGTTGCCCAAACCGCGTGCGCAGCAGCGTCGCGACGCTTAGCAGGGTAGCGTCGCGACGCTACCCCTATTCCAGGCCTATAAATAGGCGCCCTTGGGTGCCTCATTTCTCATCAATCAATCATCCATCAATCAATCCTTTCTTTCCTTTCTTAAGACTCCTTTTTTGGAGCCTCTCTCAAGGCTTTTGAGCCTTTTTGAGAGGGTTCTTCTAGTGGGAAATTTTGGGGAATTTTGTGAAGCAATTCTAGAGGCTCGAGGAGTAGTCAGCGGGGGCTCCAAGCGTCAGCAAAGGGGTTTTTCGACGGTCAATTCCTTTCCTTTATGCTTTTTAATATGCTTTCCCTTGTAATTATTGTGGATATTATGTGTAGCTAAACCCCAATTTGGGGTCTTGAAATGAAATGATAGTGGAAATATTGTTATAATTTCTTGTCTCTTGCCCATGTCTTAATTATTTGTATGGATGTGCTTAATGCTTTACTCAATCTTGCCAATTGTGTAATGATTCGATTCTTAATGGAAACTCGACGGAGAGAAATTAGGATAGATCATAATCCATGCAACTAGTTTTATTGCCCGTTGTGACACTGGGATTAGTTGATTAAACTTAGATTCCTAAAATGAATCAGAGCGTAATAATTAATGATTTTTAATAGCGCTAAGGACACTTAGGTTGTTAAAATGAATTAGTTACAATTAGGGGAAACCGACAGGAGAACCTATGTGATTAACGGAGATTCTAGGTTTATAATTAGTTGGGCAATGAGATAGGATAATTATAGCAATTACTTAGCTAATCATTGATTTTCAAGACCCCTCTTCCCGCTTAAAGAAAACTCTTTCTCCACATTTTAATTTTGATTGATCAAAATTGTTTTCTTTAGTCATTTTGAATTCAAGTTCTTTTTATCACATGAAAGTGGTCCCTAAATATTATTTCATCTAAGTATTTTCAGTGCTCAAGAGAAATTTAATTATTTGCTTAAGTTTCGCTTCGCCTCCCTGAGGATTCGATACTCGGAATACTTTCCGTTTTATATTACTTGTGACGACCCGTGCGCTTGCGGATAATCGTACCAACAAAGTTTTTGGCGCCGTTGCCGGGGAGGCTTGATTTTTAAGCAAAAATTAATTTTTCTTGACATCGAAAAGAAAAGGATAAATGGTAATTTAGGTGTATATATTTTTTTTTCTTTCATCATTTTGTGAATATTATTTTTATTTTCATTTTTTGTTTGGTTCTTTTTGTTATCTGGGAGCATTGCATGCGAAGAAACAAGGTGGTTGATTTATTTCCGTTAGATCTTGAGATTAACAGGACTCTTATATCCCTTAGAAGAGAAAAAAGATTAGCAGAAACGATGGCCCACCAAGAAGAAGCTCCCAAGGCAATTAGAGATTTTCTGCAGCCAGTTCTTCCTACCGAGAATTCTGGAATTGTTTACGCCCCCATCCAAGCTACAAATTTTGAGCTCAAAACAGGGTTGATTCAGATGGCACGCGATAACTCGTTCAAGGGACATCCTTCCGAGGACCCCCACTCTCATCTGCGATCATTCCTAGAAATATGCGGGACGGTAAAGATGAACGGAGTTCCGGCCGACGCGATCTGATTGAGGCTATTTCCATTTTCCCTACAGGATAAAGCAAAAGATTGGCTCGAATCAGTCGAGACGGGTAGCATTAGTACTTGGGATGAGCTTGCCCAGGCGTTTCTGACAAAATTTTTTCCACCGGCTAAGACTACCAAGCTCCGAACTGAAATTGGAACATTCAGACAACTTGACGAGGAGCAGTTATACGAAGCGTGGGAAAGATATAAGGAAATGCTTAGGCGATGCCCCCAACACGGATATCCTGATTGGCTTCAGGTACAGTTATTCTATAATGGATTAAACCCCTCCACAAAGACAGTCCTAGACACATCAGCAGGAGGGAGTTTTCTTTCAAAAACAGTGACAGAAGCCAAAGACCTGCTTGAGGAGATGGCGGCAACAAGTTATCAATGGCCGACGGAGAGAGGAACAGTTACAAAAAAGGCTGGATTGTATGAATTGGATGAGTCAAGTTCACTGAAAGCGCAACTGGCATCTCTGACCAATGCACTAAACAAATTGACGTCATCTGAGGTGGTCAAGTCCATTTCCACCTTAGCTGAAGGTCATTCAAAGAAAGAAGGTCAAGATGTGGAAGAGGTTCAATACATAGGAAATAGATCATATGCTCAAGGAGTACCAAACTTCTACCACCCAGTCTGCGCAATCACGAGAACTTCTCATATGCGAATACGAAGAATGTTTTGCAGCCACCCCCAGGTTTTGCATCAACAAGTACTCCTGAAAAGAAAAATAATCTGGAGGAGATGGTGGCTTTATTCATCAAGGAACAAAGAATATTGAATGTAAATCTCCAGACATCAGTAAACAACCACGACGCAGCTCTAAATAATATGGAAGTACAGATAGGTCAGATTGCTTCAGCAGTAAATGCCCTGCAGAAGGGAAAATTTCCAAGCGATACTGAGCCTAACCCGAAAGAGCAGTGTAAGATGGTGGTTCTAAGAAGTGGCAGAAGACTGGAGGACAGTTCAGAGAAGAAAAAGGAAGAAGAAAATAGAATGGATGAAGATGAAGGGACTGAGCCACAAAAAGCCTCCTCTGAAAGGTTCCAACATCCTCCCAACTCTATTGAATTAAAATGTGATTTTTCTAACAGCTTTGCAGGTAGAAAAGAAGATGAGAGGCAGAATGACAATAAGAAGCTGACTGAGGAAGAAGTGGTTCCATGCAACCACCATGACAGAGGTTCGCATATTAGCCCGCCCAAGCGGAGGGGCGAATGTCCAACCTTTGATTTCAGGGAGTTACCTTTTCCTCAAAGATTTAAAAATGTCAAATTAGATGAACAATTTAAAAAATTTTTAGAAATGTTTAAAAAGTTGTCTGTGAATATTCTGTTGGGGTTTATGTCCTAAAACTCGTGGATAGTAAATGTAACAAATTTATATATAAAACTTATTAGAATAGTTTTTATTATGGTTGTCAAAGGATTTGTTTAACTATGTATTTATTAACCCAAATCCAATAAAACTAGAATCCATGGCTATGAGATGAATGCTTGAACTATATGTAGTGACATAAAAGTGGATTAGGTTCAAGTACATAGCCTAAAACGGTCTATAGTATAGGGATAAGACTGGGTATCTTATCCTAGGAAAAACTATGTGACGAGGCCCACTTTGTTTTAATACAAACGATGTGATCCTAAATCGTTCATGTAGAGACATGTGAGTGGGGGCGTCCTATGCAAAAGAAGTTTGTATAAGACCGGACCGCGAAATAAGTCACTTTCACTTTATAATGCCGTTTACTGTGAAACTGATTATTTCAAAGTGATGACCTAGGTAACTCGATCTTAATCCTGAGCTAACTATGAACTCCTGTTTATTCGGGATTATCCTTTGATTTGCATAGGTGAGAGTGGCCCATAAGCGCCGCTCAATAAACCTGCCACTTTGGGGATAAGACCGGATAGATAGCTGGGGACATAGTCCTGCAAGATGGAATTCACTCCTACCCGTCTTTAAGGGTAGTAGAAAGGTTGTTCCCTTAAGTGCTGACTCCGAGACGTGAACAAAGGCACGCCGCCCTCTCATTGGCCCGAGAGGTTTTAGGTTTCGTGGTCGGACCACAAACTAATTGTTCATTAGGGACAAAGTTGAAGGCTTAAGGAACAAGAAGTGCTATAAGGGTAAAACGGACTTTTTGACCTTACTATAGTTACGAACAACCTGTGAAGGATTGACTTACTAATCACGGTTATATCGGGTGGACAGAAATATATCTACAGTGAGGGGAGTTCAGCTACGGGCTATAGTGGAGTGTCCCGTTAGTTAACGAATGTTGGTTGACTAGGATTGAAAGAAGTTCAACCGGTTAGTCTCGGATCGTTGGAGCCCATGATCTGTAGGTCCATTAGGTCCCCCTGCTAGCTCAAACGGATTAACCTTAGAATAGATTGACGGAAGAATTTGAAAAACATTCAAATTCAGTTTTTTGTGAGATATCATTAATTATATTCGATATAATTTTACTCGTCGGTTTAATAGTTTATTAAAACATATTTTAAGAGAGTAATAGTTGTTTAAATGTGATTTAAATAAAACACACGTGAATAGGGATTCACCTTCGAGATATTGGGTTTGAATTTGAATAGTGATTCACATTGACCGGTTTTTTGAGAGAAACGGGAATGGTGCATTATTAATTTTAATGTGTGATATTAAAATTGAAATTATTAAATAAATTAGATTTATTTAAATAATTTAAATTAGTTTCATTTAAAGTTAATAAAATTAATTTGAAATTGAAATTAATTGAACAAAATGAATTTTGGAAATTCATTTAAATTCATAAGTTGAAATGCCCATAAAATGACACCAATTTCATGTGTTTACATTAATCAATGTGCTGTCAAATTGTGAAGCTCACAAGAAGCATCTAGCCACTTTATATATATGTATTGAAGAGGTGGAAGATGGAAAAATGCTGAAAAACACAACATGAAGAAAGATGGTGAAAAATTATGTTTTCTCTCTCTCAAAACCGTAGCTAATTTCTTGCTCAAAAACCCATGGTTCTCTCAATTTTTCGCTTCCAAAATTCATCATCCTCGGGTTCCCACAAGCCCGTTCTAAGGCCGGAGAATAGCGGGGAAGATCTTGGTGGTCGTCCATGTCAAGTTCGTGATGAGAAACATCCAGCGACAAGCTTGAATTCGGAGCTCCAAGAGGTTAGTTCACGTTGCTCTGTTTTTCGTTATATTTTAGCATACTTTTAATCAATCAAATTAATGAAAATCAAGGCCTACGATCCGCTAACGCTTCCGCTCGAGTGTTCTTCACTCCTTCATATTCCATTAGTAGAAGCTTTGTATAATATGCCAAATTATGGAAAATTCATGAAGGAAATGCTTTCTAAAAATAAAAGTCTGAAAAAAGAAGTTTTTAATTTATCTGAGAGTAGCAGTACCATTATTTCTGGTAGGATACCTTCTAAGCAGAAAGACTCAGGGAGTTTTACTGTTCCCTGTACCATAGGAGAAGTATCCTTCGATAGGGCCTTATGTGATTTAGGAGCAAGTATAAATTTGATGCCCTACTCTGTATACAGGAAGATTTGTTTATCAGGTATGACAGACACTGACGTCACTCTCCAGCTTGCTGACAGATCGATTACCCACCCGATGGGTGTTGTGGAGGACGTGTTGGTGAAAGTCAACAAATTCATCTTCCCTGTAGATTTCGTGGTACTGGACATGAAGGAGGACAAAGAGGTGCCAATTATCTTAGGCAGACCTTTCCTAGCCACTGGTAAGGCTGAAATTAGCGTGCATACATGTAAGCTTACCTTGAACATTGATGATGAAAAAGTCGTGTTTAGTATTTTTGGCCAAGATGAATCTGTTTGTAGTTTGCATACATGTTTTTCTGTTGGGCCTGAATACTTGACTGATGACGATGAAGAGGTAGACTATAATCTTGGCCTAGGCTTAGGAGAAATGCTTATTGATAATGTAAATTTTGATCATGATGCATATATGGATAATCCTCTTTTTGAAAATGATTTGGATCTGCCCAACTTTGAAAATGAATTAGACTTGCCTGCTTGTGGAAATGAAAGATCTGCAGTTGATGATTTACCTTCCTTTGAAAATGAATTGGAATTGCCTGAACTGAATAATTTTGATGATGATATTGAATTGCCTGACATTGAGCATGAACATAAAAGGCATAAAAAAGATTGCTCGATAGATAATTTTGAGTCTGACCATGATTACAGTGAATCTATTGAGTCTGATCTTGACATTCCTGAATGCATGAATCCTGACAATGTGAATACTTTCTTTTCATGTCCTGATGATGTGTATAGCATAGAATCTGACCCAGAAGAACTTGAATCTGTGAATAGTATAGAATCTGATCCTGAAATTCTTGAATTCTTTAATTCTTCTGATGATGAGTCATGTGATAGCTTAGTTGAATCATTTTTTAATTCTGAGTCTGAAGGATCTACTGAGCATGTAGATATTTTTTCTGATGAAGGGACTGGCATGATTGATAGGCCATCTCTAGATCATAGACCAGTAGATATTATAACGCTTGATGACTCTGTTAACAACTGTTTTGAGAATAGAGATTTAGAAAAGAGATTTGATGCGACTGATTATTTTCTAAAATGTTATTATGAGAATCTCTTTAGTGAAAATGGGCCAGGGGAAAGTTTTTTTTCTCCCCTGTTTGTAGTTTGCAATTCGGTGCGTGATTTCTTGCAGGGCCCGGAGGATGATGAAAATTTTTATTTTGAGCCTCCGTAAGCGTGCCGAGCCTAGTCTAGCTAAAGACGTTAAAGAAAGCGCTGATTGGGAGGCAACCCAAGGATTAAAATAGTTAGTTGTTTTTGCGGTAAATAATTTTCTTTGCTCCGTGATCCAATTTTGTTTTGCAGGATCACCTTAGCAAATCCCAAAATTCCACATTTCCCATTTTTCATGGATCCAAAGGAAGAGGATGAAGCGCTCCTAGCTCAGGGAAGTCTCAGTATCTCTCTTTATGCTTTTCTGTTTTAAAACATTGGGGACAATGTTTAGTTTAAGTTTGGGGGGGAGGCTTCCGCTGTGTTGAGCAGATTTAAATTCTGTTGGATGCATGAATAGATAGCCATGATAGCCAAGGATGTGATTTTTGAAATTTTGGGAGAAAATGGTTTATATGTTGTGGAATCTGGGAGCATGGCAGAAATTGTAAAATTTTAAAATTTTTTGATACTTAGTTTTGATGTCTAAAGCATGCAATAGTCTTATCTAATGACGTCTTTGAAAATCTAGATTCTTATTATGGTTTTCAAAGTTGTTGTCACCCCGATAGGCTTAGTTTCTAATATCAGGAAGTTCATGCTTGATTGCTCTAAAGAACTAGGTAGGAAAAAATGCTATGCCTGCTGAGAGAAAAGCAAAAACAACAAAAGAAAATGTGAGAAAAAGAAAATCTGTTGAAAAAGAATTTTTGCTTGCTCAAAAGAAAAAAAAAAGCCTAGGGGTAAAAAGAGCTACCTGCGGTGTGATCAGTTAGGCCAACCAGAGAATAAAATTCGGGTTAAGGGTCCATGCACCGTAGTGTGAAAGCTAGTACCATTAGATATCAAAATGCAAGTTTGGGGGAGGAGCAAAAGAAAACGAAAAGAAAAAGAAGAGAAAAAGAAAAATCATGTGAGAAGTCTGCTCCCCCGTGAAAAAAGAAAGGGATGACAGGCACCCTAGTTACTTTTTTTTGCATGATAGAAGGACTCCGAAGTATTAGGGGCTCTTAGCCAGTGTAGGGGGAAAACAAATGGAGAAAGCCATAAGACTAATCTAGGTTAGTAAAAGAATCAATAGATAAGTCTTGAGCATGCTATTCATTAATCTTAAGTTCAAACTAGTTTAAGATTTCTTCAAGAGTATGCGGTGCTTGCTTATTCCACTTGCATGTTTTCCATTCGATCCTAAGAATTCCAAAATCATTGAGGGTTGAGTGATTCTATTTCATGCATCTTTAGAATTTATTTTGCTCGGGACTAGCAAAAGCTTAAGTTTGGGGGTGTGATAGCGAGCAGAAATGTCGCTATTTTAATCTCAATTTATTAAGCTTTTTGGTGCTTTAATCGTGTTTTTATGAATATATTTAATGAATTGCGTTATTGGGTCCTTAGGAGCTAAGTTGGTGATTTTGGGAGAAAAAGAGCCAAAATTGAAGTAATTCTAGCCCAAATCCAAGTTTGAAGCAATTGGAAGCCCAAAGATGACATCTATGAAGAAAAGACCAAGAGAAATGAAGAAGAAGGCCCAAAAATCAGCCCAAAAAGAAGCTGAAAATTCTGGAAAATCTGGACAGTGTCGAGACGCTTAGCAAAGCAGCGTCGCGACGCTGCCCTTTCTTGTTGCCCAAGCCGCGTGCGCAGCAGCGTCGCGACGCTTAGCAGGGTAGCGTCGCGACGCTACCCCTATTCCAGGCCAATAAATGAAATGAAGAAGAAGGCCCAAAAATCAGCCCAAAAAGAAGCTGAAAATTCTGGAAAATCTGGACAGTGTCGAGACGCTTAGCAAAGCAGCGTCGCGACGCTGCCCTTTCTTGTTGCCCAAGCCGCGTGCGCAGCAGCGTCGCGACGCTTAGCAGGGTAGCGTCGCGACGCTACCCCTATTCCAGGCCAATAAATAGGCGCCCTTGGGTGCCTCATTTCTCATCTATCAATCATCCATCAATCAATCCTTTCTTTCCTTTCTTAAGACTCCTTTTTTGGAGCCCCTCTCAAGGCTTTTGAGCCTTTTTGAGAGGGTTCTTCTAGTGGGAAATTTTGGGGAATTTTGGGAAGCAATTCTAGAGGCTCGAGGAGTAGTCAGCGGGGGCTCCAAGCGTCAGCAAAGGGGTTTTTCGACGGTCAATTCCTTTCCTTTATGCTTTTTAATATGCTTTCCCTTGTAATTATTGTGGATATTATGTGTAGCTAAACCCCAATTTGGGGTCTTGAAATGAAATGATAGTGGAAATATTGTTATAATTTCTTGTCTCTTGCCCATGTCTTAATTATTTGTATGGATGTGCTTAATGCTTTACTCAATCTGGCCAATTGTGTAATGATTCGATTCTTAATGGAAACTCGACGGAGAGAAATTAGGATAGATCATAATCCATGCAACTAGTTTAATTGCCCGTTGTGACACCGGGATTAGTTGATTAAACTTAGATTCCTAAAATGAATCAGAGCGTAATAATTAATGATTTTTAATAGCGCTAAGGACACTTAGGTTGTTAAAATGAATTAGTTACAATTAGGGGAAACCGACAGGAGAACCTATGTGATTAACGGAGATTCTAGGTTTATAATTAGTTGGGCAATGAGATAGGATAATTATAGCAATTACTTAGCTAATCATTGATTTTCAAGACCCCTCTTCCCGCTTAAAGAAAACTCTTTCTCCACATTTTATTTTTGATTGATCAAAATTGTTTTCTTTAGTCATTTTGAATTCAAGTTCTTTTTATCACATGAAAGTGGTCCCTAAATATTATTTCATCTAAGTATTTTCAGTGCTCAAGAGAAATTTAATTATTTGCTTAAGTTTCGCTTCGCCTCCCTGAGGATTCGATACTTGGAATACTTTCCGTTTTATATTACTTGTGACGACCCGTGCGCTTGCGGATAATCGTACCAACATAACTCCATCACTTCTTGGAATCATTTGGCTGAGAAATTCTTAGAGAAGTTTTTTCCTTCTAATAAAAATTTCAAATATAGAGCTGAAATTATTGCATTTAGACAATCTTACGATGAACCTATAGATGCTGCCTTTGAAAGATTTCAAAGGCTGGTTCGGAAATGTCCACACCACGGATTGCCTGCTTGCATCATCTTGGAGCATTTTTATAGTGGATTAGATCAAGCTTCAAAGGCACTAGTCAATGCATCTGCAAACAGATCTTTCTTAAAGAAGTCTGCAAATGAGGCACATGCTATTTTGGACACCATAGCCACAAACAATAGACATTAGGGAGAAACTAAACCAACAACAATCTTGAAGAATCCAGCTAAAGTAGTGGAGACAGAGGCTAACTCTACCATGCAAGCTCAAATCAAGGCTATCCACAACATGATGATGAACATGACTATAAACAATCAAGCAAACATAGCCCTTGCCAATGATATTTCTTCTCCCTGTGCGAAGTTTGTTGTGAGGAACAGATTGATGATAAATGTCCACTAAATCCCACGTTTGTCTTTTATGTAGGTCAACAAGGGAACCAGAACCAGAACAGATGGAATCGATACTCGACCACGTACAACCCAAGTTGGAGACAACATCTAAACTTCTCTTGGGGAGGAAAATTCGGTTCAAGTAATTCCAATACAAATCAATTCGGGAAACCTCCTACACAACAACAGCCGCAAAAGTGTTCGAGAGTCATCTAGAAGGTCTAGGTCTCTGAGATATGTATGGAAAATAATCTAGGGCAAGTGGGAGAATTGTAACCGGTATCTGATGCCTTGGTTTATTGTATTTATACATTGTAATACGTTTTATGTAATATACATGTATTTTATACACCCACTGCTGTTATAATTTATAGTACATCCCACTAAACTAGAGTTTTAGTTCAAGTGGGAGATTGTTGGGATTGGTGCCCTAAAACTCGTAGATAGTGATTGTAAAACAAAATTATATACTTATTCGATAAAGGCGTTATCGAGATTAATTCAGTAAAGTCATTACCGAATAAAGTAAATTGCACATTAGATAACCCAAATCCAATAAACTAAGATCCATGGCTATAGGATGAACTCTTGAGCTTTATGTAGAGACATAAAAGTTGATCAAACTCGAGTAATAGCCAAAACGGTCCATAGTATAGGGATAGGGCTGGGTACCTTTGGTGTGGAAATTGCTTACTGCAAGTGTACGGGTCAAGTTATAATACAGTGAATGTGAAATTCGAATGTCGTCCTCTGGATTGGTGTCTAGCCAATTTTAATTACTGAAAATACTCTTGACCAATTTTATTTAGGGAACCAGAATTGAGTGAGAATGCAATTGAATCAAACACAAAATAATGCAAATAATGACAATCCAATGGAAACAATGGTCTTAGGGATTTGATTTCACCAATTGGAATTATGGCTTAATTAACGGATTAACACATGCTATGATTCATAAATCTTGGTAAACTAATATCATACATATCTCTCCCGAGCATACATGATTCTCCCACATGGAATTGAATCCGATATCCCTATCTAAATTCAATAAACATACAAGGCAATAAGGATAACCTTTTTAACGATTTCTAGAATTAACCATAATCTCCCGATTTCTAGCTAAATCCTAGTTATGCATAATGAATTCTAAGCTAAATCCTCTCTCCCGAGTTAGATTCAAGCACAAACATCAATCAATTTATGGCAGGTAAATTGAAAGCATTAAGGATACAAATATGCATAAATGAATCAATAACATAAAACCGTAAAATCAATCCATAACGTGCCCAACGGCTACATCAATCCCTAAGAGTAAAACCTAGCTAATCATACAACACGTTACGATATAGCTATGATCTAAAACATCCATAAACACTAACTAAAGTGAGGGAAAGAAGTAAACTCTATGTAGGCCGAGACCGAACGTCCCCGTCACGATCCCCACGAACAATTGGTTGATTTCCACTATGCTCCACTTGCTTCATCTTCAAAATGCTCTGTTTTCCTCTGTTTTATGGCTCCAACGTGTCCAAAAGAAGTCCCCAAAAAGCCCTAATCGCAATCTTTAAATAAGGCAAAAATTGGTCGTAGCGTCACGACGCTGTCGAGGTAGCGTCTCGATGCTACAACGAAATTACGGATTCTGGAAGTTCGCCTAGCGTCGCGACGCTAGTAACATAGTGTCTCGATGCTATGATTTATTTTATTTTTTTACTATTTTTTTATTATTTTTTATTATTTTTATTTATTTTATTATGTTTTTTTTAGGATTGAACTCCATTTGACTTCAATTTCTCAATTAAGCTCAACATAACAATTTGGTACAAAATAAACATTAAAGAGCAATAAAATGGTTACGAATTACTCAAAGACTAACCAAATTGTAACGGGAAAGATAGCTCGCTATGCGCGCTATCAACCTTATTATAGGGACACTATGAGACGCATCCCACTTTATAGACGGTATAGACGATGTGATCCTAAATCGTCCATGTAGAGACATGCGAGTGAGAGCGTCCTATGCAATGAGTTTGCATAAGACCAAGACCGAGAAATAAGTCGCTCTCACTTTATAACACCGTTTACTGACGGGATTGACTATTTCATATGATAACCTAGGTAACTCGATCTGAATCCTAAGCTAACTATGAACTCCTGTTTATTCGAACTTATCCTTAGATCTGCATAGGTGAGAGTGACTCAGTATCGCCAACTCAATAAGCCTCCCATTTCAGGGATAGGAATGGGTAGATAGTTGGGGACAGTCATTCGAGAAGGAATTCACTCCTACCAAAATTAGGGATAGTAGAAAGGTTGGTCCCTTAAATGGTGACTCCGGGGCTTGAACAAAGGGATCCCGCCATCTCATTGGCCCGAGAGGGACTCGGTTTATTGGTTTGATCATAAACAAATTGTTCATTAGAGAATCAGTGGAACTTAAGGAACTAGAAGTACTATTGGGGTAAAACGGCTTTTTTGACCTTGCTATCGCTACGAACAACCTGTGAAGGATCAAATTAATAATCATGGTTAAATCAAGTCGACAGAAATATATCTATAGTGAGGGGAGTGCAACAATCGGGCTATAGTGGAGTGTCCCGGTCGTTAACGAATGTTGGCTAGCATAGATAATGAGATTAGTCGGTTAGCCTTGAATCGTTGGAGCCCATGATCTATAGGTTCAGTAGGTCCCCCTACTAGCTCATATCAGATTAAAGCCTAGAACATATTGATAGGATTCTTTGAATCGTTCAAAATCGGGGAAAAGGGTATTATCGTAAATTGTGTTTGACACAATAAATTAATTATGAATTAAATTAGAAAATGAGAGATAAAGTATTTAAATGTGTTTTGAATACTATATATATGTATTAGGAATCATATATAATGAATTGCACAAGGGAACAAAGATTAATTAGATTATGAAGGGGATGAAAGCCCCTACGCAGCGGAAGTGCATCGATTGGACCTTACGCCGTATATTAATTAACATCAAAGTACTGTTACGAAAAACTCAAATAAACTTTAAACATACTTTAAAGTTGCTGGAAAATTGGTATAAACATACTGAAAAATAAATCTAAATTTATTTTCATGCTTTTCTAAACAAAAGGGAAAGAACCGTCACAAACCTTCGTTGTAGACTTGACCGTTTTTCGCCAACGACACTCCAACGAACGAAAATGCAGCGATTCCTTCTTTATTTATTCGCTGGAAATTTCTTCTTCAAAGACCCAATAACCACAGAGGTTACATCGGTATATCTCTATGTTTAGGAGGCAAAAGACTTGTGGGAGTCTTTCTCTAAGAGGGAGGCTAGAGAGAATTCTAGGTATTGTCTTATGAGTGTAAGAGCAAGAGGAGAGTGCTGAACATATTAGGTCTAGTGTTCAATTTATAGAAGAGAGACAATGAATAAAATACTCAATTAAATCAATCTTTTCCAAAATTGATTCAATCTTATTCCTTATTTAATCAATCCATGATCAATCAATTCCATAATTGATTAATCTTTTCCACAAATGACTAATTACTTCCATAAGTGATTGGATCATTTCCATAAATGATTAATCACTTCCTTAAGTGATTAATTATTTACATAATTGATTAATTCTCGGTTAATGAATTCTTTAATTAAGTAACCACCAATTAAATATCACATATTTAATTTCCGGCCTTGAATTAATTAATTTGCCCAAATAGATTTTAGGTCTTAAAATTAATTAATTCATTATTTGAACTCTTTCAAACTTCCATAAATTTAATGTGACTCAAATTTATATTAATATTTGAATTTCTTCAAATATTAATTTCTCTCATAATAATATATCAATATATATTATATTGTTTCCCTTAGTAAATTGAACATTTTTAATTTACATTTATTACTTAGTTGCCTCAAATTACTTTATGAGCTACCAGTGGGACCTAATGGACCTGCAGATCAGAAGCTCCAACGATGTGAGATTAATTGGTCAAACTCATTAACCACATTAATCAATATTTGTTAACTGTGTGTACATTCCACTGTAGACTCACAGTTGCACTCTTCTCACTGCAGACATATTTTTCTGTGTCCACAGATCTAGACCAATATCGACTAGTTAGTCCTTCACGAGTGTTCGTAACACCAGCTGGGTCAAATTACCGTTTTACCCCTGGGTTACTTTTATTTCCTTAAGTACCAGTTCTCCTCTAATGAACAACCTGTTTGTGGTCCAATCATAAAACAGAAAACCCTCTCGTGTCATTGAGAGGGTAGGGCCCTTTGTTCAAGACTCGGAGTAACCACTTAAGGGAACACTCATCTGCTTCCCTAAAGTCGGGAAGGAGTGAATTTCATCTTGTACGACTATGTTCCCAACTCCCCATTCGGTCTTGTCCCCAAAATCGTAGGCTTATTGAGTAGGCGTATTAGCCACTCTCATCCATGCAAATCAAAGGACAATCTCTCATGAGCAGGAGTCCATAATCAACGTAGGATTAAGACTAAGTTGTCTAGGTCGTCCTAGTGAAATAGAAAACCAACTAGTTAACAATGTTATAACAAGTGGTTACTAGGTCCGGTCTTATGCAAACTCATTGCATAGGATACCCCCACTTGCATGTCTCCTACATGAACGCGTTGGATCATATCGCTTGTATCAAATACAAAGTGGGTCGTATCCATAGTGTCGCTAGGAAAAGGCACCTAGTCTTATCCCTATACTATAGACCCTTTAGGTTGTTTCTTGAACAATGATCCTATATGTCGCTACATATAGTTCGAGACTCATATTACAGCGTAGGATGTCTAGTTTATTGGATTACGATTATTTTTTTTAGGCAAAGACAAATATAAAATAACTAATAACATTTAATGGAAAAATATATCAATATTATTTCATTAATATCCAGTCAACGGTTACATTCACTATCTTTGAGTTTTAGGGCATAAAACCCAACAAACTCCCACTTGAACTAAAACACTAGTTAGTGGGATGTAAATGCAATAATCTAAAGCTGGAAATGTCATGGATATTAAACATCTTTAATAAACCCAAATTTGCAAGTCAACACTACTATGGTTAATTCAACTCAATGTTCGGATCAGTTCCCAGGTAGGAGGTGTTCCGTAAACCGTCAACTTAAATACCCCCAACCTTAGACAGAACTTTACCGAGAGAGTTCCCTTATAACCTTAATAATGTAAGACTTTACTCTAAAGATCTAGGTGCATTAAACACTTTGATAAACCTAGTGACATTGCAAGCTAACATTTAACTATGATTAATTCAACACTGGTATTATGGGTCAGTTCCCAGGTAGGAGGTGTTCCATAAACCGTCAACTTAAATACCCCCAACCTTAGACAGAACTTTATCGGTGGAGTTCCCTTATAATCATAGCAATGTTTTTCCTACTTAGTCAATTAAAGTTATTTTTAATTCTAAGTAAGAAATAATTCTAATCCTATTAGAAACTGATCTAGGTCTAATTAATTTTAAACAATTTAAAATTAATCCAATTTATCATATGATCTTATGTTTGCATGCAAATCTTCATTATAGATTGACGGTTTCTAATCATTAATATTAAAAAACTATTTCAAATTTTAATGATTAATCCTATAATCAAGAATCTAGGGTTTAATTCATTTAACAATCTCATTCAAATTAAATAATTAAACCATACTAATTGCATGAATAATATAAGAATTATATTATTAACTATGGATGTTTCATGCTTCATGCAATATTGATTTTCTTTTAATATAACAATTATAAGCCAATCAAGAAAATCAATCAAGCATGCTTCATTCATCACATTAAACATAACTATTTATATTTAATTTAAGTAATGACATGCTTCATGCTTTCCAATTTTTCATATAATTAATATACACTTATATTAAAAAATATGAAAACAATTCCATGCATTTAAAACATACATTATAACAATTTATAATATATAAATAAATGCATGAGCATGCTTATAACCTAAGGTGGGATTAAAAATCTATATGACATCCATAAAGCATATAAATAGCAATTGAACATGTTAATTTTGGCACCTAGGATAAAATAAAGAATTAAATTACATTAATCTTAGCTAAATTCTATCCTAAAATCCTTCTGCAGCTTCAAAAATTGGTCTTGATAGCTCGAACCACCCAAAACAACCTCGAACTGGTCTTCAAAATCACGAATAATGCTGAAATTCAGCTGAACCGGATCGAATTGGTCCCAGCCCAGCCGAACCAGATGAACCGGACCACCCTCCCTTTGAACCGCGCCTGTTGAAACCCTAATTCGCGCCGTCATCGTGACAGCGTCGAGACGCTATCATCGCAGCGTCCCAACGCTGTGCACTTTCCTTACCTTAGCGCCTGCGGTATCGAGACAACGTCGAGACACTTTTGGAGTAGCGTCCCGACGCTGTTGCGTCAGGAGGCAGAATCTGGGCAGTAGCAGCACGATTTCTCCGATTTTGGCCCGATTTCAGCGGCGATTTCTCCGTTTTTCATCTCATAAAAACCTATTCTAGACTCGGACTTACATACGACTCAATTTTACATAAAATACCCAAAACACCGAGCCTTAAATGATCAAAATCACATAAAAATAAAATCTATGGTCATAAAATTAACCTAAACAGTTTAACACAAACCGAACATACATTATGCATAAATCCCACGTATTAGAGCCTAACACAAATTTTAATGTCAATTAATAGGGACAATGATGGCTCTGATGCCGATTGAAGGGGATGAAAGCCCCTTCGCAGCGGAAGCGCATCGATTGGACCTTACGCCGTATATTAATTAACATTAAAATATCGTTACGAAAAACTCGAATAAACCTTAAACGTACTTTAAAGTTGCTGGAAAATTGGTATAAACATGCTGAAAAATAAATCTAAATTTATTTTCATGCTTTTCTAAATAAAAGGGAAAGAACCGTCACAAACCTTCGTTGTAGACTTGACCGTTCTTCGCCAACGACGCTCCAACGAACAAAAACGCAGCGATTCCTTCTTGATTTCTTCGCTGGAAATTTCTTCTTCAAAGACACAATAACCACAGAGGTTACACCTGTATGTCTCTAAGTCTAGGAGGCAAAAGACTTGTGGGAGTCTTTCTCTAAGAGGGAGGCTAAAGAGAATTTTAGGTATTGTCTTGTGAGTCTAAGAGCAAAAGGATAGTACTGAACCAATTAGGTCTAGTGTTCTATTTATAGAAGAGAGACCATGAATAAAATATTCAATTAAATCAATCTTTTCCAAAATTGATTCAATCTTATTCCTTATTTAATCAATCCAAGAACAATCAATTCCATAATTGATTAATCTTTTCCACAAATGATTAATTACTTCCATAAGTGATTATATCATTTCCATAAATGATTAATCACTTCCTTATGTGATTAATTATTTCCATAATTGATTAATTCTCGGTTAATGAATTCTTTAATTTAGTAATCACCAATTAAATATCACATATTTAATTTCCGGCCTTGAATTAATTAATTTGCCCAAATATATTTTAGGCCTTAAAATTAATTAGTTCATTATTTGAACTGTTTCAAACTTCCATCAATTTAATGTGACTCAAATTTATATTAATATTTTAATTTCTTCAAATATTAATTTCCCTCATAATAATATATCAATATATATTATATTGTTTCCCTTAGTAAATTGAACATTTTCAATTTACATTTATTACTTAGTTGCCTCAAATTACTGTATGATCTACCAGTGGGACCTAATGGACCTGTAGATTAGAAGCTCCAATGACGTGAGATTAATTAGTCAAACTCATTAACCACATTAATCAATATTCGTTAACTGTGTGTACATTCCACTATAAACTCACAGTTGCACTCTTCTCACTGCAGACATATTTTCCGTGTCCATGGATCTAGACAAATATTGATTAGTTAGTCCTTCACGAGTGTCCGTAACACCAGCTGGGTCAAATTATCGTTTTACCCTTGGGTTACTTCTATTTCCTTCAGTACCAGTTCTCCTCTAATGAACAACCTGTTTGTGGTCCAACCATAAAACAGAAAACCCTCTCGTGCCATTGAGAGGGTAGGGTCCTTTGTTCAAGACTCGGAGTAACCACTTAAGGGAACACTCGCCTGCTTCCCTAAAGTCGGGAAGGAGTGAATTCCATCTTGTACGATTATATTTCCAGTTCCCCATTCGGTCTTGTCCCCAAAATGACAGGCTTATTGAGTCGGCGTATTGGCCACACTCACCCATGCAAATCAAAGGTCAATCTCTCATGAGCAGGAGTTCATAATCAACTCAGGATTAAGACTAAGTTGTCTAGGCCGTCCTAGTGAAATAGAAAACCAACTAGTTAACAGTGTTATAACCAGTGGTTACTATTTCATAGTTCGGTCTTATGCAAATTCATTGCATACGATACCCCCACTCGCATGTCTACTACCCGAACACGTTGGATCATAGCGTTTATATCAAATACAAAGTGAATCGTATCCATAGTGTCGCCAGGATAAGGCACCCAGTCTTATCCCTATACTATAGACCCTTTAGGCTGTTTCTTGAACAATGATCCCATATGTTGCTACATATAGTTCAAGACTCATATTACAACCTATGATGTCTAGTTTATTGGATTAGGGTTATTTTTTTTTGGCAAAGACAAATATAAAATAACTAATAACATTTAATGGAAAAATATATCAATATTATTTCATTAATATCCGGTCAACGGTTACATTCACTATCTACGAGTTTTAGGGCATAAAACCCAACAGATTAATCATACCATATTAATTTGAAATGTTTCAAATTAATTACCAAGCAATTAATTTCAATTTAGAATTGAAATTGGGGTAAATTTGCAAGCTTGAAATCATATTTCAAAGTTGAAGTTAGTGGATTAAGTTGGATTCTCACTCTTGCATGAAGATACAAAGTGGAATACAACACAACCATGCAATAGTTGCATGTCTTGTGAAATGGACACTTAGAATCCACTTTGGCTTGCAAGACTACCATGTGTCTTGTGTCTTAGGGCTTCTCCTTGCATGGAATACCTCTATAAGTAGAGTATGAATCGGATTAAAGCCCAAAAGATTGATTTTCCATACTGTTATGCTGCTGGAATTTACACTCAAACACTCTCATCTCCTCATATCTCTCAAGTGCTTGAACCTTCAAGCATTCCCTTCCCATTCCCTATCTTTATAGACTCCCACAAGTTGTTCTTGGCCCGGTGAATAGTAGGGAAGACTCCAAGGGTTGTCCTAAGTTGATTGGAGAAGAAAAGAATCCACGGAGGTCCACCTATTGAGCTGCAAAAGGTTGGTTGTTTTAAACTCTCTGTTCTGGTTGCTTTAGGACATGCATGCTTTAGATGTAAAATTGATGTAGTTAGGTGCTCCCGATCTTCAATTGCTTCTGCATGTGTTATATGAACACCTTTAAGGAGTAGCTGACTGCCCTACGGTAGTTGTTGTTCTAAACCTTTGAAGTATCGTTGCAAAATGAATGTTTACTCTATGGGTCGATCATTAATTTTGCTAAATTGATTGGATTAAAATAATTGTCACACCCCCTCCCAAACTACCTGCTAGCTTAGTCAAGGAGATGGAGTGAAGGCAACAGACATCGTCCTCCTCTAACGATACCTGTTGACCCTACTGAATCGCTGAACCTGATTAACATACAAGTCTTAGAAATAAAATAATTTACATGTAACGCAACACAGCAGAATCCCTGAAAACTTTACACATACATGGGGTGCAGCCCTGACATAACTCAGTTTGGAAAATAACCTGATATAGATATCATAACCAAAAACATATTCAACTGTGGTTTATACAACCACGACCTCTAGAACTTACACAAACCGTAAATTATCCAATCCTTATAAAGACATTTACAATATAGACAGATTCAATGTACAACTCCACCCACGTACTAGAGCTTGATCTGGAACTTTCAGCAGACGTTGGCAGAGTATAAGGCACCGGGAGCTCGATCTCTACCTGAAAAGTGGGAAAACATTTCGAAAGAGTGAGCTACGAAGCCCAGTGACTGACTAAATTTAAAACTGAAATTCGGAAATCAGAACACGTGATAAAACTTTATACGCATAACTGTTGGGTTCCTAGAGTGAGTAAAAATATTGTATAAAAGACTCTAGAATTCCTGTGCAAGTATACACAGTCTGTAGCAAGTAATATTATCAATCCGAGGCCTGAATTAGATTCCACTTTATCTATTTTGTGTAACATTCTAATGATTTCAAAGATGGTAAAAATGATTTGGTTTTATGAGAATTATGCTGAAGAAAAATAAATGAAAGAACAACAAGTAAACAAATAGGCAGACAAATTAAAGACAGACGCTGGTTAGGCTTAGTAATTGTTTTAAAAGATGCCCTAGCAATATTAATGATCATGCAAACTCTCGCAGTATTATTAGCGGATTCCTCCCAGAACTCCGGATCTTTTGGAATGTGTTTCAACCCCAATGAAGTGCGACCGATCAAGCACTAGGCAACTGGCTATCCCTAGCTCAGTCACTAGCGTTCACCTATACACAATGATCGTAGTGTGGATAATTGTCACACACTCTCTAAATCATCCCTGAAACTAGAGAGAGGTATTCACACCGGCTGGCCAGGCGGGCATAAAATATAAATAGGTACAACAATTAACCAAGATGCAATAACTAATGAATATTATTAGAGATGAAGCACAGCAATTACATGCTCCCTAACCAACGCCTAAAGCTACTTAGTTCATAATAAACATGGAAACATGAATTACAATCTGAGTAGGCATGTCCATAATCACAAGATAATAATAAAAATAATAATCTCCTTAATCAGCTTGCAGATGATGGTGTTCTTGGTAATCTCCAATCTCTCTCCACTACTCGGCTTCCAAGGAAAGTTGGAATGCTTTTGACTTGGACGACTACTTCCTTTTATAAAAGGATAGGAGGCTTGAACTAGGTCAACTTGGACACGTGTAGGGCTCTCCTTGCTCCTTTATCCCGAAAATAACTCAACAGAAGTCAGTTCATAAAGTTGGCTAACGAGCTGTGATGTGACAGTTCTGCTCCCAGTTTTGCTGCAGCACAGAATTTGTTCCCTCTAGTCGCCCTGCAGCATAATCTGCATAAAATAATTTCCAAAGCTTCCATTCTTCCAAATGGGTTAAAACATGTAATATCTCTCTAAAACCAACCCTATTAAGCATCAAAGACACACAAATCCTTATATAAATGAGGCCTAAATAACTACCTTTTGGGCAGTTATCACACCTCCAAACTTGAACTATTGCGCGTCCCGAGCAATACTAACCAACCTTCTCTTAAGAATTCAAAACATTAGACAAAGAATAGCTTAAACCAACCAGACAGTCCAACACTACCTTCAACCTTTACCTGAGCATTCTGCAAAACCGAGCTCTGCTGCAGCAAAATGATTCCTCCGGCATGGACAAATAATCACCACTTTTAACTCAATTCTATGAACTTACCACAACCTAGCTTTCTTATCATGCATCTTAAAACATATTTTCAAGGATTTTATTTTTATTTTTCAGACTTAAAGCAGCCTTACAGTCATAAGCTCTTAAGCATGGGATGACCCACTTTATGGTGCAGTATACCCTTGCCTCAAACTCATCACCAACTAGGCTCAATACTCATTATAAAGCTAAAAAATCCTTAGTTATTCCATCTCTTTCCCTTCAGAATGGCGACATTTTGTGATGAAGCTCACCTAATTAAGCGTAATCAGTCCAAGCTTAAAAAATTCAGAAGAAAATTAGTTAAGTTAGAGTTACTCAGTGCTCATAGAATGGAAATATCTAGAAATTTCATTAAAAATATGAAGAGAAATTACAAAGCAAATATATTTTTTTTCAAGCAGCAAATTGAAAAGAAAACATACAAAACAAGCAAATATAGAAGAAGATGCGGGCAGGAATGCGCGAGCAAACAAAATATTTCAACAAAAAGATTGCGCGCCTCAAATTCTCCTCCTTCAATCTTTTTGACCCGGTTCTTCTTCTTCATCTTCCTTCTCTACAGGCGGCGGCTGGATCCTAGGGGTTCAGTAGGTCCTTAGGGAATATGGGTAAGGTCGGATATGGTTTGGAAAAATTCGATTGCAAGGCCACCCTTAATGCGGCATCCCTCCTCTTTACATAATCCCAGAAAATCTGAAATTGCCTTTCAGTGAATTCAACTCTGCTGGAATGTAATTGCAACAGCTCCTGAATTTGTTGGATGCCGCACACCAAACCTCCTTAGCGTGCTTCCTGCGTTCTCTGAAGACTAGCAAAATTTGGCGTGTCTATTATTCCCTTATCCGGTAATATCATATCATCCTCACTCTCTGGCACCCCTGCCCTTCGGCATAGCATCGTGATAGTGTTGGGGAAAAACAGTTTGCCCACCTTTTTCCGCCAACAATCAAGAATCTCAGAAGAAATTATTTTTCCTACGTCAATACTCATCGAGCGAAGAATAGCAAAGGCAAGCAATACCCGGTCCCGAGATACTGTGGAGTCATGAGTTGTCGGCAGTAAGCGCAGCTAATAAAAACCCATCCAGGTGTTGGCCTCGCTTTTCAAATAAGCAGCCTGAAACGTGCGCTTCTGCGTCTGCGACAACCTCCATTTGGCCCCCTCAATGCCAACCTCTCGGACAACCGCGCTTAGCTGGTCGCCAGATGGGGCAACCACCATCTCATTAAAGGCTGCACGCGGAAAATCCTGGAGATCAAACAATTCATTAATAGCTTCTGGGCTCCAATCCACGGGGACTCCTCGAACTATAACCTGAAGTTCTTCCTTATCGTCAAGATTTGCGTAGAATTCTCGAACAAGGTTGGAATTAACAGACGCAGGTTTTGCACAAAATTGGCTCCAGCCAAGGTTCTCTATTCCAGTCTTCAAGAACCGTGGCAAATCATTACCAAATCCTCGTTCAGACAGGAAATCCCGTTTCAGCATCTCCTGGTATTTTGCTTGAGCAAGGTTGTTGACAAAGCGAATAAAAGGTAACCTTTGCTCCTCAACCTCGTCAGCCTCACCTGATGCCTCGACAATACCTTTGCCTTTTGTCTTCTCTTCGCTTGCGCAAAATCTCTTCCTCAGCCTTCTTTGCTTCCTCTTCTCCTGCCTTGTCTTCAGCCTCCTTCTTTTCTCGCTCTCTTCTTTCTTCCTCAGAATCCGATGATGGAGGTGATGGGGTATTCCGAATCACCCTGATGCGTCCCGCCTTCCACTTAATGCGGCGTCGCTTTGGTGGTTCAGGCATTATTACTTCTACCCGAGTCGCCTGCACAGGTTCCTGTTCATTCCCTTCTTCAGGCACCACAACAGTATGTTCATCTCGACCTCCGTCAAGCTCTGCAACTCTCTGCTCAGCCTCCTCTGGGTTCTGTTCTTCTGGTTCTCTCGGGCCATCCTCAACCACTATGGCAGCAACATCTTCCACCACCCTCTGAATAACTTCTTGATCCTCAATCCTCTGCTGTCTTCTCCTTTTCTTGGCTTCTTTCTCTTCTGGCGTTCTCTTTTTCTTCGTTTTTACCTTCTAAACCTCGGGGGTAGCGGGTATCTCCTCTTCCTCGTTATCTCTCTCTTTTCTCGCTCTCGTTTTAGCCATCGAAGAGTTTCAAAAGGAATTCTATATCGCACACAGAGAATGAAAGAAAAATGCAAACAGCAATGGATGAATCAAGAAGACGAAGTGGAACTTACCTACCAGAGGATGTGAATAAATAGGGCTCCAGCAACTTGAAATCTTAACCGAAAAGATTTGCTCCCATTAAATTATATTACCGTTCAATTTAAACCATCAACGTTAAATTCCTGATTTCAAATCGCCCGCAGTAATTAATTATGCGCTGTCAACTAATGAGACCGTTGGATCATCTTGTTGTGACACGTGGCCGCTTTAGATAACGTATACAAATTTACCTGGGAAAATTCGGAGAAAATCCCAACGATTAAAATAATAAATTTTCAACAAAATCCCTTCTATTCGGACGATTTTGCTTCAGCTATAACTTTGTCGCAACAACCTGCTGAACCTGAAGAATCTTGGATACGGAATTCAAATTTCAAAATAGAAAACCAAATCTTCTAAATTTAAAAATAACCAATCAAATCAAATTTAATCCTTCTTGAAGCCGAATTAATTTAGAGAAAATCTCTATTAACTTAAACTAAACATAATTAAAATAACTGAAAATGAAAACTGGATCTAATCTAATAAAATCTAATTAATTCAACGATAATTCAAAGATAATGTAAAGATAATTAAAATAAATCGAGAATAGAATCAAATCAAATTAAAAAATAAATAGATAAAATCTAAACTACCAGAAATAATAAAAATACTTAAAGATAAACTCTAATAAACCATGCAAAAATCAAATCTAACCTATTTAAAAACAAATCAACGAAAAATAAAATCGATACAAGTACTGGAAGCTCAAATTTTTGCTCTGTGAAATGCACCCGCAAAAATCCTGCTCTCTCAATCATCAACCAACCTTAGGGAAGGATATTTCGACAGAAACTCCTCACCCCAATAATGCTTCACACGCTGTCCATTCACCTTGAACACTCTCCCATCTTTTTCATCCTGTAGAGTAACTGCTCCATGGGGGAAAACCACAATCACAATAAACGGTCCTGACCATTTAGATTTTAGTTTCCCAGGGAATAATTTTAATCTAGAATTATAAAGCAAGACTTTTTGACTTTTGACAAACACTTTAGATTTTATTTTCATGTCATGCCACAACTTAGTCTTTTCTTTGTACATTTTCGCATTCTCATAAGAAAATTGGCGAAATTCCTCCAATTCATTAAGCTGCAACATTCTTATTGCTCCTGCACGACTCAAATCAAAATTTAACATTTTCAAAGCCCAAAATGTTTTATGCTCTAGCTCTAGTGGTAAATGGCAGGCTTTCCCATATACTAACCTATAGGGAGACATACCTAGAGGAGTCTTATAGGCTGTCTTATAAGCCCAAAGAGCCTCATCCAACCTAAAAGACCAATCCTTCCTAGATGGATGGACTACTTTCTCTAAAATTGATTTTATTTCCCTATTACTAATTTCAGCTTGACCATTTGCTTGTGGGTGATAAGGGGTAGCTATCCTATGCTTGATCCCATACTTAGCTAAAAGCTTAGTTAAGACATTATTAACAAAATGTGTACCCTCATCACTCACTAGAGCCCTAGGTATCCTAAACCGCGCAAAGATGTGCGATTGAAGGAACCTCGCTACTGTCTTAGCATCACTCTGATGGCATGCGATGGCCTCCACCCATTTGGACACGTAATCAACTACCAATAAGATAAAAACATTACCATTAGAAGGGGGAAATGGCCCCATAAAATCAATACCCCATACATCGAATAATTCAACTTCTAACACATAAGTAAGAGGCATTTCATCTCTAGGCCCCAAGTTTCCTCTCCTTTGGCAAGCATCACATTGCTTGTAAAACCAATGGGCATCCTTGAATAAGGTAGGCCAGAAGAATCCACAATGCAAAATCCTCATAGCTGTCCTCTGACCGCTGAAATGACCTCCATACGGCGAAGAGTGACATTGCTCCAGGATTTCCTTTGCTTCAACACCTGAAACAAACCTACGAATGATACCGTCAGAGCATTACTTATACATAAAGGGCTCATCCCAATAGAAATATTTTGCATCATGCTTAAACTTTTTCTTATGCCTCCAGTCCATGTCAATAGGAGTGATTCCCTTTACCAAAAAGTTGGCAATATCAGCATACCAAGGGACATCCCTGACTTCCTTTACCTCAACAGCAAAAAGTTGTTCATCTGGAAAACAATCGGAAATGGCAGATTGCTCCAGCAAAGATGTTGATGGATCAAGACGAGATAAATGACCTGCAATGACATTTTCTGATCCCTTCTTGTCCTTTATCTCCAAGTCGAACTCCTGCAATAATAAAACCCAACAAATTAGTCTAGGTTTTGCATCTTTCTTAGACATTAAGTACCTTATTGCTGCATGATCCGTGAACACTGTGACTTTCGATCCAACCAAATATGGCTGGAATTTCTCAAAAGCAAACACAACAGCTAACAACTCCTTTTCAGTAGTTGTGTAGTTGACTTGTGCTTCATTTAAAACCTTGCTTGCATAATATATAGGATGGATAAATTTGCCTTGCTTTTGCCCCAGCATAGCACCTACCGCAGCATCACTCGTATCACACATTACCTCAAACGGTAAATTCCAATTAGGTGCACAAAGAATGGGTGCTGAGATTAAAGCGGCCTTTAAAGTCTCAAAAGCCTTCCTACAATCTGCATTAAAGTAAAAAACATGATCAGTACACAATAAGTTGCAAAGAGGTTTACTGATTTTGGAAAAATCCTTTATGAACCTCCTATAGAATCCAGCATGTCCTAAAAAACTCTGAATCCCCTTCACTGAATTCGGTGGTTCTAGTCTCTCAATAACCTCTATTTTTGCTCTATCAACTTCTAGACCATTCTTAGAAATCCTATGACCTAACACTATGCCCTCCTTCACCATGAAGTGACATTTCTCCCAATTAAGAACTAGATGGGTATCCTCACATCTCTTTAATACCTGATCTAAATTATCTAAACTTAAAAGACCCTCCAAACATTGAAAAATCGTCCATAAATACTTCAACAGTGGACTCAATCATATCAGAAAAAATTGCCAACATACACCGCTGAAATGTTGCTGGAGCATTGCAAAAGCCAAAAGGAATTCGCCTAAAAGCAAACGTCCAATAAGGGCAGGTGAAAGTGGTTTTTTCCTGATCCTTAGGAGCAATAGTAATCTGGTTATACCCAGAATAACCATTTAAGAAACAGTAGTAGGCCTGACCAGCCAATCTATCCAACATCTGGTCAATAAATTGTAGAGGGAAATGGTCCTTACGGGTGGCTTTATTAAGCCTCCTGTAGTCCATGCAAACCCTCCAGCCAGTTACTGTCCTGGTTGGGATCAATTCATTGTCTTTATTGCTCACCACATTGACACCTCCTTTCTTAGGAACACATTGGACAAGGCTTACCCAATTGCTATTGGCAATTGGATAAATGATCCCAACATCCAACTATTTAATCACCTCCTTTTTAACAACCTCTTTCATCGCAGGGTTAAGCCTTCTTTGTTGCTCAATACTCCTAAAGGATCCCTCATCTAGAGTGATTTTGTGCATACAAAAAGATGGGCTAATTCCCTGAATGTCAGCCAATGTCCAACCTATAGCCTTGCGGTATTGCTGCAACACTTTTATTAAGGCCTCCTCATGCTCCGACATTAAATCTGATGCAACAATAATGGGCAACGTCTCACCTTTCCCCAAGATAAACATACTTTAGATGATCCGGCAAGGGCTTCAAATCTAAAGTAGGTGCCTCAATCAGGGATGGCTTGATTGGAGGAGCTTTCCTTTGATCTAAATCTAAAGACTCAAAAATATCCTCACACCTAAACAATTCTTTTTCATTTTCTCTTTCTAACAAGAAAACTTCTAAATCCTCTACATTAACCCTTCCATGCTCTTCTGAATGCTTACTAGCCGAATCCTGTATTGCTGTCTCAATAACTGTGCTCTCAAGAATCCCAATGAAGGAGCAATCATCCACTTCGTCTTGATATTTCATGGCTTTAAACACATTAAATTTCACTTCCTCATTACAGACTCTCATTGTTAATTCCCCTTTTTTAACATCTATTAACGTCCTACCAGTAGCCAAAAATGGACGACCTAGAATAATTGGGACATCTTTATCAGCCTCATAGTCTAAAATAATAAAATCAACTGGAAATATGAATTTATCTACCTTTACTAAGACATCCTCAATTTTACCCTCTGGATATGTGATAGACCTATCAGCTAGTTGGAGTGTGACTGTGGTAGGTCTAGCTTCACCAATACCAAGCTTTCGATAGACCGAAAGAGGCATAAGGTTAAAGCTTGCACCTAAATCACAGAGAGCTCTACCTAACTCTTTTCCACCTATAGAAACAAGTATAGTAAATGATCCTGGATCCTTAGCCTTGGGTGGTAGCCCATTCTTAAGAATAACACTACATTCCTCAGTAAGAGATACAGTTTCAAACTCACATAACCTCTTCTTTTTAGTTAAAATATCCTTAAGAAATATAGCATAATTAGGCATTTGCTCAATAGCTTCTACTAGAGGGATATTTATATGCAACTGCTTAAGAATCTCTAAAAACTTTTTTAATTGACCATCCTAATTTCTAGGCTTCTGCCTTTGTGGAAAAGGTAGAGGCGGTACATAAGGTGGGGGCGACACATAAGGTGATCCACATCTGCAACAGAACCAGATGCTCCATCATCTTTATTACTGCCTCCAGCACCCTGACCAGACTCCAACTCTTTCTCAACAATATTTTTATCACCATTTTTATTTACATCCTGGGTTTTTCTAAGCTCTTCTAGTGGCTTACCACTCCTAAGAGTCACTGCCTTTACCTGCTCCTTACCTTCCCTTCGAGGGTGTTCAGTATCTGATGGAAGTTTCCCTCGAGGCCTTGCCTTCAGCTCATTAGCTAGCTGACCCACTTGCAATTCCAGGGCTCTCATCGAAGCTTGATTACTTTGAATTGCGGCATCTGTACGAGCCATAAATTCTTTCATCATCGCCTCGAGAGAACTTCTCGAATTTTGCTGGGGCAAAGCCTGCTTATTTTGCAGGGGCATTACCTGCGCTTTAGCAAATCCCGACTGGGTCACCTTTTGTTGCGCTTGCACATTGCTCACTTGTCCTCCCCATGAGAAGTTGGGGTGGTTGCGCCAACCTGGATTATAAAAGTTAGAGTAAGGGTTATTCCTCTAATTACCTACAAAAAACACAGAAGTTGGATTGTTGGGGCAAAACTCGTAGTTGAGATCTTCACCACAATAGACATATGCTTCCTCTGCCACTTGGTTCACCACTGCAGCAGGCTCCACTGTTGGTGGCTGTTGATGACTAATCACTGTCACATTCTTAAGAGCATTAACAATCATAGCAAGATCAGCCCTAATGGTGGACACACCATCAACCTCTAACACACTCTTAACCTTCTTATTTGTGCATCTAACATCCGACCACTGACAACTATTAGTAGATATTCTTTCTAAAATTTCATAAGCTTCATCAAAAGTCTTTTCCAAAAGATCCCCTCCAGCCGAAGCATCCACCATACCTTGGGTTACTCCATTTAAACCATTGTAAAATGTTTCCATTTGAATACAACGAGGTAAACCATGGTGGGGGCACTTTTGCAAAAGCTCCTTAAACCTTTCCCAAGCCTCACTAAAAGTCTCATCTTCAAGTTGCCTAAACCCTACTGTTTCACTCCTTAATTTAGCATTTCTATTAGGTGGGAAATATTTACTCAAAAAATTTTCAGCTAACTCATTCCATGTCCTAATTGATCCTGGAGCAAAAGAGTTTAACCATGCCTTTGCTCCAACTCTAAGAGAATATAGGAACAAAGTTAATCTAAGAGTAGCTCTAGGCACTCCTTGAATCACAAAAGAATCACTAACTCCTAGAAAAGACTTAAGATGTAAATGAGGGTCTTCAGATGACAAACCATGGAATTGCCCCACGGTTTGCAACATCTGAAACATTATCGGTTTCATTTCAAAATTCGCCGCTTGCATTTGGGGACGTGCAATCCCTGGATTCAACTCATTAAACATTGGGACAGCATACGCTCGAATGGCTCTGGTCCTATCGTTCGCTATCAAGATAAGATTCTCAACCTGATTATTTTGCTGCTCATTTTGTTCAAATAGCGGGTTTTGCTGCAACAACCGATTCTGGGGGTCGGCTGGATCTTCAAGACCATGCGGAAGATGCAGCACGTTATCCATTTGGCTCTGGTTTCTGCGCTGCTCTCTTCTTCTGATCCTGAATGTCCTCTAAATTTCTGGATCAAATTCGAATCTTACCCCAGGCGGATCGGTCATGCACCAAACTTACACCTGCAAAAACAAAAGAACAAATCAAAAAGTTCTAGCACCAAACCACTAAAACTCTTACACAAAACAAATCAGATAAAAACTTATTCAAGTCACCGGCAACGGCGCCAAAAACTTGTTGGGTTCCTAGAGTGAGTAAAAATATGGTATAAAAGACTCTAGAATTCCTGTGCAAGTATACACAGTCTGCATCAAGTAATATTATCAATTCGAGGCCTGAATTAGCTTCCACTTAATCTATTTTGTGTAACTTTCTAATGGTTTCAAAGATGGTAAAAATTATTTGGTTTTATGAGAATTATGCTAAAGCAAAATAAATGACAGAATAACAAGTAAACAAATAGGCAGACAGATTAAAGACAGGCGCTGGTTAGGCTTAGTAATTGTTTTAAAAGATGTTCTAGCAATATTAATGATCATGCAAACTCTCGCAGTATTATTAGCGAATTCCTCCCGGAACTCCGAATCTTTTGGAATGTGTTTCAACCCTAATGAAGTGCGACCGATGAAGCACTAGGCAACTGGCTATCCCTAGCTCAATCATTGGCGTTCACCAATACACAATGATCGTAGTGTGGATAATTGCCACACACTCTCTAAATCATCGCTGAAACTAGAGAGAGGTATTCACACCGGCTGGCCAGGCGGGCATAAAATATAAATAGGTACAACAATTAACCAAGATGCAATAACCAATGAATATTATTAGAGATGAAGCACAACAATTACATGCTCCCTAAAACTACTTAGTTCATAATAAACATGGAAACATGAATTACAATCTGAGTAGGCATGTCCATAATCACAAGATAATAAAGAAAATAATAATCTCCTTAATCAGCTTGCAGATCATGGTGTTCTTGGTAATCTCCAATCTCTCTCTACTACTCGGCTTCCAAGGAAAGTTGGAATGCTTTTGACTTGGACGGTACTTCCTTTTATAGAAGGATAGGAGGCTTGAATTAGGTCAACTTGGACACGTGCAGGGCTCTCCTTGCTCCTTTATCCCAAAAATAACTCAACAAAAGTCAGTTCATAAAGTTGGCTAACGAGCTGTGATGTGGCAGTTCTGCTCCTAGTTTTGCTGCAGCACAGAATTTGCTCCCTCCAGTCGCTCAGCAGCATAATCTGCATAAAATAATTTCCAAAGCTTACATTCTTCCAAATGGGTTAAATCATGTAATATCTCTCTAAAACCAACCCTATTAATCATCAAAGACACACAAATCCTTATATAAATGAGGCCTAAATAACTACCTTTTGGGTAGTTATCAATAAGGCTCCTCGATCAATACGTTAAACATAAACGTGAAATGATAAAAGCTTTCATGAATACTCCACAAGTATATCAAACATTTTAACATACATGACTGACCAACGTTGTGTAGGGCACGCCCAATACAACCAACGTTTAGTAGCTCTATCATGTAGTGAGGCCCGCCCAACACTCCCATCGTCTTTGTCGTAGTGGGGACCACCCAACACTCACGACAGCATCATTGTCACGGAGTACACTCAACGTCAACAACAGAATATAACCTGTGTGCACATGATACCATATAGCATCAGACTCAATATCTCAGTCATGTAGTCAATAGAAATCTCAGAAAATCACATGAAAACATTAAAACATGCTTGCTTATCGTTATCTTTCGTCAAACTTAAGCTTACTCAGTTTGCTCGTGAAAAACTGAAAATCTTTAAACAGTACTTGCTAATACATACTTTACTTTAAATGATATCGTTTCAACTACTTTTCAGAAAGTCAATAATCACGTGCTCGTATATAAACTATTGGGTTTATTAAAAGAAGTTTAATTCACCTAAAACTTTGCGGTTGAATCCTTTCCATAATTGTTATAATAGGATCAGACTTAGATAAATTGACTTAGCCGAATTTTATCTAAGTTAAACAACCCTAAATTAACCTTAGGACATTTTTAGTGGGAGGAAAAATTACCAAACGAGATTTAAATCAAGTTTTGCTCCTACGTCCCTATATTCACATCGTGAGGTTCATGCTCGGCTTCAAGTAGCCTTAGGAGCGGCCTCCCTTCGGAAAGTGTTTGCATGAATCAATAACAAGGTGAATGGGAAAAATGTCTAGAGTAAGTGGGAGCGGGACACGTGTCAACGTATCCCTCGGTCTCCGCCCATAGTTCGCACCGTGAGAGTCCGATGATCCGCCTGCAGGTTGTCCTGGCGCAACCATCCCTTCGGAGGGCCTGATCATAGGATTCGGAACACCATGAACTCCTGAATAGGATAGGGTCACTTAGGCTAATCACCAACAGTTGTCTTTCCCTTCGGTAGCCTGTTGGTGCGTGCCTCTGAGATCTGAAAGTGGGAGGGTTACACTTATGGGGATGAGTTAAATGTGTTAACTAATCCTTGATCCGAACAACGGTAACTAAACGCTAATGGAATACGAGTTATTCTGGTGTTAGAGTTTGGTTGAGATTGTCTCAATTCAGAGGAGGAGCAGCTGACCACCCTTCGGTGGCTGTTGTTCTAAACCTTTGAAGTATCGTTGCAAAAACTAAATCAATAGTTTTATAGGGTTTCTTTGATTGCTTATTTGTTTTTGCAGAATTTGATTTGATTATTTGTGATGGGTTAGTGCAATTACTAATACAAGTAATTTGTTACTTCAACAATTATAATTTTATGTGTATTGTCTTACGTCATTTTATAAATAACGGTAATACAACAAACTTAAATGACAAATTGTGGTAAATAAGTCTAGGATTTTTCTTACCTGAGGAATGTCCTCATGCCCCATATGTTTAATTCATTAAGAATTGTTCTTGGTGAATATGACATAGAACCCTGCTTAGCAAAAGGAGAACTTGTTCAAGACCGTAATTTTCATTTACCTGTCTTGAAAACGTGATTAGTGAAGAATAGTGATTCTCCCTGAATACTTGATTCAGGGGCCACAAATCACGTGTGTTCTTCTTTTAAAGGAATAAGTTCCTGGCAAGAGCTTGCTGCTTGTGTAATAACTCTCAAAGTTAGAATTAGAGAGGTTATTTTAGCTATATCAGTGGGGAACATTAAGTTATTTTTCTCAGTGGGAGAAAATACATATTATTAGACAATGTGTATGTAATTCCTAAGATCAAAAGAAATTTGTTTTCTGTGTCTTATTTGCTGGAACAATGTTACTCTTTACCTTTCTCTGCTAACGCAGTTTTGTTTCAAGAAAGGGAATTGACATTTGTTTAGCTTTACTGGAAAGTAACCTAAATGTTTTAAGACTAATCAATAGTAAAACAGTCATGAACACTCGGTTGTTTAAGACTGCTATTACTCAATGTGAAAAGAGGCAAAGGATTTCTCCTAAAGGAAAATACCTTTTTTTTTTTTTTTTGGTTTTAAGGTAGACCATATTAATCTCAATTTGATTGGGAGATTGGTCAAGATTGAACTTCTAAGCGAGTTAGAAGATGACTCTCTACAACCTTGCAAGTCATGCCTTATGGGCAATATGACTGATAGCTCTTTTATTGGAAAAGATCTAAGAGCCAAAGGGCCCTTGGAGCTTGTACATTTGGATCCTTGTGGTTCAATATGTTAAAGCAGTGGGAGGGCATGAATAATTCATCTCTTATTAGATGATTATTCAAAGGTATGAGTATCTTTACCTAATGCAACTTAAGTCTGAAGCTCTTGAGATATTTGAAGGGGCTTAGGACTGAAGTTGAAAACTTGTTAGGTGAGATGATAAAAACACTTCGATCTGATCAAAGTGTTGAGTATAGGGATTTGAGATTCCAGGACTATGTGATAGTACATGGGATCACACCCTAAATCTCATTTAGGAGAAATAGAACCCTATTGGATATGGTTCATTCCATGTTGAGCTATGCTCAATTGTCTGGCTCGTTTTGGGGTCATGTAGTATTGACTGCATTGCATACTGTAGTAGGCAACCCCAAAGGATACGAGAAGTGGATACTTCTTCAATTCACAAGAGAATAAAGAATTTGTATCGACAAATGCTAAATTCTCAGAAGAAGTCCACATAAAAAATCATAAACCACAAGAGTAAAGTCAGTTTAAGTAAGTTAACTAATGAAGCTACAGTAACATCCACAAGAGTTGTTGATGAGGCTGACTGTTCAACAAGAGTTTTTGATGGATCAGTGCATCTAGTCAGTCACATCCATCTCAATAGTTGAGATTGCCTCAATGTAGTGGGAGGGTTGTTTGATAACCTAAACATTACATGGGCTTGTTTGAACCCTAGGTCATCATACCTGATGATGGCATAGTGGGTTCATTATCTTTTAGAAAGAAAATAAATGATGTTGACAAGGACCAATGGATTAAAGTCATGGACCTGGAAATGAAGTCTTTTGTATTTCACTTCCAACTGGGATCTTGTAGATATGCTTGATGGGTAACACCTATTCGTTACAAGTGGATATACAAGAGAAAACGAGACATTAAAGGTCTTAACCAGAAGGGTTCATACAGCAAGATCGAAAGCAAAAGGGTTTGCAAGCTTAAGTGATCCATTCATGGATTGACCTAAACATTTCGATCTTGAAATATAAGATTTGATATAGTGACCAAATATTTTGGCTTTAATCAGAACATCAATGAGTCTTGTGTTTACAAGTAATCATCAGTAGTTCAGTAGCTTACTTAGTGTTGTATATGATTGATATCCTAATCATTGGGAATGATGTAGGTTATCTTACTGACATTAAAGAAGCTAGCAGCTCATTTCCAAATGGAAATTTGGGAGAAGTGGAGTTTTTTCTTGGGATCCAAATCGTTAGGAATCGTTAGAACAAAAAGCTAGCCTTGTCTCAAGTGACTTATATCTACAAGATGTCAGTTAGATATAAGATACAAAATACCAAGAAGGGTTCACTACCTTTCAGGCGCGGAATTCTTTTTGTCTAAGAAACCGTTTCCTAAGACACCTCAAGAAGTTGAGGAGATGAGACGAATGCCCTATGCAATAGGGATTGTCAGTAAGTATTAATCTAATCCAAGATTTAATCATTGGAAAACCGTTAAGAATATCCTCAAGTATTCGAGGAGAACGAGGAACTATATGCTCGTGTATGGGACTAAGGATTTGATCCTTACAGGATACACTGACACAGATTTTAAGACTGATAAGGATTTGAGGAAATCTACATCAGTATCTGTGGTCACTCTTTACGATGGAGCTATAGTATGACATAGTTACAGTCTTGACCGTATAGGCCGAAAAAATAGCTGCTTGTGAAGCAGCGATAAAGACTGTATGGCTTAGAAAGTTTTTGATTGATTTGGAATGTGTTACAAATGTGAACTTGCCCATCATAGTTTATAATGATATAGTGGTGTTGTGGCAAATTCAAAAGAACATCGCAGCCTAAGACAAGCAGACACATTAAATTGAATGAAATATTGTTGATTCATTTACAAAGACTCTCTCGGCTAAAGTGTTTGAGGGTCATCTAGAAGGTCTAGATCTACGAGATATGTACAAAGGTGTAATCTAGGGCAAGTGGGAGAAATGTAATGGGTATAGTGATACCATTATGTGATGGGTATAGTGATGCCCTAGTTTATTGTATTTGTACATTGTATATGTTTTATACATGTATCTATACACCCACTGCTGTATCGATTATTGTACATCCCACTAAACTAGAGTTTTAGTTCAAGTGGGAGTTTGTTGGGTTTTATGCCCTAAAACTCGTAGATAGTAAATGTAAACAAATTGTATACTTGTTTCAATAAAGTGTAATTGAGTTTCTACAATAAAGTGTTATTGTTAAATATTGGACAATTTGACCCAAATCCAATAAACTAAGATCCAAGGTTGTTTGTATGTAACTTGAACTAGTATGTGGGGACATACGAGGATCGATGTTCAAGTAACAACCTAAAAGGTCTATAGTACAAGGATAAGGTTGGGTACCTTTTCCTGGTAACACTATGAGATACGGCCCGCTTTGTATTTGATACAGACGTATTGATCCAAAACGTCCATGTAGTAGACATGCAAGTGGGGGTATCCTATGCAATGAGTTTGCATAAGATCGGACCACGAAATAGTCAACCATTAGTTATAACACCGTTAACTAATTAGGTTACTGTTTCAATAGGATGACCTAGGTAACTCAGTCTTAATCCTGAGTGTATCATGAATTCCTTCTCATGAGGGATTGTCCTTTGATTAGCATGGGTGAGAGTGACCAATACGCCGACTCAATATGCCTTCCTTTTTGGGGACAAGACCGAGTGGGAGGCTGGGGACATGACAACACAAGAAGGAATTCACTCCTTCCCGCTTCTAGGTGAAGTAGATGAGTGTTCCCTTAAGTGGTGACTCCAGGACTTGAACAAAGGGATCCCGCCCTCTCATTGGCCCGAGAGGGACTTTCTGTTTAATGGTTAGACCATAAACAGGTTGTTCATTAGAGGAGCGCTGGTACTTAAGAAGACAGATGTAACACAGGGGTAAAACGGTAATTTGACCCAGCTGTGATTACAGACACTCGTGAAGGATTGACTTACCGACATAGGTCTACATCCATGGACACAGAAATGTTCTACAGTGAGAAGAGTTCAGTTGTGGGTCTTTAGTGGAATGACCCACAGTTAATGAATATTGGTTAACCTTATTAACGAGTTTAATCTATTATCCTCATATCATTGGAGCTTCGGATCTGTAGGTCCATTAGGTCCCCCCTGCTAGCTCGTAAAGAGTAATTAGGAACAAATATATCTTAAGAGATTTTGAATAGTTCAAATTCATATTGGGAATTAAGTTAATTGTACGAAATACAAATTAATATAATGTATAGTGATGCATTAAAATATAAAGTCTAATTTGAGATTAAACTTTATAATATTGAGATATTGATATATTTGAAAGAGTTCAAATATATGTCTAATTAAATATATGGTATTTAATTAGAAGATGAATTAATTAATTATGAATTAATTAATTATTCAATTTAGTTTAAATTAAATGAGATTTAATTAAACTATAGTCTATGAGAGAAATAAATATTTGAAGAAGTTCAAATATTCATATGAATTTGATTCATATTAAATTTATAGGATATAAGAGAATTTGAAGGAGTTCAAATTTTAAAATGAATTTGATTCATATTATATAATTAATTAATTGAAGGCCTCAAATTAAATATATGATATTGGGTAATTAATTAGTTAACTAATAGAAGGTTTGAAATTAAATATATGATATTTAATTGGTGATTAATTAATTAAAGAATTAATTAATTGGAAATTAATAAATTATGAAAATGACTAATCACTTATGGAAGTAATTAATCATTTATGGAAATGATTTAAACACTTATGAAAGTGATCAATCATTTATGGAAAGGATTAATCAATTATGGAATTGATTGGTCATGGAATTGGTTGGTCATGGAATTGATTAATTATGGAAAAGATTAAATCAGTTATGGAAATAATTAATTTTAAATGAATATTTTATTCATGACCTTTCTCCTATAAATAGAACACTAAACCTAGGGTTTAGGTACTACAACACAAGACCACAAGAATGCACTCTTGCATTCTCTCTAGCCTCTCTCTCTTATTCTCTCAACCCAAGAACTCTAGGGAGAATTTTCTCTCTAGAGTTTTTCCCATTCAAGATTAGGTAGTCCCACAACTACGTTCCTAATCTCAGAGTCATAGTGGGGAAGATCAATTGGTGATGTGCCAATTGTTGATGCTTGGTCCAAAATCAAGAAAGGTGTCCGTTGAAGTATTCAGAGTCGTCAACGACGGTATGTTTGCTTCTCCCCTTTAGATTTAGATCTAATAATTTTTGTTTGCTTAGCCTTGAGATTGTATAGAATTTGTTCTATGTTTTTGTCAATGTAATAGTATTTTTGGATAAACAAAATTAACTACGAATCGATCCCAATTACGCTTCCGCTTTAATGGAATTGTGGAATTCCAAATCCTTCATAAACCTCATTAGAAAATCTAAGCTTGAAACTCATGCTTGAAACCATTCATAAAAATCATGTATCATTCATAGAAAAACATGTAAAACATCTAATCATGAACAATCATTTAGAAATAATTTTCGAAATTTGTTGTCACTCATAGTCTTGGCTAGTTCCCTGGCCGATAGACTCGGCCTATTTCCTCTTGGCCTGTTAAACAAATCAGAACTGAGCATCAAAACCAAAGGTAGTCTTATCTTTCCATGCTCATGAATTCTAAACACATGAATTAAAATTGCACTTCAAATTGTTTTCCAGATTTTCCAGATTCAATACCCTAACTTCCAACACTCATAACTATCTCAATACTAGACCAAAATTAATGTAATATATATTAAACTCTTCATTTTGGTACCCTCTAAAAAGAATCTGAAGGAATGAAAACGCAATTTTCAACAGATATGTCCAGAAAACCCCCGAACACAACAACTACAGATTCGAGCTTCTCTGCTACCCTCTATCTTTCTCCTAAAATTAAACCTTTTTCAAGTACTTTTTGGCTCACAAATTCTTCATGAAAGTTATAGGACACAGAATAAGCTTTCTAACCATACCAAATGGAGCTTCTGATTCAACTTGTACACCCCAGAATGCTCGAAAAACCAGAGAAAACCAGAGATCCTCCTGGTTTGCACGAAAATTTTGTGCTCTGTTTTCCATTTCAAAAACCCTTAACCTATCATCTTATTTAGCTCAAGCTTCCTTCATAAAATCTATTAGAAAATGGATTAACTTTAAAGAAAATCAAGCCTCACCTCTTAGTTCTTCTTGTGTAGCTCAAACCGAATAACAAACCAGAGATAGGTAGGTTGAACCCAGAATCTGCCATGGTTGCCTTTGCTTGAGCTATTTCCTCTCTTCTTCAACCTCAAAACCCTAGAAATCTTCTTCTTCTTCTTCCTTCACTCTCTCCTTCGAATGCTCTGAAGTTTTGATGGAAAATGATGGAGAAAATGGGCTGAGAAGACCTTAAGCGGTGGTGGGTTTTTAAGCACCGAAAGTGCTTTTCTTTTTTTTCTTTTTTTTTTTGTTTGTTTTCCATTTTCTTTCTTCCTTCCTTTTTTTTTTAATTTCCTTTTTCATTTTCCTTTTCTTTTCTTTCCTTTTCCTTTCTTTTTCTTTATTTCATTTCCTTTAATTCCTTAATTCTCTTAAATTAGTAAATTCCAACAACTAAATTCAACTTCCACAATAGATGACAAGAGAAAATTATCCAAGGAAAGTCTCAGGTTTACAACTTACCTCCCCCTTATGAAATTTCATCCTCGAAATTTAGAAGTCATTAGGTGAAGAGTGTCGGGTAACTCCTCCTCATCTGGTCTTCTGACTCCTAGGTTGCCTCGTCTACTCCGTGATGTCTCCAAAGAACCTTCACGAGTCGGATCGTTTTGTTCCTCAAAACTTGCTCCTTTATGTCAAGGATCTGAACTGCTTCCTCTTTAAAACTCAAGTCTTCTTTCAACTCAATCGGTTGCACATGCAACAGATGGGATGGATCTGGAATATATTTCCTCAACATGGACACATGAAAAAATAATGTATTCGTGCGAGTTCTGCTGGAAACTCAAGTCTATAGGTTACTGATCCAACTCGTTCTATTATATGGTAAGGACCAATATATCTAAGACTCAGCTTATCTTTCCTCCCAATGCGAAGAATACCTCTCCACGGAGATAACTTTAAGAAAACTTGATCTCCAACCTGGAATTCTAAGTCTCTTTGTCGCTTATCTGCTGATGTGGACTTTTCCTACCGCAAGCGCACGGGTCAAGTAATAATATAGTGAATAGTAAATTCGAATGTCGTCCTCTGGATTGGATTTTTAAGCAAATCGAGTATTGTGAATTATCTTGCCCAATTTTATTTAGGGATCAAAAAGTGATGAATATGTGATGATAAAAACAAATCAAAGCAAGTAAAAAGTATGGAATTTCAATTGGGAAAACTACTTAGGGAATTGATTTCGCCGATTTCGTTTAGGATTGATTTTAAAGAATAAGTTATTATGCACAATGAAATTATGAGCCAAAGACCCTTTAATCACAACTACCTCTCCCGAGTATAGTTGATTCTCATGCAAATTAACCAACTTGATATCCCTATCTAAGTTTATTAACAAGCAAGGCAATGAGATCTTTTAACCAATTCTAAAGATAATCTAAAACCGTCAAGAATTAGAAAGTAAACTTTATTCATGCAATCTTGAGTAAGTCTATATCAAATCCCCTCTCCCGAGCTAGATTCGAAACTTAAATCATCCAACTAATGGCCAATTAATTGAAAGCATTAAATCAAGATTACAAACACAATAACATTGCATAACTTAAACCATAAATCAATCCATAAACTTAATCAACTACATCAATCCCTAAGCTACAAGTTTAGCTACTCATGAATGAAAATACAATCTCAACTAAACATATGAAAGCCATAAATCTAACTAAAGGAAGAAAAGGGAAAAGAAAACTCAATGTAGGCCGAGTCCTGACGTCCCCGTCACGATCCCCACGAACAATGGGTTGATTTCCAAGTCTCTCCCTTTGTTTTCAGCCTCAAAGTCCTCTGTTCTGCCCTGTTTACGGCTCCAAAAGGTCCCAAATCGATCTCCCCAAAAACCTAGCCGAAAATAAGCTTTTATTCTGATTTTTCGTCTTAGCGTCGAGACGCTGCCTCTTATACGTGCGTTCTGAATAAGGAAAAACGGAAGCGTCGGGAGGCTTCCTATCATAGCGTCTCGACGCTGTAAGCTTTACGCGCCTAATCTGATATGGAATGTGAGTGTCGAGACGCTCAAGAGCTAGCGTCCTGCTGTTGACCGAGATTTGACTTTTTTCCACTTTTACCCTTTTCATTCCTTTGCATCTTTTCACGCCCCGAGCACCCGATTAACTCTAATCTGGCATTATAGCTCCAGTCCACCATTTCCTACAAAATAAACAATAAAGCACAATAAAACGGCCCAAACATCCTAAAAGACTAGCTAAATTAAATAAGTAAAAGTAGCTAGCTATGCTCGCTATCAAATACCCCCAAACTTAAGCTTTTGCTAGTCCTCGAGCAAACTCTAAATCAGACATATAATAGAAAATGGATGCAACAATCATGACTCAATCCTCAAGGCTCAAAAGTCAATAACCAAGCAAGCAAGAGATATGCACACAAGGACCAATGGGGGAGACAAATTAAAATATTTCCAAAATTAACTTGCACAAACGAGATCTAACTCAACAAGATCAGACTCTACTAGCCCGGGATTGGATTATTAAACTCTCAACTCATCTTCCCTCTACACTGGCACTAAGGTTTCACTAATGAGTTAATGCAACAATTTAGTTTGTTTATCTCCATACTTAGGTGCTTTTAATTAACAATTGAATTAAGCATGTAAATGTGGCACTAGCTTTCACACACCCATTGCAGGGACCCTTAACCTGAGTTTTCTCTGGTTGGCCTAACTGATCACAACAGGGGTAGCTCTTTTTGCCTAAACTTTATTAAACATTGCAAACTGTGCACAGGCCATGGCATAATAATTTTTCTCTTCAACAGTAACTACAAGAATAATTTTTCTTTATGAGCATAAATAGCATATATTCTTTTCTTTCCTCCTAAGCAAGATCAAACATGCTAATTTGCAAAACATTAACTTTTTAGTTCTACCCTACACCTATCGAGGTGACAACAAGCATATGAACCTAATAATTCGCTCCTAAGCATTCAAATCCAAATCTAGCCAAGACAAATACTCTACTCATGCAAGCCATCTCCTAGAAAAATTTTAAAAAGTCTCCCTTTTTGGGCACTTATGCTTACATCGCATCACAAGCTTGAAAATTGACAAGAAAGCCTATCCTAGGACATCATAATCATGCAAAAGTAGCATCCAGAAAACAACCATATGCATAATTCAAAGAAAGCTCAAAACTATAGCCCGAACTCAGATGCTCAAGGGCTCCACAAACATGCTAATCCACCCCCAAACTTAAAGTATGCATTGTCCTCAATGTATAAAGAAAATAGGGCATAAACAAGCATGAGAACAATAAAAGAATGACAGGAGTGAATAATACTGGCCTGGAATGATGATGACTTTTTGCTTGAGAGCTTTGAGTCTTGAAAGCTTGAAAGCAAAGGAGAGGAAGAAAACAAGACCTACAAAACAAAAACAACAATAAATCAAAAACAAAAAGAAAACACACTAACTTACTTGGGTTGCCTCCCATAAGCGCTTGTTTAACGTCATTAGCTTGACGTGTTGACCGTGCTTCAAGGAGGCTTTTGTTCTGTGAATCCAACAGAGGTGCTCTTTCTTGCACCTTTCCTGTAGCCCATGTAAAGCACTTCATCTTTAGAGTCTTCAACTGCTTTAAAGATTTCTTTTTCGTTCTTCACTCTAATAGTGAGCTCCCTGCGCTCAATATCTATGATCGCTCGCCCAGTAGCGAGGAATGGTCGTCCTAATATGACAGGCATTGAAGGATTTTCTATCATGTCCATAACATATAAATCAATAGGGAGGAAAAATCTACCTACTCTGATTAACACATTTTCTACAATACCAACTGGTCTCACCACAGATTGATCAGCCAATTGGAGCTTTACAGGAGTAGACTTAATCTCACCTATATCTAACTTTTTACACAACGATAGAGGAATGATATTAATGCTAGCACCTAAATCACATAATGCTCTGAAAGAATAAGTACCAAAACTACAAGGAACAGAAAAACTCCCTGGATCTGCTACTTTTTCAGGTACTTTCTGTTGTACTCTGGTGCTGCATGTGGAAGCAAGATAAACAGTGTCAACCTTCTTTTCTTTTCGCTTCTTTGCTAACCACTCCTTCATGAACCTGTTGTATTGAGGCATCTCTAATGCCTCTGCAAAAGGAATATTAATATTCAGATTCATAAAAGCATTCATAAATTTATCAAACTGAACCTGATTGTTCTTTTTCTTCTTTTCTTTTGCTTTCCTTGGGAACCAACAGTGTGGGAGAAGGAATAGGAGGCTCAAGGTTAGGCTTTTCAGCCTCATCAGATGATGTGTCCTCCTCAGCTTCCCCTGTAGGCGTTTCATAGTCCTCAGATTCAGGTTCCTCTTCAGATTCCTCCTGGTGAACAGTGATTGCCTTACAATACTCCATCTGGGGTTTCTCTTGCTCAGCTGGGGCCTTACCTTTATTCATGGTGCTTACAACATTCACCAACTGTCCCAGCTGATTCTCAATGTTCTTTATAGCTGCACTGTGGTCATTCACTGTTGAGTTGATGGCAATGACTACTTCCTCTAACTTGGTTGTCCTGTTACTAGACTCTGCAATGAAAGCTCCAACAAGATCTTCTAACTTTTTATTATCTTGAGTTTGAGGGGCAAAACCAGGAGGATTAAGAACATTCTTAGTATTAGCATAAGAGAAATTTTCATGGTTCCTATTGTTAGGGTGATAATGTGTAAGTGTAGAACTATTATTATATCCCCTAGAATTAAAATTTGATACATACTGAACCTGCTCGATGGTCTCCTCCTGAGGTCTAGATGCTAAAGCAGCAGCTGATTCAATTGACTGTGCACTCCCTGTACCTGAAAATTTCATAAAAGCATTGGCAAGGGAAGTCATCTGGGCTTGGAGTGCACTTACTTTATCAACCTCAAACACTCCAGCAGCAATCTTTTTAGGTGTAGACCGCTCAGATGGCCACTGATAGCTGTTGGTGGCCATATCCTCTAAAAGTGTGCGAGCGTTTTCCACGGTCTTGGACAACAGAGTCCCACCTGCAGCTGCATCAACAATCGTTTTTGTGCTCGGAGTTAAACCATTATAAAACAACTGTACCTGAAGCCAATCGGGGTAACCATGTTGAGGGCATTTCCTCAACAACTCTTTGAATCGCTCCCAAGCTTCGAACAGTTGCTCATCATATTGTTGTTGGAATGTCCCAATCTCGGTCCTCAGCTTGATCGTCTTTGCAGGAGGGAAAAATTTCTTTAAAAAGGCCTGGACCAAAGCATCCCAGGTGGTGATGCTCCCAAAGGTAATAGACTGCAACCAATCACGTGCTTTATCCTGCAAAGAAAAGGGAAACAAACGTAAGCGAATAGCATCCTCAGAGACTCCATTAATCTTTACCGTCCCACAAATATCCAAAAATGATTTAAGATGAGAATTTGGATCCTCAGTGGGCGATCCTCTGTATGCACAGTCTCGAGCCATCTGAATGAGACCGGTCTTCAGCTCAAAGTTGTTGGCATTAATCGGTGCATAGACAATTCCCGACTGTTGCCCCTGAAACACAGGCTGAAAATAATCTCTAATAGGCCTAGGCTCCTCAAGTAAATTTTGATCTGCCATTTGAATAATTTCTCTATTTTCCCTTCGAAGCCTAAGAATTGTTCTTTCTATCTCGAGATCAAATGGTGCTACTTCTCTACTACTACGCATGCAAAATTAAAACTACCCTAAAAAGCGAAAAAAACAATTATGGAAATAAATAAAGAAAAGAAAACAACCAATCTAATTATGGAAAGAAAAATCTAGAAAAGGAAAAAAAATAACCTAATATGGAATGCAAAAACAAATATGGCAAAACACAAATAAGGAAACTAACAAATAAGGAAAAACTAATCTAAAAAGGAATGACAATAAACAAATAAGGAAAAGATTACACTACTAAAAGAAAAACTAACCTAGAAAATCAAATATAGAAAGAAAGACAAATAAGGAAAAAAATGCAACAAACCTAAAAAAAAGTAACAATACACCCTAAATTAAGATCAAGCAATTTTTTCACAATATCAATTTAGCTAAATGTGCCAATCCCCGGCAACGGCGCCAAAAACTTGATGTGGACTTTTCCTACCGCAAGTGCACGGGTCAAGTAATAATATAGTGAATAGTAAATTCGAATGTCGTCCTCTGGATTGGATTTTTAAGCAAATCGAGTATTGTGAATTATCTTGCCCAATTTTATTTAGGGATCAAAAAGTGATGAATATGTGATGATAAAAACAAATCAAAGCATGTAAAAAGTATGGAATTTCAATTGGGAAAACTACTTAGGGAATTGATTTCGCCGATTTCGTTTAGGATTGATTTTAAAGAATAAGTTATTATGCACAATGAAATTATGAGCCAAAGACCCTTTAATCACAACTACCTCTCCCGAGTATAATTGATTCTCATGCAAATTAACCAACTTGATATCCCTATCTAAGTTTATTAACAAGCAAGGCAATGAGATCTTTTAACCAATTCTAAAGATAATCTAAAACCGTCAAGAATTAGAAAGTAAACTTTATTCATGCAATCTTGAGTAAGTCTATATCAAATCCCCTCTCCCGAGCTAGATTCGAAACTTAAATCATCCAACTAATGGCCAATTAATTGAAAGCATTAAATCAAAATTACAAACACAATAACATTGCATAACTTAAACCATAAATCAATCCATAAACTTAATCAACTACATCAATCCCTAAGCTACAAGTTTAGCTACTCATGAATGAAAATACAATCTCAACTAAACATATGAAAGCCATAAATCTAACTAAAGGAAGAAAAGGGAAAAGAAAACTCAATGTAGGCCGAGTCCCGACGTCCCCGTCACGATCCCCACGAACAATGGGTTGATTTCCAAGTCTCTCCCTTTGTTTTCAGCCTCAAAGTACTCTGTTCTGCCCTGTTTACGGCTCCAAAAGGTCCCAAATCGATCTCCCCAAAAACCTAGCCGAAAATAAGCTTTTATTCTGATTTTTCGTCTTAGCGTCGAGACGCTGCCTCTTATACGCGCGTTCTGAATAAGGAAAAACGGAAGCATCGGGACGCTTCCTATCATAGCGTCTCGACGCTGTAAGCTTTACGCGCCTAATCTGATATGGAATGTGAGCGTCGAGACGCTCAAGAGCTAACGTCTCGACGCTAGCCTGCTGTTGACCGAGATTTGACTTTTTTCCACTTTTACCCTTTTCATTCCTTTGCATCTTTTCACGCCCCGAGCACCCGATTAACTCTAATCTGGCATTATAGCTCCAGTCCACCATTTCCTACAAAATAAACAATAAAGCACAATAAAACGGCCCAAACATCCTAAAAGACTAGCTAAATTAAATAAGTAAAAGTAGCTAGCTATGCTCGCTATCATCTGCATAGCTCTTCTGTCGATCCTAAGTTATTTTTAGGTTCTCTCTAATCAGCTTGGTTAAGAACGGACTTCTAAACCAGTTTGAAAATGGTACTTTACCTTCATGTGAGTCATGTCTCGAAGGTAAAATGACAAAACAACCTTTTACTGGAAAAGGTTATCGTGCCAAGGAGCTCGTAAAACTCGTACATACGAATCTCTTTGGTCCAATCAATGTAAAAGCTCGAGGAGGGTATGAATATTTCATCTATTTCAAAGATGATTATTCAAGGTATGGTTATTAATACCTATTGAGTCTGTTGATGGTTCGACTACCTACGTCGAGCAAATAGACCGCAAGCGCACGGGTCGTCACAAGTAATATAAAACGGTAGGTAATACCGAGTATCGAATCCTCAGGGAGGCGAAGCAAAAATTAATCAAAAATAAAATCTCTTGAGCACTAAAAATACTTAGGTAAAATAATATTTAGGGAATAACTCAAGCAAATAAAAAGGAATTTAAAATTCAAAGCAATTAAAGAAAATAAGATGATCAATCGAAAAATAAAATATGGAGAAAGAGTTTTCTTCAAATGGGAAGAGGGGTCTTGAAAATCAATTAATAGCTAAACAAATATTATAATTATCCTATCTCATTGTCCAACTAATTATAATCCTAGAATCTCCGTTAATCACATAGGTTCTCCTGTCGGTTTCCACTAATTGTAATTAATTCATTTTAACAACCTAAGTGTCCTTAGTGCCATTAAAAATCATTAATTATTTCGCTCTGATTCATTTCAGGAATCTAAGTTTAATCGACTAATCTCGTTGTCACTACGGGCAATTAAACTAGTTGCATGGATTACGATCTATCCTAATTTCTCTCCGTCGAGTTTCCATTAAGAATCGAATCATTACAAAATTGGCCAGATTGAATAAAGCATTAAGCACATCCATACAAATAATTAGGACAAACGGCAACAGACAGGAAATTATAACAACATTAAACTATAATTTCATTTCAAGACCCCAAATTGGGGTTTAGCTACACATAGCTAAAATATCCACAACATTTACAATAGAAAGCATAATTAAGAGCATAAAAGGAAAGGAATTGACCGTCGAAAAACTCCTTCATTGACGCTCGGAGTCCTGCCGACTACTCCTTGAGCCTTCTAAGATGCTCTCAAAATTCCCCAAAATATTTCCCACTAAGAAATCTCTCAAAAAGGCTAGAAAGCCTTGAGAGGGGCTCCCAAGGAGCCAAAGAAGGAAGGAAAGGAAGGAAAGGATGTGGTGATTGATGCTAAAATGAGGCACCAAGAGGTGCCTTTTATAGGCCCGGATTGGGGTTAGCGTCGCGACATTGCTATGCACACGTCTTGTTGCCCAAGAAATGGGTAGCGTCGCGACGCTGTCTTTACAGCGTCTCGACGTTGACCCAATTTCCAGAATTTCCAGCTTCGCTTTGGGCTAATTTTTGGGCCTTCTCTTCACTTCTTTCTGGGCTTTTCCATCATGATTGGCCTCATTGGATTCCCTTTTGATCCAAGCTTGGATTTGGGCTTCATTTGCTTCATTTTTGGCACTTTTTCTCCCGAAATCACCAACTTTGCTCCTAAGGACCAAATAACAGAATTCAATAATTATTTTCATTAAAAACACGATTAAAGCACAGAAAAGCCTAATAAATTGGGACTAAAATAGCCACATTTTTGCTCGCTATCAGAGTCATAAGTCTGAAGCCCTTGAAAAGTTCAAGCAGTACAGGACTGAAGTTGAGAACTTGTAAGGTAAGACCATTAAAACACTTCTATCTGATCGAGGTGGAGAGTATTTGGACTTAAAATTTCAAAACTATTTGATAGAACATGGAATCTCGTCTCAAATCTCAGCACCAGGTACACCTCAAAAGAATGGTGTATCTGAAAGGAGAAACAAAACCTTTTTGGACATGGTTCGATCTATGATGAGTTATGCTTAACTTCCTAGTTATTTTTGGGGTTATGCAGTAGAGACTGCAGTTTATATTTTGAATGTAGTTTCCTCAAAGAGTGTTTCTAAAACACCATTTGAGCTCTGGAGAGGGCGTAAAGCTAGTTTACGTAATTTCAAAAGTTGGGAGTGCCCTGCACATTTGCTAGTAGCAAACCCAAAGAAATTGGATTCACACATTCAAAATTATGCCTATTTGTAGGCTACCCAAAGGAAACAAGAGGTGGATACTTCTTCGATCCACAAGAAAGTAAAGTGTTTGTTTCAACAAATGCTACTTTCTTAGAAGAAGACCACGTTCGAGAACACAAGCCACACATTAAAATAGTGTTAAGTGGACTTTCTGTTATAGCTACAAATGCATCAACAAGAGTTGTTGATGAGGTTGGACCTTCAAGACGGGTTGTTGATGAGCCCAGTACACAAACTGGACCTTCGACATTAGTTGTAGATGAGCTTAGTACATCTGGTTTAGCCCATCATTCTCAACAGTTGAGAATGCCTCGATGTAGTGGGAGGGTTGTTACTCAACCTGAACGTTATCTCAATTTAGCAAAAAAATCCAGTTGTCATACCTGATGATGGAGTTGAGGATCCATTGACATTTAGACAGGCAATGAATGATGTGGACCATGACGAGTGGGTGTTAGTGCCAATACCGCAAGCGCACGGGCCGCAAGTAATATAAAACAGAAATATTCCGAGTATCGAATCCACAGGGAGGCGAAGCGATAATTAACCAAGACAATAATTTCTCGAACACTAAAAATACTTGGGGGAAATAATATTTAGGGACCAAACCATGAAACAAAAGTGAATTTAAAATTGAAGCAATTAAAGATTAAAATTTGATCAGTCAAGGAAATAAAAAAAATATGGAGAAAGAGTTTTGAGTGAGTAGCGGGGTCTTGAAAATCAATTAATTGCTAAATAATTATTACAATTATCCTATCTCATTGCCCAACTAATTATATTCCTATAATCTTCGTTAGTCACATAGGTTCTCCTATCGGTTTCCCCTAATTATAATTAATCAATTTTAACAACCTAAGTGTCCTTAGCGCCATTAAAATTCGTTAATTATTACGCTCTGATTCATTTTAGCAATCTAAGTTTAATCAACTAATCCCGTTGTCACGACGGGAAATTAAGGTAAGCTTACTAGTATGCACGTTAATCTCAGCCTTACCTGTGGCTAAGAAAGGTCTGCCTAAGATAATGGGTACCTCTTTGTCTTCTTGCATGTCGAGCACCACAAAATCTATAGGGAAGATGAATTTGTTAACCTTCACCAGCACGTCCTCCACAATATCCATCGATTGGGTGGTCGATCTATCAGCAAGCTGGAGGGTGATGTCGGTGTCATTCAATCCTGACAAACCAATCTTCCTGTACAATGAATAGGGCATTAAATTTATACTAGCACCTAGATCACACAAAGCCCTATCGAAAGATATTTCTCCTATAATACAGTGAACAGTAAAACTCCCTGGGTCCTTTTGTTTCGAAGGCATCTTTCCTAACATTATGGTGCCACTGTTTCCAAACAACTTAAAAACCACTTTTTTCAAACTTTTCTTCCTAGATAACATCTCTTTCATGAGCTTCTCATAACTAGGCATATTATACAAAGCATCTACTAAGGGAATGTTCACAGATAACTTTCTAAACATTTCTAGGAATTTTTGAAACTGTTCATCCAATTTAACATTTTTAAAACGCTGAGGAAAAGGTAACTCCCTGTAATCAAAGGTAGGACATTTGCCCCTCCTCTTGGTGGTCATATCCTCTAATAGTGTGCGAGCATTCTCCACAGTCTTGGACAACAGAGTCTCACCTGCAGCTGCATCAACGATGGTTTTAGTGCTAGGATTAAGACCGATATAAAAGAGTTGAACTTGTAACCAGTCAGGATAGCCATGTTGAGGGCACTTACTCAGCAACTCTTTGTAACGATCCCAAGACTCGAACAACTGCTCATCAAACTGCTGCTGGAACGTCCCAATCTCGGTCCCCAACTTGACCGTCTTAGCAGGAGGAAAGAACTTCTTCAATGCCTGGACCAAAGCATCCCAAGTGGTAATGCTCCCAGGTGGAATTGTTTACAACCAGTCCCTCGCTTTTGTTGGGTTTTATGCCCTAAAACTCGTAGATAGTGAATGTTACCGTTTACCGAATATTAATGAAATAATATTGATATATTTTTCCATTAAATGTTATTAGTTATTTTATATTTGTCTTTTCCTAAAATAACCCTAATTCAATAAACTAGACATCCTAGGCTGTTGTTGCAATTCTGAAGAGGTTAAAAATATGAGATAAATTAACTCCAGAATACTGTGCAAGTATACACAATCTAGAAATAAGTGATAAGTATTTATCGTATCCACAGGGTCTTGAAATGCCTACCTCTATTGATTTAATTTACCTGGGTGATTTCAAAAGGTTGGTTAAATTGATTGGGTTTATAAAATGCTGAAACAAAAGATATGCGAAAGCAGTAAATGATTACAGCAGAGAAAACAGAGTGGAAACAGACACAGGTTAAGACTTCTGTAATTGTTTATAAAGATGCTCCAACAATTCTTTTGATCCGTCAATCTCATGCAGTATTATCAGCGGGATCCTCCCGGAACTCCTGATTTTTTGGAATATGTTTCAAAACCAATGAAGCTCTATCGATCAAGCACTAGGCAACTGGCTATCCCTAACTCAGTCACTGGCGTTCACCAATACACGATGATCTAGCGTGAATTATTGCCACACAACTCCTAAATCATCCCTGAAACTAGGAGAAACTAGGCGGGCACATAATGAAATTAAAGATCAACAATAATTCAAGATGATCATGATCAAATAGAATTTCCAGATTTATAAATATAAAAATCACATAATTCTTAACCTATGCCTACAAAGCAATTAGTTCATGATTGAAAACATAAAACACGTTACAATCTCAAAAAGCACATCCATATTACGAAATACACAAGAAATACAAATCCTTTTCAACAAATGGGGATGAAACAGTTGCTCCAAACCACCAAGAACATGGAAGAACTTCGTCTCCTTGAGTGGAATCGCAAATGGTCTTCTAAGATCTCCATTTCGCCGCCAATTCGGCCTCCGGCCGATTGATTTGGTCTCCAAATCGTGAAAGCCTTTATCTTTGACGGCTCCTCCTTTTATAAGATGAGAATTAGGTTAAATTGGACAAATGGCAGGCTCTCCTCGCTCCTTTATCCCAAAAATAACTCAACAGAAGTCGGTTTGTCAACTTGGCTAAGGAGCTATGACGTGGCAGTTTTGCTTCAAGTTTTGCTGCAGCACAGAATTTGCTCCCTCCAGTCGCTCAGCAATACATTCTGCATAAAATAACTTCCAAAGCTTCCATTCTTCAAAATGGGTTAAAACATATAATATATATCTAAAACCAACCCTATTAAGCACAAAAGACACACAAATCCCTATAGAAATGAGGCCTAAATAACTACCTTTTGGAGAGTTATCACATCCCCAAACTTGAACTATTGCGCGTCCCGAGCAATACTAACTCACCTTCTCTTGAAAATTTAAAACATTAGTCATAGCACAACTCAATCAAAACAAATATTCCAACACTACCTTCAACCTTTACCTGAGCATCCTGCAAAACCAAGCACTGCTGCAGCAAAATAATTCTTTCAGCATTGAACAAATAGTCATCACCTTTAACTCAATCCTAAGAACTTACCACAATTTAGCTCTATTATTAGACATATTAAACACATTTTTCAGGGGATTTATTCTTTTATTCTTCAGACTTAAAGCAGCCTTACAGTCATAAGCTTTTACGCATGAGATGACCCACTTTATGGTGCAGTATACCCTTGCCTCAAACTTATCACCAATTAGGCTAAATACTCATTGTTAAACCCAAAAATCCTTAGTTATTCTATCCCTTGCTTCTCAGAATGGTGACATTTTATGATGAAGCTCACCTAAGCCCTAGGAGACAGAAAACTGCTAGATTATCATTTATCCTTCAAAACTTTTTCTCTATGATTTTTCTCAGCAAAAGTTTCCAATTTTTTTTTTTTCTTTTCAGCAATTTATTTTTATCATTTTTTTCTATATCCTCCTAGGTCATCTTTTGACGCAAAGACAAACTGTGGGTGTCACAAATGTCCCTGGTTACTCAACAACCCAGAAAAAATTATAATGAAGGAGAGGAATGCTCGAGCAAAACAAGCGGAGTAGATAAAAGTCCCCCAAACTTAAATTATTCATTGTCCCCAATGAATTAGCAACATGATAAGTATACCCCCAAACTTAATTTTTTCTATCTGAATTTTAAACTAAGCGTGGGACTAAGATTAAGTATACCCCCAAACTTTTTGTTGCAGTCATGACTTGGCTAGAAGGAATGCTCAAGCAAAAGGTTTCTGGAGATCAAAACACCTTGATCTAATTAAGCTAACTAGTCCAAACTTAAAAAATTCAGAAGAAAATTAAGTTAGATACTCAGATGTGCCAAACAAAACAATATTTTATTTCATTAAATATCAAAATCACAGATCAACATAATCATGTCAGAGATAGATTTTAAACCAGCAGATAAAAACAAAGAAACATAACATAACATAAGCAGAAAGAACAAAACACATGCAAGGCGAGCACAAAAAATCATTCATCAGAATATTTGCTGGAAGAAACTGAAACTTCCCTTTAATTTTTCTTCATGTTCAGGCTCTGGTTTTTCTTCTTCCTCTCAAATGATGGGTGGGGGTGAAATGCATAGGTTCATAAGATCGTCAATGAAAATTAGGAAGGCTTGATATGACTTAGAAAAATTCACTTGCATAGCCCTCCTTAGTGTGGCGTCCCTTCAACGATCATAGCTCTAGTAGGTTTGAAGTTCTCTCAGTGAATTCTAGCCTACTGAGAACCATCTCAAGTTGCTCCAACACTCTATGGACACCTCACAACAAACCACCCTAGCGCACCTCACCTCACTGAAGTCTAGCAAGATTGGCAATGTCAATAATCCCCTTGTCAAACAATTTTATATCACTGGAACTCTTTGAGACTCTGAACCTTCAAGTGTACTCGATCACGGGGGATAGTGGAGGCGTACGTTGTAGGCATTAATCTCTGCTTGACAAAATTGAGCCAAGTGTTAGCCTCACACTTCAGGTATGCTGACTGGAATGTTCTTGCCTTCGTCCTAGACAACCTCCACTGGGCATTTAGCTGCTCATTTGAGGAAGCAACTAATGTTTCATTGAAAACAGTGTGGGGGAAGTCTTTCAATTTAAATAGAGAATTAATCACTACATGGCTCCAGTCGACAACAACTCTACGAACAATAATAGAGAATCCTTCATTTTCATCGATGTTGGCGTAGAACTCCCATTCTAGTTGATCAACAGTGGGATCCGGCTTTGCGCACAACCGTTTCCAACCGTGATTAGTGATGTATGCTTAAAGAAAATGTGGAAGTTCTTTGCCACCATCGAAGCCGCGCTCCATTAGAACATTTTGCTTCAGGATTTCTTAATATTTTTGGCTTGCCTCTTCATTAATGAACCTCCCATACTGAAATCTTTCATCAAGCTCAATTTCTTCACTCAATTTTGTCACAGTCTCAACTTCATTCCCCTCATCTTCTTTTTCCTTTTATGGCTTTCCTTTTTCAGAAAAAAAATGGTAAGGAGAAAGGGTTGGGGTAGGAGTTCTTACTTTTTTTTTCTCTCTTAGACCTCTTCTTCTTTTCTTTGGTCTCTACGAAGCCTCTCCAACCCTCTCTTCCATCGTATCTTCATTCACCGACACTTCTTCCTTCTTTCCTTGCTCGTGCTTTTTTTCCCTCACAATAATAATACATGATAGCGAGCGTAGCTAGCTACTTTTACTTATTTAATTTGGCTAGTCTTTTATGATATTTGGGTCGTTTTATTGTGCTTTATTGTTTATTTTGTAGGAAATGGTTGATTGGAGCTATAATGTTATATTAGAGTTAATTGGGTGCTCGGGGTGTGAAAAGATGCAAAGGAATGAAAAGAGTAAAAGAGGAAAAAAGTCAAATCTCGATCAACAGCAGGCTAGCGTCGAGACGCTAGCTCTTGAGCGTCTCGACGCTCACATTCCATATCAGATTAGGCGCGCAAAGCTCACAGCGTCGAGACGCTATGATAGGAAGCGTCCCGACGCTACCGTTTTTCCTTATTCAAAACGCGCGTACAAGAGGCAGCGTCGCGACGCTGTCTTGATAGCGTCTCGACGCTAAGACGAAAAAACAGAATAAAAGCTTATTTTCGGCTAGGGTTGAGGGGAGTTCGATTTGGGACCTTGGATAGCCGTAAAGAGGGAGAATAGAGTACTTTGGAGGCTGAAACAAAGGGAGGAAATTGGAAATCAACCCATTGTTCGTGGGGATCGTGACGGGGACGTCGGACTCGGCCTACATTGAGTTTTCTTTTCCCTTTCTTTTCTTTAGATAGATTTATGGCTTTCACATGTTTAGTTGAGCTTGTATTTACATTCATGAGTAGCTAAACTTGTAGCTTAGGGATTGATGTAGTTGATTAAGTTTATGGATTCATTTATGGTTTAAGTTGTGCAATGTTATTATGTTTGTAATCTTGATTTAATGCTTTCAATTAATTGGCCATTAGTTGAATGATTTAAGTTTTGAATCTAGCTCGGGAGAGGGGATTTGATTTAGACTTACTCAAGATTGCATGACTAAAGTTGAGTTTCTAATTCATGACGGTTTTAGATTAACTTTAGAATTGGTTAAAAGATCTCATTGTCCTTCATGATTAATAAACTTAGATAGGGGTATCAAGTTGGTTAATTTGTATGAGAATCAATTATACTCGGGAGAGGTAGTTGTGATTAAAGGGTCTTTGGCTCATAATATCTTTGTGCTTAATAACTTACTCCTTAAAATCAATCCTAAACTAAATCGGCGAAATCAATTCCCTAAGTAGTTTTCCCAATTGAATTTTCATTCTTTTTACTTGCTTTGATTTGGTTTTATTATCATCTTTTCATCACTTTTTAATCCCTAAATAAAATTGAGCGAGATTATTCACAATACTTGATTTGCTTAAAAATCCAATCTAGAGGACGACACTCGTATTTACGAACACTTTATTATTACTTGACCCGTGCGCTTGCGGTTAGGAAAAGTCTACATCAAGTTTTTGGCGCCATTGCCGGGGATTGGCACATTTACTTAGATTGATATTGTGAAAAAATTGCTTGATCTTAATTTAGGGTGTATTGTTACTTTTTTTAGGTTGTTTGCATTTTTTTCCTTATTTATCTTTCTTTCCATATTTGATTTTCTAGGTTAGTTTTTTTGTTTTAGTAGTGTAATCTTTTCCTTATTTGTTCTTGTTTTTCCTTTTCTAGATTAGTTTCTTTATTTGTGCTTTGCCATATTTATTTTTTGCATTCCATATTAGGTTAGTTTGTTTCCTTTTTCTTGAGTATATTTTCCATATTTAGATTAGTTGTTTTCTTTTCTTTATTTATTTCCATATTTGTTTTTCTTTTCTTTTTAAGGTATTTTTAATTTTGCATGCGTAGTAGTAGAGAAGTGATGCCATTTGATCCCGAGATAGAAAGAACAATTCTTAGGCTTCGAAGGGAAAATAGAGAAATTATTCAAATGGCAGATCAAAATCTACCTGAAGAGCCTAGGCCTATTAGAGATTATTTTCAGCCTGTGTTTCAGGGGCAACAATCGGGGATTGTCTATGCACCGATTAATGCCAACAACTTTGAGCTGAAGACCGGCCTCATTCAGATGGCTCGAGACTGTGCATACAGAGGATCGCCCACTGAGGATCCAAATTCTCATCTTAAATCATTTTTGGATATTTGTGGGACGGTAAAGATTAATGGTGTCTCTGAGGATGCTATTCGCTTACGTTTATTTCCCTTTTTTTTGCAGGATAAAGCACGAGATTGGTTGCAGTCTATTACTCCTAGGAGCATCACCACTTGGGATGCTTTGGTCCATGCCTTTTTAAAGAAATTTTTCCCTCCTGCAAAGACGGTCAAGCTGAGGACCGAGATTGGGACATTCCAACAACAATATGATGAGCAGCTGTTCGAAGCTTGGGAGCGATTCAAAGAGCTACTGAGGAAGTGTCCTCAGCATGGTTACCCCGATTGGCTTCAGGTACAGTTGTTTTATAATGGTTTAACTCCTAGTACAAAAACGATTGTTGATGCAGCTGCAGGTGGGACTCTGTTGTCCAAGACCGTGGAAAACGCTCGCACACTTTTAGAGGATATGGCCACCAACAGCTATCAGTGGCCATCTGAGCGGTCTACACCTAAAAAGATTGCTGCTGGAGTGTTTGAGGTTGATAAAGTAAGTGCACTCCAAGCCTAGATGACCTCCCTCGCTAATGCTTTTATGAAATTTTCAGGTACAGGGAGTGCTCAATCAATTGAATCAGCTGCTGCTTTAGCATCCAGACCTCAGGAGGAGACTATTGAGCAGGTTCAGTATGTATCAAATTTTAATTCTAGGGGATATAATAATAGTTCTACACCTACACATTATCACCCTAACAATAGGAACCATGAAAATTTCTCTTATGCTAATACTAAGAATGTTCTTAATCCTCCTGGTTTTGCCCCTCAAACTCAAGATAATAAAAAGTTAGAAGATCTTGTTGGAGCTTTCATTACAGAGTCTAGTAACAGGACAACCAAATTAGAGGAGGCAGTCATTGCCATCAACTCAACAGTGAATGGCCACAGTGCTGCCATCAAGAACATTGAAACTCAGCTGGGATAGTTGGTGAATGTTGTAAGCACCATGAATAAAGGTAAGGCCCCAACTGAACAAGAGAAACCCCAGATGGAGTATTGTAAGGCAATCACTGTTCACCAGGAGGAATCTGAAGAGGAACCTGAATCTGAGGACTATGAAACGCCTACAGGGGAAGCTGAGGAGGACACATCAGCAGATGAGGCTGAAAAGCTTAAACCGGAGCCTCCTATTCCTTCTCCCACACTGATGGTTCCCAAGGAAATGAAAAAGAAAAAAAAAAGAAAAAGAATAATCAGGTTCAGTTTGATAAATTTATGAATGCTTTTATGAATCTGAATATTAATATTCCTTTTGCAGAAGCATTAGAGATGCCCCAATACAACAGGTTTATGAAGGAGTGGTTAGCGAAGAAGCGAAAAGAAAAGAAGGTTGACACTGTTTATCTTGCTTCCACATGCAACACCAGAGTACAACAGAAAGTACCTGAAAAAGTAGCAGATCCAGGGAGTTTTTCTTTTCCTTGTAGTTTTGGTACTTATTCTTTCAGAGCATTATGTGATTTAGGTGCTAGCATTAATATCATTCCTCTATCGTTGTGTAAAAAGTTAGATATAGGTGAGATTAAGTCTACTCCTGTAAAGCTCCAATTGGCTGATCAATCTGTGGTGAGACCAGTTGGTATTGTAGAAAATGTGTTAATCAGAGTAGGTAGATTTTTCCTCCCTATTGACTTGTATGTTATGGACATGATAGAAAATCCTTCAATGCCTGTCATATTAGGACGACCATTCCTCGCTACTGGGCGAGTGATCATAGATATTGAGCGCATGGAGCTCACTATTAGAGTCAAGAACGAAAAAGAAATCTTTAAAGCAGTTGAAGACTCTAAAGATGAAGTGCTTTTCATGGGCTACAAGAAAGGTGCAAGAAAGAGCACCTCTGTTGGATTCACAGAACAAAAGCCTCCTTGAAGCACGGTCAACACATCGAGCTAATGACGTTAAACAAGCGCTTATGGGAGGCAACCCAAGTAAGTTTAGTGTGTTTTCTTTTTGTTTTTTATTTATTGTTTGTTTTTGTTTAGTAGGTCTTGTTTTCTTTCTCTCCTTTACTTTCAAGCTTTCAAGATTCCAAGATCTCAAGCAAAAAGTCATCATCATTCCAGGCCAGTATTGTTCACTCCTGTCATTCTTTTATTGTTCTCATGTTTGTTTATGCACTATTTTCTTTATACATTGAGGACAATGCATGTTTTAAGTTTGGGGGTGGATTAGCATGTTTGTGGAACCCTTGAGCATCTGAGTTTGGGCTATAGTTTTGAGCTTTCTTTGAATTATGCATATGGTTGTTTTCTGGATGCTACTTTTGCATGATTATGATGTCCTAGGATAGGCTTTCTTGTCAATTTTCAAGCTTGTGATGAGATGTAAGCATAAGTGTCCAAAAAGGGAGACTTTTTTAAAATTTTTCTAGGAGATAGCTTGCATGAGTAGAGTATTTGTCTTGGCTAGATTTGGATTTGAATGCTTAGGAGCGAATTATTAGGTTCATATGCTTGTTGTCACCTCGATAGGTGTAGGGTAGAGCTAAAAAGTTAATGTTTTGCAAATTAGCATGTTTGATCTTGCTTAGGAGGAAAGAAAAGAATATATGCTATTTATGCTCATAAAGAAAAATCATTCTTGTAGTTAATGTTGAAGAGAAAAATTATTATGCCATGGCCTGTGCACAGTTTGCAATGTTTAATAAAGTTTAGGCAAAAAGAGCTACCCCTGTTGTGATCAGTTAGGCCAACCAGAGAAATCTCAGGTTAAGGGTCCCTGCAATGGGTGTGTGAAAGCTAGTGCCACATATACATGCTTAATTTGATTGTTAATTATAAGCACCTAAGTTTGGAGGAAAACAATCTAATTTGTTCCATTAGCTCATTAGTGAAGCCTTAGTGCCAGTGTAGAGGGAAGATGAGCTGAGAGTTTAGTAAATCAATCCCGGGCTAGTAGAGTCTGATCTTGTTGAGTTAGATCTCGCTTTTGCAAGTTAATTTTGGAAAAATTTTAATTTGTCTCCTTCATTGGTCCTTGTGTGCATGTCTCTTGCTTGCTTGGTTATTGACTTTTGAGCCTTGAGGATTGAGTTATGATTGTTGCATTCATTCTTCCATTGTATGTCTGATTTAGAGTTTGCTCGGGGACTAGCAAAAGCTTAAGTTTGGGGGTATTTAATAGCGAGCGTAGCTAGCTACTTTTACTTATTTAATTTAGCTATTCTTTTATGATGTTTGGGCCGTTTTATTGTGCTTTATTGTTTATTTTGTATGAAATGGTTGATTGGAGCTATAATGTTATATTAGAGTTAATCGGGTGCTCGGGGCGTGAAAAGATGCAAAGGAATGAAAAGAGTAAAAGAGGAAAAAAGTCAAATCTCGGTCAACAGCAGGCTAGCGTCGAGACGCTAGCTCTTGAGCGTCGAGACGCTCACATTCCATATCAGATTAGGCGCGCAAAGCTCACAGCGTCGAGACGCTATGATAGGAAGCGTCCCAACGCTACCGTTTTTCCTTATTCAGAACGCGCGTACAAGAGGCAGCGTCGCGACGCTGTCTTGACAGCGTCTCGACGCTAAGTCGAAAAAACAGAATAAAAGCTTATTTTCGGCTAGGGTTGAGGGGAGTTCGATTTGGGACCTTGGATAGCCGTAAAGAGGGAGAATAGAGTACTTTGGAGGCTGAAACAAAGGGAGGAAATTGAAAATCAACCCATTGTTCGTGGGGATCGTGACGGGGACGTCGGACTCGGCCTACATTGAGTTTTCTTTTCCCTTTCTTTTCTTTAGATAGATTTATGGCTTTCACATGTTTAGTTGAGCTTGTATTTACATTCATGAGTAGCTAAACTTGTAGCTTAGGGATCGATGTAGTTGATTAAGTTTATGGATTGATTTATGGTTTAAGTTGTGCAATGTTATTAAGTTTGTAATCTTGATTTAATGCTTTCAATTAATTGGCCATTAGTTTAATGATTTAAGTTTCGAATCTAGCTAGGGAGAGGGGATTTGATTTAGACTTACTCAAGATTGCATGACTAAAGTTGAGTTTCTAATTCATGACGGTTTTAGATTAACTTTAGAATTGGTTAAAAGATCTCATTGCCTTGCATGATTAATAAACTTAGATAGGGATATCAAGTTGGTTAATTTGTATGAGAATCAATTATACTCGGGAGAGGTAGTTGTGATTAAAGGGTCTTTGGCTCATAATTTCCTTGTGCTTAATAACTTACTCCTTAAAATCAATCCTAAACTAAATCGGCGAAATCAATTCCCTAAGTAGTTTTCCCAATTGAATTTCCATTCTTTTTACTTGCTTTGATTTGGTTTTATTATCATCTTTTCATCACTTTTTAATCCCTAAATAAAATTGAGCGAGATTATTCACAATACTTGATTTGCTTAAAAATCCAATCTTGAGGACGACACTCGTATTTACGAACACTTTATTATTACTTGACCCGTGCGCTTGCGGTTAGGAAAAGTCCACATCAATACACAGAAAAAAAAAAAGAATCACATTAGTAGTAATAAAAGATGAGAGTGAAAAACGTACCTGATGGGATCGTATAAATAGGGCACTAACTCAAAGATCTTCAACAAATAATTAGCCCCAAATTATCTCCTAATTAATTTAAGTTACCGTTTTAACTTCATGGTTTCATGGAAAATTTTTATTAACTGTCAAACGGTAAGATCTTCCATTTACTGTGCTCGCTCTGTGTGTAACAATCATAATGCCAATTTCCCTCTACTCAACACATGACATCTTTGGTAATTAACTGCATGCCCATTTAATTATCCTACTAACAACAGTAAAATCTCAACCGTAAAATTATAATCTTATCTCACAAAAAATCGTAACCGAATAAAATCTCTGATCTTCTCAACAAAACTATGAAATCAAATCTTTTAAAAAAAAAAAAATAACATCAACACGATATATTATTTTAAATCTAGAAAAATCTTTCGAAAATAAAATTCTTCAAAATCAAATCTAAACTAACCTACAAAAAAATTAAATAATAAAATAAAAATCTAACCGAATAAAAATCAAATCAAATTAAAATAATATCAAAAAATAAAATAAATCAAAATTGACATAAAAAAACGAAATCAAATAATGGGAGCTGCTGATTAGAATGCTGAAATTTTGCTCCCTCAAAACCTACGCTCCCTAAATCTGCCAGCAACTTCAAAGAAGAATATTTCATAATTAAATCAGGAAGATATATTATTAAAAATCTAATCTAAACAGAAATAAAAAATTCAAACTGAAATAAAATCTAAACAGAACTAATCCGGTTAAATTAAGAATTAAATCGGCCAAAATAAAAATAAATAAATAAAACAAACATAAAATCTACGAAAATACCAACGAATTAAAATAAAGCAGATAAAATTGAAATCAATAAAATCTAATTCAAATTAATTCAAACCAGAATAAAATCCACAAGATAAAAGAAAATCGCAACAACACTAGGAGCTAAAAATATTGCAATATGAAATGCTCCCGCAAAACTCTTGCTTTATTCGTTGCCCTTTTTACTTTAAACTCACAGCCATCATCAACACATTGTCTAACTATAGATGCATCATTCGATAAATAAAATTTCACCTCATGGAAAAATTCTTTCATCTGTTTTTTTGATAAACTAGGAGGCAAATTCCCAAAGTCAAGGTAATTGGAAAAGTCATCATACCAAGGTGTTTTCACTGCCTTAATATGAGCTACAGTAAATAACCGCTCATCAATGAAGGATTTCCTAATCTCAGGTTGCTGGAGCAATGTCAATGAATTATAAGGTTCAATAGGCTTGGATTCCTTATCTATTGGCTCTCAGGATTCAAAATTCCTCTCAAAACTTGAAATCTCACCTACAACTTTATGCTCATGCTCCAATCCACCTATTTCCAAATCCTCAATTTGGATTTCTCCAAATTTTTGGATATGGTACTCCATCAATTCCTTCTCAAAGTGGTCCTCAACAAACTCATCCAACACCTGAATGAACGAGCAATCCTCAAAATCATTAGGATATTTCATTGCATCAAACATATTAAACTTCACCTTTTGGTCATGCACCCTCGTTGTAAGCTCCCCCTGTTGGACATCTATCAATGATCTACCAGTTGCCAAAAATGGACGGCCAAGAATAATTGGGACATTCTTATATGCCTCATAATCTAGAATAATAAAATCGACAGGAAAAATAAACTTATCTACCTAGACCAGAACATCCTCAATTTTACCTTCAGGATATGTGATAGATCTATCAGCCAATTGGAGTGTGACTGTTGTAGGCCTAGCTTCACCTATACCTAACTTTCGATAAACCAAAAGAGGCATAAGGTTTATGCTTGCGCCTGAATCACAAAGTGCTCTCCCCAACTCCTTTCCACCCATGGAGACAACAATAGTGTATGATCCTGGATTTTCAACCTTGGAAGGTAGCTCATTCTTAAGAATAGCACTACATTCCTCAGTAAGAGCCACAATCTCAAACTCTCCTAATCTCTTCTTTTTAGTCAAGATGTCCTTAAGAAATTTTGCATAATTTGGCATTTGTTCTAAAGCCTCTATTAAAGGTATATTTATTTGAAGTTGCCTTAGAATCTCCAAAAACTTCTTAAATTGAACATCTTGGTTCTTAGGTTTTTGTCTTTGTGGAAAAGGTAAGGGAAGGTTATAGGGTGGGGGCGGTACATAAGGTGGTTTCACATCTGGAATAGAACCAGATGCTCCAGCATCATTATTGCTGCCTCCAGCACCCTGACCAGACTCCAACTCTTTTTCAACAACATTATTTTTATCACTACTTTTTTCTACTTCCTGGGGTTTACTAGGCTCTTTCCTCTCTTCTAGTGGCTTACCACTCCTTAAAGTCACTGCATGCACATTCTTCTTACCTTCCCTTCTAGGGTGTTCAATATCTGAAGGAATGTTCCCTTGAGGTTGTGCCTTCAGCTCATTAGCTAGCTGGCCCACTTGCAATTCCAGGGCTCTCATTGAAGCTTGATTACTTTGAATTGCGGCATCTGTACGAGCCATATATGCTTTCATCATTGCCTCAAGAGAACTCTCTGAATTTTGCTGGGGTAAAACCTGCTCATTTTGCTGGGGCAATGTCTGTGATTTAGCAAATCCTGACTGGTTCACCACCTTTTGTTGTGCTTGGGGGGCTTGCGAATTTCTTCCTTGCCCTCCCCATGCAAAGTTGGGGTGGTTACGCCAACCTGGATCATAAAAATTAGAATATGGGTTATTCCTCTGATTACCTACAAAAAAACACAGAAGATGGATTGTTAGGACAAAACTCATAATTATGCTTTTCACCACAATAGACACATGATTCTTTTGTAACTTGATTTACATCTGCAGCAGATTCCACCACTGGCGACTGCTGAACATTGCTTACCACAATTATGTTTTTAAGAGCGTTAGCTAATGCAGCAATATTGGCCCTAATGGTAGACACACCATCAACTTCTATCACACTCTTAACTTTCTTACTAGAGCCTCTAACATTTGACCATTGACATCTGTAGGTTGATATTCTCTCTAAAATCTCATAAGCTTCATTAAAGGTTTTTGCCAAAAGGTCCCCTCCCGTAGAAGCATCAACCATACACTGGGTTGCTATGTTTAACCCATTGTAAAACATCTCTATTTGAATACAATATGGTAAACTGTGGTAGGGACACTTTCGCAAAAGCTCCTTAAACCTTTCCCAAGCCTCACTAAAAGTTTCTTCCTCATTTTGCCTAAATCCCACTATTTCACTCCTCTACTTGGCACTCCTAGTTGGTGGAAAATACTTACTAAGAAATTTCTCTATTAGCTCATTCCAACTACTTATTGATGCTGGAGAAAAAGAATTCAACCACGTCTTTGCTCCATCTCTAAGGGAATAAGGAAATAAGGTTAATCTAAGGGCATCTCTCGACACTCCCTCGATAACAAATGAATCACTAACTCCTAGAAAATACTTAAGATGAAGATGAGGGTCCTCGGATAGTAAACCATGACATTGGCCAACCATCTCTAACATGTGAAACATGATCGGTTTCATTTCAAAGTTTGCTGCCTCAATAACTGGACGTATTATCACTAGATTTAACTCGTCAAATATTGAAAAAAACATACTCTCGAATGGCTCTGCCCCTATCATTTGCTACAAGAATAGGATTCTTAGCCTGATTATTTGGTTGTCCATTTTGCTTCAGAGACAACTTCGCTGCATCGCACAGTTCTTCTTCGAGATTCACTTGAATTTTTTTTTTTGAAAATCTAATCCGAAGAGGATCGCTCACACACCAAAGTCACACCTACAAAACAAAAAGAAACAATCAAAAAATTCACGCACCAAATCACCAAAAATACACACAAAAAAAATCAATCAAATAAAACAATTTCAAGTCCCCAACAACGGCGCCAAAAACTTGTTGCAATTCTGAAGATGTTAAAAATATGAGATAAATTAACCCCAGAATACTGTGCAAGTATACACAATCTAGTAGCAAGTGATAAGTATTTATCGTATCCACAGGGTCTTGAAATGCCTACCTCTATTGATTTAATTTGCCTTTTTTGTGATTTCAAAAGGTTGGTTAAATTGATTGGGTTTTTAAAATGTTGAAACAAAAATATGCGAAAGCAGTAAATGATTACGACCGAGAAAACAAAATTGAAACAGACACAGGTTAAGACTTCTGTAATCGTTTATAAAGATGCTCCAACAATTCTTTTGATCTGTCAATCTCATGCAGTATTATCAGCGGGATCCTCCCATAACTCCGGACTTTTTGGAATATGTTTCAAAACCAATGAAGCTCTACCGATCAAGCACTAGGAAACTGGCTATCCGTAACTCAGTCACTGGCGTTCACCAATACACAATGATCTAGCGTGAATTATTGCCACAAAACTCCTAAATCATCCCTGAAACTAGGAGAAGCTATACATACCAGCTAGCTAGGCGGGCACATAATGAAATTAAAGATCAACAGTAATTCAAGATGATCATGATCAAATAGAATTTCCAGATTTATAAATATAACAATCACATCATTCTTAACCTATGCCTACATAGCAATTAGTTCATGATTGAAAACATAAAACACGTTACAATCTCAATAAGCACATCCATATTACGAAATACACAAGAAATACTAATCCTTTTCAGCAAATGAGGATGAAACGGCTGCTCCAAACCACTAAGAACATGGAAGAACTTTGTCTCCTTGAGTGGAATCTCAAATGGTCTTCTTAGATCTCCATTCCACCGTCAATTCGGCCTCCGGGCGATTGATTCGGTCTCCAAATCGTGAATGCCTTTATCTTTGACGGCTCCTCCTTTTATAAGATTAGAATTAGGTTAAATTGGACACATGGCAGGCTCTCCTCGCTCCTTTATCCCGAAAATAACTCAACAGAAGTCGGTTTGTCAACTTGGCTAACGAGTTGTGACGTGGCAGTTTTGCTCCCAGTTTTGCAGCAGCACAAAATTTGCTCCCTCCAGTCGCTCAACAATACATTCTGCATAAAATAACTTCCAAAGCTTCCATTCTTCCAAATGGGTTAAAACCTATAATATATATCTAAAACCAACCCTATTAAGCACAAAAGACACACAAATCCCTATTGAAATGAGGCCTAAATAACTACCTTTTGGAGAGTTGCAGTTGTAATATGAGTCTTGAACTATATGTGGCGACATATGAGGATCATTGTTCAAGAAACAACCTAAAGGGTCTATAGTATAGGGATAAGACTGGGTGCCTTATCCTGGTGAGACTATAGATACGACTCACTTTGTATTTGATACAAACGCTATGATCTAACGCGTTCGTGTAGGAGACATGCGAGTTGGGGTATCCTATGCAATGAGTTTGCAGAAGACAGCAAAATAGTAACCACTGGTTATAACACCGTTAACTAGTTGGTTTTCTATTTCACTAGGATGACCTAGAAAACTTGGTCTTAATCCTGAGTTGATTATGGACTCCTGCTCATGAGGGATTGTCCTTTGATTTGTATGGGTGAGAGTGACACATACACCGACTCAATAAGCCTACCATTTTGGGGACAAGACATAGTGGGGAGCTCGGAACATAATCATACAAGATGGAATTCACTCCTTTCCGACTTTAGGGAAGCAGATGAGTGTTCCCTTAAGTGGTGACTCCGAATCTTGAACAAAGGGCCCTACCCTCTCAATGGCACGAGGGGGTTTTCTGTTTGGTGGTTGGACCACAAACAGGTTGTTCATTAGAGGAGAATTGGTACTTAAGGAAATATAATTAACCTAGGGGTAAAACGGTAATTTGACCCAACTGGTGTTACAGACACTCGTGAAGGACTAACTAGTCAATATTGGTCTATATCCATGGACACAGAAAATATGTCTGCAGTGAGAAGAGTGCAACTGTGAGTCTATAGTGGAATGTACACACAGTTAATGAATATTGATTAATTTGGTTAATGAGTTTGACCAATTAATCTCACATCATTGGAGCTTCTGATCTGTAGGTCCATTAGGTCCCACTGGTAGCTCATAAAGTAATTTGAGGCAACTAAGTAATAAATGTAAATTGAAAATGTTCAATTTTCTAAGGGAAACAATATAATATATATTGATATATTATTATGAGAGAAGTTAATATTTGAAGAAATTCAAATATTAATATAAATTTGAGTCAGATTAAATTTATGGAAGTTTGAAAGAGTTCAAATAATGAATTAATTAATTTTAAGGCCTAAAATCTATTTGGGCAAATTAATTAATTCAAGGTCGGAAATTAAATATGTGATATTTTATTGGTGGTTAATTAATTAAAGAATTCATTAACCGGGAATTAATCAATTATGGAAATAATTAATCGCCTAAGGAAGTGATTAATCATTTATGGAAATGATCTAATTACTTATGGAAGTAATTAGTCATTTATGGAAAATATTAATCAATTATGGAATTGATTGTTCTTGGATTGATTACAAAAAAAGAATAAGATTGAATCAATTTTGGAAAAGATTGATTTAATTGAATATTTTATTCATGGTCACTCTTCTATAAATAGAACACTAGACCTAATTGGTTAAGTACCCTCTTCTTGCTCTTAGACTCACAAGACAAGACCCTAGAATTCTCTCTAGCCTCCCTCTTAGAGAAAGACTCCCACAAGTCTTTTTCCTCCTAGACTTAGAGACATACCGGTGTAACCTCTGTGGTTATTGTGTCTTTGAAGAAGAAATTTCCAACGAAGAAATCAAGAAGGAATCGATGCGTTTTCGTTCGTTGGAGCATCGTTAGCGAAGAACGGTCAAGTCTACAACGGAGGTTTGTAACGGTTCTTTCCCGTTTCTTTAGAAAAGCATGAAAATAAATTTAGATTTTATTTTCCAGCATGTTTATAGCAATTTCCAACAACTTTAAAGCATGTTCAAAGTTTATTTTGCCTTTTCGTAACGGTATTTTAATATTAATTAATATACGGCGTAAGGTCCATTCGATGCGCTTCCGCTGCGTAGGGGCTTTCATCACTTCAGCTTTGTCGTGCAAAGAAAAAGGACATAAACGTAAGCGAATGGCATCTTCAGAAACTTCACTTAACTTTACTGTCCCACAAATGTCTAGGAAGGATTTCAGGTGAGAGTTTGGATCCTCCGTGGGTGATCATTTGTAAGCGCAGTCTCGAGCAATCTGAATGAGACCTGTTTTCAGCTCAAAATTGTTAGCATTGATCGGGGCATAGACAATCCCCGATCGTTGCTCCTGAAAGACCGACTGAAAATAGTGCCTTTGGGCTTAGGCTCCTCGGGGTTAGGATTGGCCATTTGAATTGGATTAACTTGATTTTCCCTTCGAAGTCTATTATACGTTATTTCTATCTCCGTGTCAAAGGGAACTAAGACCAACTCCCCAACCTTTCACATGCACAAACTAAACTAACCTAAAAAGGAAAAGGAAAGAAAAAAACTAGGAAAGAAACTAGAAAAGGTAAAAAAATAAATCTAAATAAGGAAAATAAAATCTAGAAAAGGAAGAGACAAACAAATTAGGGATGCAAAAACAAATATGGCAAAAACTAATTGAGAGACTAAATCTAAATAAGAAAAAATAATCTAAAAAAGGGAAAAACTAAAAAGGAAAATTCTATCTATGGAAAATTTAAACAAATAAGGAAAAAAATTCAATCTAGCTAGAAATAAAAATGATAAAAAAAATAAAATACACCATAAATTAAGACCAGACAATTTTTCTACGATATTAAATTGATTAAATATGTCAGTCCCCATCAACGACGCTAAAAACGTGATGCACAAATTGCTAACCGCAAGTGTACGGGCCAAGTTATAATATAGTGAAAATTAATTCGAATGTCGTCCTATGGATTGAGTTTCTAATCAATTTAATTATCGAAAATACTCAAGTCCAATTTTATTTAGGGAACCGAACTTAGTGAAATTAAGAATGCAAATTAACACAAAACTAAAGGTATGACAAACAATTGAGGGCAAAGTCCTTAGGGAGTTGATTTCACCAATTGGAATTATAGATTAATTAATGGATTATCAACATGCTATGATTCATAAATCAAGGAAACAACAACCATACATATCTCTCCCAAGCATAAATAATTCTCTCACATGCAATGAACTCGATATCCCTATCTAAATTCATATAACATGCAAGGCATTAAGGTTAGTCCTTTTTACCGATTTCTAGAATTATCTATTATCTTCCGATCTCAAGATTAATCCTAATTATGCATAACGATTTGTAAACAAAATCCCCTCTCCCGAGTTAGATTTAAAGACAAACAACATTCAATTCATGGTCGGTAAATTGAAAGCATTAAACACACATTATGCATAAATGATCTCATAGCACAAATCCATAAAATCAATCCATAATTGCCCCAACGGCTACATCAATCCCTAAGATTTAAACTTAGCTACTCATAAACGCGTTACAATATAGCAAAAGTCTAAAAAATCATTTAAAACTAACTAAAATAAGGAGGGAAAAGAGAATAAACGCTAAGTCGCCAAAACCGCACGTCCTCGTCACGATCTCCACGACCCGAGCCTTCGAAATCCGCTTCCTCCCCTTGCTTCAGCTCCCACAGAAGGTATTAGTCGGAATTTAGACCAAAATTTCATACGAGTCGTCCCCCCAAATAAACCCTAATCGTATTGTATTTATAGGAAAAATCAACACAGCGTCGCGACACTATAGGGAAAGTGTCGCGACGCTGTCGCGATACTGCCCATTCTGTTTAGGAATTAACTGAGAGTGTCGAGACGCTGTGACCTTTTGCCGCCTGATCAAAGAAGGAAATATGAGCGTCGAGACGCCTTGAATTGAGGGTCTCGACGCTGGTTCACGGTTTTGCCATATTCCATAAGCTTCCAACTCGATCCAACTTCGTTCCTTTGGCCTCTTTTCGCATCTTGAACATCCAATTAACTCCAATTTCTCGATTGAACTCCGAAACATGATTCCTACAAATAGAACACAAAAATGCATAATTTTGGCCAATTAAATGTAAAAGACTAACTTAATTAATTAGGGAAAACTAGCTAGTTATGCTCGCTATCAGGGATCTAACTAAATGACATTCATAAAGCATTAAAAATATGAAAAACCGATATATTGGCCCCTAGGATAATTAAAAATAAACAAAATTACAATAATTTGAATTTAATTATCCTTCTGAATCTTGAATCACTCCAGAACCGGCCTGAACCAGCTTGAACCGCTTCAAACCGGACCTCAAAACAACGAACCGGGCTGAACCATTCGAAAACTGGACCCAAATCAACCCAACACAATAAAAAATGCTCTGAACGACTCGCACACGTTCCGTAAATTCAAAAACTACTGTCAGCGTCGAGACGTTGAAGCTGGCGTCTTGACGCTGGCCCGAAATTTTCCAGCGCTTGATCTTCAGCGTCGCGACTCCATTAAGCAGGGTCATGACGCTACGCCTCTAGACAAAATTGTGACGTCATTTCCAGCAGCCGATTCCAATCAATTTTGGCTCGAATTCATCATAATCTTCGCTAAAAGGAATCCTAATCTAGACACAGACTTTACAAGATTCGATTTACTAATTTAAATGCCCAAAAACACAGGGGTCTTTACATTTTTATTATATAACACGTAGTATATCTATGGCCAAAATGCTACCCTCCATGATCAAATTAAAGCAAATTATGTGCCCAAACCATGCTCTGATACCAATTGAAGGTGTTAATATCTAAAAAACGGAAGAAATTTTGGATCTTAGGCTCATAATTTGTTCGATTTGATCAAACATTGCATGTTGTCCATTTAAAGAAAAACATAGTATGTTTACCAACCTTGAATCAATGGAGAAATTGGTTGGATTTCTCTGTTGTTTTTCTTCACCAACGAGTCACGAACCACCAAAGGATCTTCCTTGCTATCCTCAAGCCTTTAGAACGGATTGTGAGATCCTCAAGTGATTGAATTTGAGAGAGAAAGTTTGAAGAACAAGCTTGCAAGGTGGGTTTTGGTGAGTTTTCAATTTGTCAGCATTTCCTTATGTTTCAAGCTTAATTTCTTCAGCCATCTCTTTGCCTTTTATAGAGGGATTAGAGATGAAGAAATGCTCTAGCAATTGACACTCAATGAACCATAGATTAGTGGGATTTTTGGTGTCCAACATGAGGTGAGTGCATGGGTTTAATCACCATGCACTCCACCTCCAAAAATTCGATAATTTTTTAATTTAATTAAATCCATAATTATCCTTAGTTAGTTGGATAATTATTTGAACTTTAATCATCTGAAAAATTAAAATTCAATTTCAATTTTTCAATTTTGAATTAATTCAAAAATTATTTAAAATGATTATTAAATAAATAAATAATTATTAATTTAATATTAAATATTAAATTAATATTTCTCCACCAATCTCGAACATTTCCTAAATTTCATTTTCAATCATGAATCCCTATTCATGTTTTCAGTATTTAAATCATATTTAAATATTAAATACTCACCTACACGGTTTTCACAAAAACCCGACGTACCGACAACGCCTATCACCTCTACTTATCTTTCTCAGCATGAACTTAAAGAAATTAATATTTTATCAATCATATTGTTCTAAAGGATAGCCTCGAGCTAGCAAGGGGACCTAATGGACCTACAGATCATGGGCTCCAACGGTACGAGGTTAAACTAGTCAAACTCTTTTAACCTAGTTAGCCAACATTCGTTAACTACCAGGACACTCCACTATAGCCTAGTAGTTGAACTCCCCTCACTGTAGATATATTTTGGTCCACTCGATGTAACCATGATTAGTAAGTCAATCCTTCACAGGTCGTTTGTTACTATAGATAGGTGAAAAGTCTGTTTTACCCCTATAGCACATCTTAGTTCCTTAAGTCCACTGGTCCTCTAATGAACAATTTTGTTCATGGTCCAACCATTAAACAAGATCAATCTCGAGTCAATGAGAGGGTGGGGCCCCTTGTTCAAGTCTTGGATTCAACACTTAAGGGGAAAACCTCTCTACTATCCCTGAATAGGGTAGGAGTGAATTTCATATTGTATTACTATGTCCTCAGCCATCCATCTAGTGTTATCCCCAAAAGGGAAGTTTATTGAACGAAATTTTATGACCACTCTCACCTATGCAGATCAAAGGATAACCCTAAACAAACATGAGTTCATACTAAGCTCAGGATTAAGATCGAGTTACCTAAGTCATCGCATGAAATAATCAGTCTTAACAGTAAACGACGTTATAAAGTAAGAGTGACTTATTTCTCGATCCAGTCTTGTGTAAACATCTTTTACACAGGATGCCCCTACTCGCATGTCTTTACATGAACGATCCAGGATCACGTCGTTTGCCTTATTCGCAAAGTAGGTCGCACCCATAGTGTTACCAGAACAACGTACCCAACCTTATTCATTTACTATAGACCATTTAGGTTATATACTTGAACTTGATCCCTGTCCATATTCACTTTGTAGTTCGAGTATCTCATGTTATAACTGAAGGGGATAAAAGCCCCCACGCAGCGAAAGCGCATCGATTGGACCTTACGCCGTATATTAATTAACATTAAAATATCGTTACGAAAAGACAAAATAAACTTTAAGCATGCTTTAAAGTTGCTGTAAATAGCTATAAACATACTTGAAAATTAAATCTAATGGACCTTACGCCGTATATTAATTAACATTAAAATATCGTTACGAAAAGACAAAATAAACTTTAAGCATGCTTTAAAGTTGCTGTAAATAGCTATAAACATACTTGAAAATTAAATCTAATTTATTTTCATGCTTTTCTAAAGAAACGGGAAGGTACCGTTACAAACCTTCGTTGTAGACTTGACCGTTCTTCGCCAACTAAGCTTCAATGAACGAAAACGCAGCAGCTCTCTTGTCTTTTATTCGCTGGAAATTTCTTCTTGAAGGACACAATAACCACAGAGGTTACACCGGTATGTCTCTAAGTCTAGGAGGCAAAAGACTTGTGGGAGTCTTTCTCTAAGAGGGAGGCTAGAGAGAATTCTAGGGTCTTGTCTTGTGAGTCTAAGAGCAGGAGGAGAGTATTGAACCAATTATGTCTAGTGTTCTTTTTATAGAAGAGAGACCATGAATAAAATATTCAATTAAGTCAATCTTTTCCAAAATTGATTCAATCTTATTCCTTATTTAATCAATCCATGATCAATCAATTTCATAATTGATTAATCTTTTAAACAAATGACTAATTACTTCCATAAGTGATTAGGTCATTTCCATAAATGATTAATCACTTCCTTAAGTGATTAATTATTTCCATAATTGATTAATTCCCGGTTAATGAATTCTTTAATTAATTAACTACCAATTAAATATCACATATTTAATTTTCGGCCTCGAATTAATTAATTTGCCCAAATAGACTTTAGGCCTTAAAATTAATTAATTCATTATTTGAACTCTTTCAAACTTCCATAAATTTAATGTGACTCAAATTTATATTAATATTTGAATTTCTTCGAATATTAATTTCTCTCATAATAATATATCAATATATATTATATTGTTTCTCTTAGTAAATTGAACATTTTCAGTTTACATTTATTACTTAGTTGCCTCAAATTACTTTATGAGCTACCAGTGGGACCTAATGGACATGATCAGAAGCTCCAACGATGTGAGATTAATTGGTCAAACTCATTAACCAAATTAATCAGTATTCGTTAACTGTGCATACATTCCACTATAGACTCATAGTTGCACTCTTCTCACTGCAGACATATTTTCTGTGTCCACGAATATAGACCAGTATTGCCTAGTTAGTCCTTCACGAGTGTCTGTAACACCAGTTGGGTCAAATTATCGTTTTACCCCTGGGTTACTTGTATTTCCTAAGTACCAGTTCTCGTCTAATGAACAACCTATTTGTGGTCCAACCATCAAACAGAAAAACCTCTCGTGCCATTGAGAGGGTAGGGCCTTTTGTTCAGGAATCGGAGTCACCACTTAAGGGAACACTCATCTGCTTCCCTAAAGTCAGGAAGGAGTGAATTCCATCTTGTACGATTATGTTCCCAGCTCCCCATTCGGTCTTGTCCCCACAATGGTAGGGTTATTTAGTCGGCGTATTGGCCACTCTCACCCATACAATCCAAAGGACAATCCCTCATGAGCAGGAGTCCATAATCAACTCAAGATTAAGACTAAGTTGTCTAGGTCGTGCTAGTGAAATAGTAAACCAACTAGTTATCGGTGTTATAACTAGTGGTTACTATTTTGCGACCCGGTCTTATGCAAACTCATTGCATAGGATACCCCCACTCTCATGTCTCCTACACGAACGCGTTGGATCCATATTGTCACCAGGATAAGGCACCCAGTCTTATCCTTATACTATAGAACCTTTAGGTTGTTTCTTGAACAATGATCCCATATTTCGCTACATATAGTTCAAGACTCATATTACAACCTAGGATGTCTAGTTTATTGGATTAGGGTTATTTTAGGCAAAGACAAATATAAAATAACTAATAACATTTAATGGAAACATATATCAATATTATTTCATTAATATCCGATCAACGGTTACATTCACTATCTACGAGTTTTAGGGCATAAAACCCCACAAACTCCCACTTGAACTAAAACACTAGTTAGTGGCATGTAAATGCAATAATCTAAAGCTGAAAATGTCATGTATACTATAATAATACAACGAACTAGGGCATCCATATACCCATTATACATTTTCCCCACTTGCCCTAGATTAGATGACATACATATCTCCTAGACCTAGACCCTCTAGATGACCCTCAAACACTTTAGCCGTGAGATCCTTCGTAAATGGATCAATGATGTTGTGCTCTGAAGCGATCTTAGTGACGATCACATCTCCTCGTTGCACAATCTCCCGTATCAGGTGATACTTCCTCTCGACGTGTTTACCCCGTTTGTGGCTGCGAGGTTCTTTTGAGTTGGCTATAGCCCCACTGTTGTCATAGTATAGTGTTATGGGCACGTTCATATTCGGAACCACTTCCAAATCAGTCAAGAACTTTCTAAGCCATACTGCCTCCTTAGCTACTACATACTCAGCCTCCATGGTTGAGTCTGCTATGCAACCTTGTTTGATACTTCTCCAATGTTTCAAACTTCAAATGAAAGCTCGAAATTTTTCGAGGCCCTTTGAATACAAGATGAAAGTCTTTTATAGACTCCAGATTTGAAACTACAATTGAATGCAGAAAATTAAAAGATAACAATCAATCTTACAGGACAAGACCCCTAACTAGATTGATGTGACAAAAGATAAAATTATTAAAGGTATAATAATTACAAAACGACAAAACAACAAAGTGATAAGATTACAAAACGATAAAACGATATGATATGATATGTTGTGTTCCCCCTCCATCTTTTGTCATATCACTTTATTAAAGTAGCTTTAATAAAGTTTTCAATTATTGTCCTTGTCTGATGGCTTTGAATATTATGTCTTCTCACTTTATTAGGCGTGAAGGCAAGGTATGCTGACCAACGGATTTACTGCACATCTCGTGACTTATTACCGGGACCACACACCGCAACAGTCCTCCGCAACAGTCCTTTACAATGAGTATTCATAATTTTCTTCAGCTAGGAGACTTGGATCTTATCTTTATGTTCTGAGATGGAGTTTTATTATAATTTACAGCAGATGTACACACACTTATAATTTACAACTTATTTTAATTTACACACACCTTTTTTTTTTTTTTTTAAATAATAGACTCATATGGGTTGTGAATCTAGAAAAGGATCATTGAGGTCATATTCATCCTCTTCTTCTTCATTTTCTACGTCGGAGTTGTGATGAGAGGATGAAGATGCTATTGATGTTGCTTGATTAAGAATCTTTTGAAAGTCTGCTTCAGTCGTCGTCTGCGCCAAAGCAGCTATGAGCTTGGATTTTGAATTTAAGAATTCTGCATTTTTCTTTTTTGAAAGGTCTTGAAGGTAGCCGTAGTCGGCGAACCATTGTTTGATTTCTTTGATACCGGCGTGAGAAAAATTATATTTATCCCACCATTTGATTTGAAGAATTTTCACAAGTTGTTTGAAATATGGATATGAATTTGTCTGGAAATTCCAACAGAAAATCCAGGGAATTTGGAAGTATAAACAAAAACGCATATTAAGAGGAAATGCATTTTTGTATATTGTTTGAGAGAAATAATTAAAAGATTCTTGGATGGGAACGGGAAAAATTTCTTCGGAGGATCCGAAGGTTTTCCACCATTTGATGAACCAAAAAGGAAATTGACATTTGTAAGCATTTTGACAAAATTGAATGAACCAAGAATGGTCATAATTTTTGTACCACATAACCTTATACCAGGCTTCGATATAGTCCCGGTATGAGTATGTTCGGGGATTGAAAGGTTTTGAAAGAGTTCTTTCTGTAAGAATATTTTGATTCTAATGAGTAGGGTTTATGACCCTTTTGATTTTTAGCTTGGAATAAGCTATGATTGATGGATCATTTATGTCTGGGATATGGGTTATCTCGATAGATTTTGAATCTACCAGAATGAATTCATAATATTTTCTGGTTTTGAGCAAGGATTCTGGAATGAAATAGAATCCTTGAGGATAAATATTTTGAATAATTTCAATAATTGAAGACCCGTCGAATTCGGGTTCAACTATTGGTTCTGATAATTTAAGTGATTTTTCAAAATAATTTTTGATTTCGGGTTTTGGAATAAATCTTTTGGGAGGCTGAACAGCATCCGCAAAAGTGGTAGGGATAGAAGATCCCTCTTGAGGAAGCTTGAGTAATTGGGGAGATAGTAGGTCTCGTTTGAGTTACAGAGGTTGGGGAGATAGTAGGTCTCATTGAAGGAACGGTAGAAGGTCGTACGAGAGAGGCTGATGGCCTTGGTGGTGGAGTTAAAGACTCCATTGAATTACGAATTTGAAGAGATGCACTTCTGGTTCTTGGACGGTTCACAGGAGTGAAGCCAAGATCCATGGCATATTGATCTGCGCTCATAGGAGCTGGAGATTTTGAAGATGAAGCTGGGCTTTTGCCCTTTGAAGAAGATGAAGAGGCTTTGCCTCGCTGATCACTCATTTTTCGAGAGAGAGAGAGAAGGAGTTTTTCTTGTAAGGAACTCCCTTGAGAGGTCAGCCAAGGGATTTTGAACTCCTTTTATAGGCAAAATTTTGAAATAAAAGCATGACAAGATTGCTTGCCATCTTGCAAATATCTGTTTTGAAACAAGATTTTTTACATCTTTTTCTAAAATAAATTTTGAAGCTCTTGAATCCGTTTTTATTGTAAAACTTTTATTAATTAAATCTCCTTGAAATTTGTGAACACATAAGACTATTGCTAAATTCTCTTTTTTGACTGTTGAATATTTTTTCTGAGTACTATTCCAAACTCCAGAATGAAATCTGATAATTGATTCTTTGTTATCTATACACTGTTTTAGGATTCCTCCATATCCGATATCGGATGCGTCAGACTCCACTATTAATTCAACTTTTGGATTGACAAGACTCAAACAAGGAATTGATTTGACTAAGGCTTTAATAGACTTGACAGCCTTTGTATGCTCATTAGTCCAGGGCTTTGGATTCTTTTTTAGTCGCTCATAAAGTGGCTTGCAAATGATTATTAGATTTTGAATAAAGTCAGATACATAATTGAGGCATCCTAAAAATCGTTGCAATTGAGTTTTATCAAGAATTTGATCAGGAAAATTTGAAGCAAACTCTATTGATCTTTGAATCGGTTTTATTAAACCTTGATGAATATCAAATCCTAGAAATCGGATTTGAGTTTGAAATAGTTTAATCTTTGGAAGTGATACCACTAAACCATTTCGTTTAACGATATCTAAAAATATATTGAGATGTTTAAAATGTTGATCTAAGTTTTGAGAAAATATTAACACATCATCAATATAAACAATTGAAAATTCTTGAAATGGATTGAAAATATCATTCATAATTTTTTGAAATTCTGATGGAGCATTTTTTAATCCGAATGGCATAACATTCCATTCATATTGACCGAAAGGAACATTAAAAGCGGTTTTGTAGCGGTCTTTTTCTGAAATTTGAATTTGCCAAAAACCTAACTTCATGTCGAATTTTGAGAAAAATTTTGAATTTGAAATTCTTTTTAGTAAATCTTGTTTATTCGGAATTGGATATCTAATCCATTCCAAAATTTATTAAGAGGTTTGTAATTGATAACTAACCTTGGAACACCTCGCTCTTTTTCAGCTTGATTATTGACATAGAATACTGCACAAGACCAAGGGCTCTTTGAAGCTCGAATGAGACCTTTCTGCAAAAGATCATCTATTTCGTTTTTGCAATGTGTTAGTAATTCAGGATTCATTTGTATTGGTCTAGCCTTCGTTGGAATTTTCTCTTCATTGAAATCATTGATATAAGGGAGATTGACAATATGATGCTTTCTTTTCCAAAAGGCGTTTGGAAGATTTGAACAAATTTCTTTTTCTAATTTTGATTTGAAATAGGTTATTTTATCTTGTATTGATTTCCTTTTTAAATCTTCTTCTATTCTTTTGTAAGAGATTTATTCTTTTAAGAATTGTATTTGTTTTTCTTTACTTTCTATGACATTTATTGAATTTTGAATTGTTTCCTTTTGAAGATTATGGATTTCATGACGGGTTATTGGACTTGTAAATTTAAATATTATTTCTTGTCCTAAGACGTCAGAAATTATTCCTTCTTCTGAGATTGTTATTGGATATAATTGAGTGAGGAATGGTGTACCTAGGATCAATTCCTGTCCTAAATCTTTGACTAAAAGGAAAGAGTTTACAAAGGAAACTCCTTCATTGCAAACATGGACTTTTGATAATTTATAATTGATTATAAGTTGATTATTATTAGCACCTCGAAGGGATTCAGAAGTTTTCTCGAAGTATATTGAAGGTATTAATCCTTCTCGAATGCAATTTTGATCTGCACCTGAATCAATTAGTGCATGGAGCGTGATTGTAAAATCATGGATCTTTAGAGTTACTAAAGAATACCATTTTTGAAATCGTATACTTGAAATAGCTCCAACAAAAGACTCCTCTTCTTCGTTGGGAACTGTTTCTACTTCGGTTTTGATTTGAGATATTTCTTGACGGAGATGAAAAATTTCTTGATCAGTGTTTCTTTTGAGTTCTGAGACTTCTTTTTTTAGAATATTAATCTCAGCTTGAAGATCTTGAGTGGTAACTGGTTTTGGTTCTTCAAATTTTTTGACAACATTCTTCCATTCATAAGGTTGAAAGTTATTTGGTTCTTCTTGATCTCTTTTTTCGAGAATCGAGTTTTTTAGACTGTGTAAAATTGATTTTTGGAGTTCGACATTGTCTATTTTGTCAACAACATTGAGTAGAGTTTCTTGGTCTTTCGTCAGGACACATATGCATCCCGAGCAGACTCGTTTGCCTTCGTATTCTTCGTCATTATAATCACTACTAGAATACGATTTTGTTTCTTCTTGTAATTCAAGAATTTGACCTCCATCCGAACTATAAATTATTGACTCTTCTGAATCAGATTGAATGATACTCAAAAGCTGTCGCTTTGTATCATTATCAATTTCTAATTCATTGATCTTCTTTTTCATTGGACATTTATTGGCATAATGTCCATTTGATCTACATTTGTAACACTGGACGTTTCTTTTGGAGCTTCCTCCTTTGTAGAAGGGTCGTTTTTTATTGTAAGAATTATACGGCTTCCTATAATTCTTCCTTTGAAATTGCCTATACGGTCTATAGTTTTGTCGATCTTGATATTTTCGATATCTTTTGGTCGAAGATTTTCTGATTGTGGATGGCGGACGAATTTTTCCACATCCATATTGATCGCAAAAAATTCCTAACTCGGCTCGTCTTGACCCGAAGGATTTGCTAAGTTTTGATTGAACTTTTGACTCATTGCAGAGACGAAGACCTTCACCTATTATAAAGGAAGTTAGATTCCCATAGGTTAGGGTGTTCCATGGAATTTTTCCGTCGTATTTTGCGTTTAAATTGATCTTGACTCTTTCAGCAAAATAACTCGGAAGACCCTTAATGAATTGTTCCTTCCAGATTGAAGAAGAGCAATCAGCTCTAATAAGGACTTTGCTTAAAAACATATCTTTGTACCATCTAAAATCTCCTAGTGTTGGACATTTGAGGTTTAAAAGGATATCAGCCGATCTGGCCTGATATTGAGTTGGATCGCCTACAAAGGCATTTGTAAGGGTATATACGAGGGTATTGACAGCGTCTTCTATACTTTCTTCTCTTTCAACAGTTTGAGGTAATTGGCCCTCGAGTTTGATTGTCTGTTTTTTCTTTTCAATAGTTGTGAGGGTTAAAATATACTAACGATCATAATCTGTCAGATATTGATCCCACCATTGTTTCAATCGCCCTGTAAATCCTGCAACAAGCAGTTGGGCTATTTCATGATCTTTTTTGCCTCTTTGTCGATAAGCGTTTGAGGCAATGAACATTTCATTGAGCACATTGAGGATAAGATAATCGGATATGCCATCTATATTCCATTCTTGGATGGCTAATCCGTCATAAACGGCTTGAGTCATTTGTGTTTTTTCTTCGAATTGGACATCTGGGAAAGATGGTTGTGGATACCAATTTCTCATTAACGCTTGTTTTGACGCTTTTGATCTTGTTCCTATTTTTAGGACTTCGTTTGATAGTTCAATCGCTTCTTCCTCTAAGGAAAGATTTCTTGTTTTTTGAATAATTTGATCAATAACAGAATCTTTTAAGACGTTGATTGTAGGGGTTGATTTCGAAGTTGATGGTTTTGAAATATGAAGACTACTTAGCTTTTCTTCAATTAAAACTAGGGTTTCTTCTTCTTTGGACATTATTTTAATCTTGCTGTCAATTACCGTAGGTTTGAATAATGGAATTGACTCATCAATGGGAGGTATAAAGATTTCTCTATTTGAAGACGAAGTAATTGAAGGCTTTGATATTTTGCCTTCAATCTTTTCTACTTGGTTAGCTATAGTAGAAAGGATTTTATTAGAAAAATTGTTTTGAAGCTGGATATTTTTTATATCCTTAAGAGTAGGAACGTTCTTCTCGTCCTTTTCACTAATATTTTTGAATGGGCTAGCTTTGACCTTTTCCTCGTAAATTGTTTCAAATTCAATCTCCTCTAAGGGAGGATGTAGTGTATACTCCCTCTTTGAGTGGTTTTCTACGATTCTTGAAGCATATTGATTTCATTTTTCGGATTCTTTCATCCAAGTAAAAAATGGAATATTTCGTTCGGTTTCTTCCATGAATGAATACCATTTTGATCTTATCTTAGATCTTTGGTCTTTATCATATTTTTTTAAAAAAGCTTTTCTTTTTGCATTATTTTTGGAGGAAAGAAAGTCCTTTTTTAAGGTTTCTTTATCGATTGAGAGTTCTTGAATAAGGACATTCAATTGACTTTCGAACACAGACCTACCATCCATGTCCGTTTGAGTCGGTGATTGAGGTTGATCCTCGTATTGAACATTTGCTACATTTTGTTCTATATTTACAGATTTTACTCTTAACGAGTTAGATCTATTCATATAGAATTTTGATCCATCTTCTGAAGTTTATTCGGAAGTACTAGGTCGTGAAGACATGAAGTCTTTGACCTTTGACCTCTCTGGTTCATCAGAAAATTGAACTTCTACTGATCCATCTAGATGTTCGATAATTTCAGCAAGGTTTGAATTCATTTTTGGAGGAGTGAAAGCTTCTATAAGCCTCCACGTTGGGTTTCTGGTGATCTGTTCCCATGATAGACTTTTGGAAACAGTGACTGATGATCTCTCTAGATTTGCCTCTAAAAGGACGGTGGATCCTTTTGGAGAAGATCTTAAAGCCCTAGGAGAGATATTTGTATTCATCAATTCGTAATAGATTCTAAAAATCATTACAGCAGAATGAGTTTGATCCTGTATATTAAGATTTTGAGTATAAACATCGGCTATTAAAGAAGATAGGATGTTTAGATCTTTCAAAGAGAGGGTAAAATTTGGATAACAATTGAAGAAGATAGGTCCTCCTTCAAGATTGGATTGAACGATTCCTAATAAGGAGTTTGAAAAATTTAGATGTCTTTTATCTCTTAAAGAAACAAGGACTAGAATATCTAACCCAAGTTTGAATAAAGGTTTAATGGCTATTTGAACTAGTCCTATGTGAAGATAATTAAATTCTTCACGGTGATGAAGGATAAGCTTTTTTGAAAAAAGATTTATTGTTTCACGATCATTGTTGATTGGAATATTCTTTTCTGAAATCTTGATACAATTTTTGTGAGTAAAATTGAAAGTAGTATGGTAGTAGATTGTTTTGGGATCTACCTTTGGAATATTCCATTGATGGAGTTTATCTTCTATCTTTGCTATAGATAGTTCTTGATTGGTGGTGTTTGAAAGTTTTGAATCTGAATTACCTTTGTGATCTTCATGATCTTCAGAAATTGAAATCGCTTTCCCTTTGACTCTAGAGCTTAACATTCTTTTCAAGAGTTTAGACATATTTTATCTTCTTTGATTCATATCCCAATATAAACAGAAAATAATTTTCTTTCTTTCTAAAAACTTTAAAAACACAACAATTTATCCAGTACAAGTTACTGGGGAACAGGAGCTTACCAACGGTCTTACTCTTTCTACCGGAAACACAACCTTTACCAACCAGCGGACGACTAGCGGACGCAAGACGTAATTGCTGAATCCTTAAAGATTTGAAGATAGAAAGAGAAATTCTTCTTTCTTTAGATTGTTATAAGAATGGAAGAGGGTAAGATTTGAATAAACTCTTTTATTGAATAGAGGCTCTGATACCAATTGCTCCTCGGTAAACCGCGAAGAGAATTAGGATCGATTACAAGGGAGAGAATGATAGTAGGAGAGCGTGGAAATGTTTCAAACTTCAAATGAAAGCTCGAAATTTTCCGATGCCCTTTGAATACAAGATGGAAGTCTTTTATAGACTCCGGATTTGAAACTACAATTGAATGCAGAAAATTAAAAGATAACAATCAATCTGATAGGACAGGACCCCTGACTAGATTGATGTGACAAAAGATAAAATTATTAAAGGTATAATAATTACATAACGACAAAACAACAAAGTGATAAGAACTCCCACTTGAACTAAAACACTAGTTAGTGGCATGTAAATGCAATAATCTAAAGCTGGAAATGTCATGTATACTATAATAATAGAATGAACTAGGGCATCCTTATACCCATTATACATTTTCCCCACTTGCCCTAGATTAGATGACATACATATCTCGTAGACCTAGACCCTCTAGATGACCCTCAAACACTTTAGCCGTGACATCCTTCGTAAATGGATCAACGATGTTGTGCTCTAAAGCGATCTTAGTGACGATCACATCTCCTCGTTGCACAATCTCTCGTATCAGGTGATACTTCCTCTCGACGTGTTTACCCCGTTTGTGGCTTCGAGGTTCTTTTGAGTTGGCTATAGCCCCACTGTTGTCATAGTATAGTGTTATGGGCACGTTCATATTCGGAACCACTTCCAAATCAGTCAAGAACTTTCTAAGCCATACTGCCTCCTTAGCTGCTACATACTCAGCCTCCATGGTTGAGTCTGCTATGCATCCTTGTTTGATGCTTCTCCAAACTACTGCTCCTCCATTGAGGGTGAATACTGACCCTGATGTGGATTTCCTTGAATCCTTATCAGCTTGAAAGTCAGAGTCAGTGTATCCAGTAAGAATCAAATCCTTAGCTCCATACACAAGCATGTAGTCCCTCATTCTCCGAAGATACTTGATGACACTCTTAACCACTCTTTAGTGGTCCAACCCTGGATTAGACTGATACCTACTGACTACTCCCACTGCATAACATATGTCAGGCCTAGTGCAGAGCATAACATACGTTAAACTGCCTACAGCTGAGGCGTAGGGAATGTGTCTCATGTTCTCAATTTCTTGAGGTGTCTTATGAGACTGTTCCTTAGATAGGTGTACCCCATGTCTGAAGGGTAATAGTCCCTTCTTGGAGTTTTGCATCGAATATCGAGACAACATTTTGTCAATATACGTTGCTTGAGACAATGCTAGTGTTTTGTTCTTACGATCCCTAATGATTTGGATTCCCATAACATATGGAGCCTCTCCCAGATCTTTCATTTGGAATTGGGCTGCTAGCCATTTCTTAATGTCAGTGAGGTATCCTACATCATTCCCAATTAGTAGGATATCGTCTACATAAAGTATTAGAAAAGCTACTTTCCTTTTGTTGACTTTCTTGTACACACAAGGCTCATCAACGTTTTGGTCAAAACCAAAAGATTTGATTGCAGTATCAAATCTAATGTTCCATGATCTAGACGCTTGTTTCAATCCATAAATGGATCAATTGAGCTTACAAACCTTTTGTTCCTGACCTTGGGCTATGAACCCTTCGAGTTGAGACATGAAGATATTCTCTTTAAGATTACCATTCAAAAAGGCCGTCTTGACGTCCATTTGTCATATTTCATAGTCATAATATGTGGCTATGGATAAGAGAATTCTTATGGACTTTAACATGACTACAGGAGAAAAGGTTTCCTCATAGTCAACTCGTTCCTTTTGGGTATAACCCTTTGCCACTAGTCTAGCTTTGAAGGTCTGTACCTTCCCAACTGCATCTCTTTTTCTCTTATAAATCCATTTGCACCCTATGGGTTTTACCCCATCTGGTAGATCTGTGAGTTCCCATACAGAATTGGAGTGCATTGACTCCATTTCCAGGTTCATGGCTTTAACCCATTCATCATTATCTTCATCATTCATTGCATGTCGATAGGACAATGGATGCTCAATGTCATCATTAGGTATGAAAACCTGAGTGTCAGTTAAACCCATGTAGCGATCAGGTTGCAATACAACCCTCTCACTGCGTCGAGGCATTCTCAACGTTTTAGATGAACGGATGGATCTAAAGAACTAGTTCCTTGATCAACCCTTGTTGAAGGTCCAAATTCGTCAACAACTCTTGGTGATTCTTCAGTAGCTTCTCCTAATATTATTTTGTTGTGTGGTTTATGATCCCTCATGTGGTTTTCCTCCAATAAGGTGGCATTTGTCGATACAATCACCTTATTTGCTTGTGGGTTGTAGAAATAACCACCTCTCGTTTCTTTAGGGTAACCAACAAATTGGCACAGTTTTGAACGAGGTTCCAGTTTTTTAAGATTTGTCACAAGCACGTGTGCTGGACAACCCCAGATGCGAAAGTGATGCAAACTAGGTTTACACCCCTTCCTTAATTCAAAAGGCGTTTCTGATAGAGAGCAGAAATGTCGCTATTTTAATCCCAATTTATTAGGCTTTTTTTGTGCTTTAATTGTGTTTTTATTGAAAATATTTAATGTATTTTGTCATTTGGTCTTTAGGAGCAAAGTTGTGGAATTTGTGGAAAAAGTGCCCAAAATGAAGCCATCCAAGCCCAATTTCCATGCTTGGGTCAAAGGGGAGTCAAAAGAGATCAATCATGTGGAAAAAGCCCAAAAGAAATGAAGTGGAGGTCCAAAAAGAAGTCCAATCCGCAGTTGGAAGTTCTGGAAAATGCATAGCGTCGAGAAGCTGTAAGGACAACGTTGCGACGCTATCCATTTCTTGGGCGCCAAGCCAATGACATCATAGCGTCGCGACGCTGTGCCAAATAGCGTCGCGATGCTACTCTCTTTCCGAGCCTATAAAAGGCGCCCCTTGGTGCCTCATTTCACCATCAATCACCATTTCCTCCATTATTTCCTTCATTCCTTTGGCTCCTTTGGAGCCTCTCTCAAGACTTTCTAGCCTTTTTGAGAGCTTTCTTTAGTGGGAAAATTTTTGGAATTTTGGGGAGCATCCTAGGAGGCTCAAGGAGTGTTCGGCGGGACTCCGAGCATCAGCGAAGGGGTTTTTCGACGGTCAATTCCTTTCCTTTTATTATGCTCTTAGTTATGTTTTCCATATTAAATTTTGTGGATATTTTAGCTATGTATAGCTAAACCCCAATTTGGGGTCTTGAAATGAAATAATAGTTTAAATGTTGTTATAATTGCCTGTCTGTTGCCCTTTTTCCTAATTATTTGTATGGATGTGCTTAATGCTTTGTGCAATCTGGCCAATTGTGTATTGATTTGATTCTTAATGGAAACTCAACGGAGAGATTCCTAAAATGATTCAAAGCGTAATAATTAATGATTTTTAATGGCGCTAAGGACACTTAGGCTGTTAAAATGAATTAATTACAATTAGGGAATACCGACAGGAGAACCTATGTGATTAATGGAGATTCTAGGCTTATAATTAGTTGGGTAATGAGATAGGATAATTATAATGAATTTTTAGCTAATAATTGATTTTCAAGACCCCTCTTCCCATAAAAAAAAAACTCTTTCTCCACGTTTTATTTTTCTCGATTGATCAACTTTTCTCTTTAATTGCTTTGATTTTTAAATTTCTTTGATTGCATGATCCGGTCCCTAAATATTATTTCGCCTAAGTATTTTTAGTGCTCAAAGAATCTTTGCTAGCTTAAATTTCGATTCGCCTCCCTATGGATTCGATACTCGGTATTACCTACCGTTTTATATTACTTGTGACGACCCGTGCGCTTGCGGTAATCATAAACAATCGTCCGCGTCACCATGTTTTTGGGGTCGTTGCCGAGGAGGCTTGATTTTTAAGCAAATCAATTTTTCTTGACATCGAAAAGAAAGGGATAAATAGTAATTTAGGTGTAAATATTTTTTTGTAATTAATTTGTGAATATCATTTTATTTTTGTTTTTGTTTCATTCTTTTGATTGATTGGGAGTATTGTATGCGAAGAGACAAGGTGGTTAATTTTTTTCCGCTAGATCTTGAAATTTACAGGACTCTTAGAACCAATCGTAGAGAGAAAAGATTAGTAGAAGCAATGGCCCATCAAGATGAAGGTCCCAAGGCAATCAGAGACTTTTTACAGCCAGTTCTTCCCACCGAGAATTCTAGAATTGTTTACACCCCGATCCAAGCTACCAATTTTGAGTTGAAGACAAAATTGATTCAGATGGCGCGCGATAACTCTTTTAAAGGACATCCTTCTGAGGACCCACACTCACATCTGCGATCATTCTTGGAGATATGCGGGACTGTAAAAATGAACGGAGTTCCGGCCGACGCTATAAGATCGAGGTTGTTCCCATTTTCTCTACAAGACAAGGCAAAAGATTAGATCGAATAAGTCAAGACAGGCAGTATTAGTACATGGGACGAGCTTGCCCAAACTTTTCTGACAAAATTTTTCCCGCCTACCAAGACCACAAAGCTCCGGACTGAGATTGGAACGTTTAGGCAGCTTGACGAAGAGCAGTTGTATGAGGCATGGGAAAGATACAAGGAAATGCTTAGGCGGTGCCCCCAACATGGATATTCGGATTGGCTCCAAGTGCAAATGTTTTACAATGGATTGAATCCATCCACCAAGACAGTTTTAGACACATCAGCTGGAGGAAGTTTTCTTTCCAAGACAGTAACGGAAGCAAAAGATCTGCTTTAGGAAATGGCGGCAACCAGTTATCAGTGGTCAAACGAAAGGGGAGCAATTTCTAAGAAGGCTGGAATTTATGAATTAGATGAGTCGAGTTCGTTGAAGGCACATATGGCATCTATGACCAACGCCCTGAACTAGCTGACTTCATTTGAGGTGGTCAAATCCATTTCCACTTTAGCTGAAGGTTATTCAAAGAAGGAAGGTCAAGATGTGGAAGAAGTCCAGTACGTGGGAAACAGAACATTTACTCAAGGAGTACCGAACTTCTACCACCCCAGTCTGCTCAATCATGAGAACTTCTCATACTCGAACACGAAGAATGTTTTACAGCCACCGCCAGGTTTTGCTACATCCAGTGCGCCTGAAAAGAAGAATAACATGGAGGAGATGGTGGCTCTGTTTATTAAAGAACAAAAAGGGTTGAATGTGAATCTCCAGACGACAGTCAATAACCACAACACAACTCTAAAAAATATGGAAGTTCAAATAGGACAGATCTCTTCAGCGGTGAATGCCCTTCAGAAGGGAAAATTTCCAAGCGACACTGAACCTAACCCAAGAGAGCAATGCAAGATGGTGACGCTAAGAAGTGGTAGGAAGCTGGAGATCAGTTCAAAAAAGAAGAAGGAAGAAGAAAAGAGCAAGGATGAAGATGAAAGGGCTGAGGCACAAAAAACCTCCTCTGAAAGGTCCCAACATCCTCCTAACTCTATTGATTTTAATTGTGGAGTTTCTAACAATTTTGCATGAAGAAAAGAAGATGAAAAGCAGGATGGCAAACATGAAGAGAAACTGAACGAGGAAGAAGTGGTTCCATGATATCATCATGACAGAGGCTCGCACATTAGCCCGCCCAAGCGGAGGGGCGAATGTCCAACCTTTGACTACAGGGAGTTACCTTTTCCTCAACGCTTTAAAAATGTTAAATTAGATGAGCAGTTTCAGAAATTCCTAGAAATGTTTAAGAAATTGTCTGTGAATATTCCCTTAGTAGATTCTTTGTATAACATGCTTAATTATGGGAAATTCATGAAAGAAATACTTTCTAGGAAGAAAAGTTTGAAAAAAAAATAAGTTTTTAAATTGTTTGAGAGTAGTAGTACCATCGTTTCTGGAAAGATGCCTTCTAAACAAAAAGACCCAAGAAGTTTTACTATTCCCTTCACCATAGGAGAAGTATCTTTCAATAGGGCCTTATGTGATTTAGGTGCTAGTAAAAATTTAATGCCCTATTTTGTTTACAGGAAGATTGGTTTAACAGGAATAAAGGACACCGACGTCACTCTCCAGCTTGCTGATAGATCGATTACCCACTCGATGGATGTTGTGGAGGACGTACTGGTAAAAGTCAACAAATTTATCTTCCCCGTAGACTTTGTGGTACTGGACATGCAGGAGGATAGAGAGGTGCCCATTATTCTAGGCAGACCCTTCTTAGCGACAGGTACAGCTGAGATTAGTGTGCATACAGGTAAGCTTACCTTGAACATTGATGATGAAAAAGTCGTGTTTAGTATTTTTGGGCAAGATGAGTCTGTTTGTAGTTTGCATACATGTTTTTCTATTGGTCTGAATACTTGACTGACGATGATGAAGAGGTAGAGTATAATATTGGCCTACGCTTAGGAGAAGTGCTTATGGATGATGGGGATTTTGATCATAATGCATATTTAGATGACCCTCTGTTTGAGAATGATTTAGAATTGCCTGACTTTGAAAATGGATTAGACTTGCCTGCTTATGAGCATGAAATATCTGTAGTTTATGATTTACCTTCTTTTGAGAATGAATTGGGTTAGCCTGAAATCGATGATTTTGATGATGATATTGAATTGCCTGACATTGAGGATGAGCATGATTTGCATAAAAAAGATTACTTGATAGATAATTTTGAGTTTGATCATGATAACACTGAATCTATCGAGTCTGATCTTGATATTCCTGAGTGCATGAACCTTGAAAATGTTAATAACTTTGATTCGTGTCCTAATGATGTAGATAGAATAGAATCTGACCCAGAGGAACTCGAATCTGTGCATAGTATGGAATCTGATCCAGAAATACTTGAACTCTTTAATTCTTCTTATAGTGAGTCATATGATAGCCTAGTTGAATCATTTTTTAATTCTGAGTCTGAGGAGTCTACTGAGCATGTAGATATTGAATCTGATGAATGGACTGGCATGATTGATAGGCCACCTTTAGATCCCAGACCAGTAGATATCATAACGCTTGATGACTCTGTTAACAACTGCTTTGTGAATGGAGATTTAGAAAAGAGATTTGATGCGGCTACTTATTTTTTGGAATGTTATTATAACAATCTCTTTAGTGAAGATGGGCCAGGGGAAAGTTTTTTTTCTCCCCTGTTTGTAGTGTGCAATTCGGTGCGTGATTTTTTGCAGGGCCCGGAGGATGATGAAAACTTTTATTTCGAGCCTCCGAAAGGGTGCTGAGCCTCATCTAGCTAAAGACGTTAAAAAAAGCGCTTCTTGGGAGGCAACCCAAGGATTAAAAGATTAGAGTTTAGTTGTTTTTGCGGTAAATAATTTTCTTTGCTCCGTGATCCAATTTTGTTTTGCAGGATCACCTTAGCAAATCCCAAAATTCCAAGAATCCCATATTTCTAGATCCAAAGGAAGAGGATGAAGCGCTCCTAGCTTAGGGAAGTCTCAGTATCCCTCTACTTGCTTTATTATTTTTAAAACATTGAGGACAATGTTTAGTTTAAAGTTTGGGGAGGCTTTCGTTGTGTTAAGCATATTTGAATTCTGTTGGATGCATGAATAGATAGCTATGATAGCCAAGGATGTGATTTTTTAAGATTTGGGAGAAAATGGTTTATATGTTGTGGAATCTGGGAGCACGGCAGAAATTATGAAATTTTAAATTTTTTTTATACTTAGTTTTGATGTCTAAAGCATGCAATAGCATTATCTAATGATCTCTTTGAAAATCTAGATTCTTATTATGATTTTTAAAGTTTGTTGTCACCCCGATAGGCTTAGTTCCTAATATAAGGAAACTCATGCTTGTTGTTCTAAAGAGCTAGGTAGAAAAAATACTTTGCCTGCTGAGAGAAAAGCAAAAGCAACAAAAGAAAATGAGAGAAAAGAAAAATCTGTTGAAAAAGAAAAGTTTTGCTAGCACAAAAGAAAAAGCCTACGGGTAAAAAGAGCTACATGCGGTGTGATCAGTTAGGCCAACCAAAGAATAAAATTCGAGTGAAGGGTCCATGCACCGTAGTGTGAAAGCTAGTACCATTAGAAATCAAAATGCAAGTTTGGGGGAGTAGCAAAAGAAAATGAAAAAGAAAGGTGAAAAATCACTTGTGAGTTTTGCTCCCCCATGAAAAAGAAAAATCAGGCACCCTAGTTTCTTTTTTTTGTATGATAGAAGAACTCCGATCTATTAGGGGCTCTTAGCCAGTGTAGGGGAAAACAAATGGAGAAAGCCATAAGACTAATCTAGGTTAGTAAAAGAATCAATAGATAAGTCTTGAGCATGCTATTCATTAATTTTAAGTTCAAACTAGTTTAAGATTTCTTCAAGAGTATGTGGTTGATAACTGCCCAAAAGGTAGTTATTTAGGCCTCATTTCTACAGGGATTTGTGTGTTTTTTGTGCTTAATAGGGTTGGTTTTAGATAGATATTATATGTTTTAACCCATTTGGAAGAATGGAAGCTTTGGAAATTATTTTATGCAGAATGTGTTGCTGGGCGACTGGAGGGAGAAAATTTTGTGCTGCAGCAAAGCTAGGAGCAAAACTTCCACGTCACAGCTCGTTAGCCAAGTTGACAAACCAAATTCTGTTGAGTTATTCTCGTGATAGAGGAGCAAGGAGAGCCATCCACGTGTCTAGGTTGACCTAAGTCAAGCCTCCTATCCTTCTATGAAAGGGAGTAGCCGCCTAAGTCAAAGTATTCCACTTTTGGGAGAAAACATTCCATACTTGGAAGGTTACTTCCACCTTAGGGAGCCGAATAGAGGAAAGATTGGAGACCATCAAGAAAACCATCATTCGCAAGTTGATTAAGGAGATTAATATTTTCTTTTATTATCTTGTGATTATGGACATGCCTACTCAGATTGTAACTTGTGTTTCCATGCATCTTATGAACTAAGTAGCTTTAGGCGTTGGTTAGGAACAATGTGATTGTCGTGCTTAATTCTAGTAATAAATATTGATTAATGCATCTTGATTAATTGTTGAGTTCATTTCTATTTTATGCCCGCCTGGCCAGCCGGTATGAATACCTCTCTCTAGTTTCAGGGATGATATAGGGAGTGTGTGGCGATTAATCACACTAGATCATTGTGTATTGGTGAATGCCAGTGACTGAGCTAGGGATAGCCAGTTGCCTAGTGCTTGATCGGTAGTACTTCATGGGGTTGAAACACATTCCAAAAGATCCGGAGTTCCGGGAGGAATCTGCTAATAATACTACGAGAGTTTTGCATGATCAATAATATTGCTAGAGCATCTTCTTAAACAATTACTAAATCCTGACCAGTGCATGTTTCTGATTTGTCTGCCTATTTGTTTACTTGTTGTTGTGTCATTTCTTTTGCTTCAGCATTATTCTATAAAAACCAATCATTTTTACCATCTTTGAAACCATTAAAGAGTTATAAATAATAGATAAAGTGAAAGCTAGTTCAGGCCTTGGATTGATAATACTTATTACTTGCTGCGGACTGTGTATACTTGCACAGAGTTCTGGAGTCTTTTTATACCATATTTCTACTCACTCTAGGAACCCAACAGCGGTGCTTGCTTATTCCACTTGCATGTTTTCCATTCTATCTTAAGAATTCCAAAATCATTGAGGCTTGAGCGATTCCATTTCATGCATCTTTAGAATTTATTTTGCTTGGGACTAGCAAAAGCTTAAGTTTGGGGGGATAGCGAGCAGAAATGTCGCTATTTTAGTCCCAATTTATTAGGCTTTTTGTGTTTTAATTGTCTTTTTATTGAAAATATTTAATGTATTTTGTCATTTGGTCTTTAGGAGCAAAGTTGTGGATTTTATGGAAAAAGTGCCCAAAATGAAGCCATTGAAGCCCAATTTCCATGCTTGGGTCAAAGAGGAGTCAAAAGAGATCAATCATGTGAAAAAAGCCCAAAAGAAATGAAGTGGAGGCCCAAAAAGAAGCCCAATTTGCAGCTGGAAGTTCTGGAAAACTCATAGCGTCGAGACGCTGTAGGGACAGCGTCGTGACGCTGTCCATTTCTTGGGCGCCAAGCCGATGACCTCACAGCGTCACGATATTGTGCCAAATAGCGTCGCGATGCTAAACCCTTTCCGAGCCTATAAAAGGCGCCCCTTGGTGCCTCATTTCACCACCAATCACCATTTCCTCCATTCTTTCCTTCCTTCCTTTGGCTCCTTTGGAGCCTCCCTCAAGGCTTTCTAGCCTTTTTGAGAGCTTTCTTTAGTGGGAAAATTTTGGGAATTTTGGGGAGCATCCTAGGTGGCTCAATGAGTGTTTTTCGACGGTCAATTCCTTTCCTTTTATTATGCTCTTAATTATGTTTTCCATTGTAAATTTTGTGGATATTTTAGATATGTATAGCTAAACCCCAATTTGGGGTCTTGAAATGAAATTATAGTTTAAATGTTGTTATAATTGCCTGTCTCTTGCCCGTTTTCCTAATTGTTTGTATGGACGTGCTTAATGCTTTATGCAATCTGGCCAATTGTGTATTGATCTGATTCTTATTCGAAACTCGACGGAGAGAAATTAGGATAGATCGTAATCCATGCAACTAGTTTAATTTTCTATCGTGACAACGGGATTAGTTGATTAAACTTAGATTCCTAAAATGAATCAAAGCGTAATAATTAATGACTTTTAATGGCGCTAAGGACACTTGGGTTGTTAAAATGAATTAATTACAATTAGGGGATACCGACAGGAGAACCTATGTGATTAACAGAGATTCTAGGGTTATAATTAGTTGGGCAATGAGATAGGATAATTATAATGAATGTTTGACCCCTCTTCCCATAAAAAAAAAAAAAAAAACTATTTCTCCACATTTTATTTTTCTCTATTGTTCAACTTTTCTCTTTAATTGCTTTGATTTTTAATTTTCTTTAATTGCATGATCCGGTCCCTAAATATTATTTCACCTAAGTATTTTTAGTGCTAAAAGAATCTTTGCTTGCTTAAATTTCGCTTCGCCTCTCTGTTGATTCGATACTCGGTATTACCTACCGTTTTATATTACTTGTGACGACCCGTGCGCTTGCGGTAATCGCTCGGCGGTAAGCAACAGACACCTAGTCTTATCCCTATACTATAGACCTTTAAGGTTGTTTCTTAAACAATGATCTCATATGTTGCTACATATAGTTCAAGACTCATATTACAACCTAGGATGTCTACTTTATTGGATTAAGGATATTTTAGGCAAAGACAAATATAAAATAACTAATAACATTTAATGGAAAAATATATCAATATTATTTTATTAATATCCGGTCAACAATTACATTCACTATCTACGAGTTTTAGGGCATAAAACCCAACAAAAACCATGGATGTTTCTATTGGATTATAAGATAAATAAATAATTTCACTGAATAACATTGTTGGGCTCCTAGAGTGAGTAAAAATATAGTATAAAATACTCTAGAATTCCTGTGCAAGTATACACAGTCTGCAGCAAGTAATATTATCAATCCAAGGTCTGAATGAGCTTCCACTTTATCTATTTTGCGTAACTTCCTAATGGTTTCGAAGATAATAAAATTGTTGGGTTTTATCGGAATTATGCTGAAGCAAAATAAATGACAGAACAACGAGTAAACAAATAGATAGACAGATTAAAGACAGGCGTTGGTTAGGCTTTACTGATTGTTCTAAGATATGCTCTAGCAATATTATTGATCATGCATTTCTTGCAGTATTATTAGCGGATTCCTCCCGGAACTCCGGATCTTTTGGGATATGTTTCAAACCCAATGAAGAGCGACCGATCAAGCACTAGGCAACTGGCTATCCCTAGCTCAGTCACTGGCGTTCACCAATACACAATGATCGTAGTGTGGATAATTGCCACACACTCTCTAAATCATCCCTGAAACTAGAGAGAGCTATTCACACCGACTGGCCAGGCGGGCATAAAATAAGAATAAGCACAACAATTAACCAAAATTCGATAGTCAATTTATTACTAGAGATGAAGCACAGTAATCACATTATTCCTAACCAACACCCTAAGCTACTTAGTTCATAATAGGCATAGGAATACGAATTACAATCTTAGTAGGCACGTCCATAATCACAAGACAAATAAGAAAATAATAATCTCCTTAGTCAGCGTGCGAATGATAGTGTTCTTGGTAATCTCTAATCTCTCTATACTACTCGGCTTCCAAGGAAAGTTGGAATGACGTTGACTTTGACGGCTACTTCCTTTTATAGAAGGATGGGAGGCTCGAATTAGGTAAACTAGGACACGTGTAAGGCTCTCCTTGATCCTTTATCACGAAAATAACTCAACAGAAGTCGGTTCATGAAGTTGGCTAACGAGCTGTGATGTGGCAGTTTCTGCTCCCAGTTCTGCTGCAGCATAGAATTTGCTCCCTCCAGTCGCTCAGCAGCATAATCTGCACAAAATAATTTCCAATGCTTCCATTCTTCCAAATGGGTTAAAACATGTAATATCTATCCAAAACCAACCCTAATAAGCATAAAGGACACACAAATCCCTATACAATCGAGGCCTAAATAACTACCTTTTGGGCAGTTATCATACCCCCAAACTTGAACTATTGCGCGTCCCGAGCAATACTAACTCACCTTCCTTCAAGAATTTAAAAACATTAGACAAATAATTAGCTTAATCAAACCAGACAGTCCAACACTACCTTTAACCTTTACCTGAGCACTCTGCAAAACCAAGCTCTGCTGCAGCAAAATGATTCCTTCAGCAAGGACAAATAATCACCACTTTTCAACTTAATTCTAAGAACTCACCACAGCTTAGCTCTATTATCAGACATTTCAAAACATTTTTTTAAAGGTGTTTATATCATTATTTATCAGACTTAAAGCAGCCTTACAGTCATAAGCTCTTAAGCATGGGATGACCCACTTTATGGTGCAGTATACCCTTGCCTCAAGCTCATCACCAACTAGGCTCAATACTCATTATAAAGCTAAAAAATCCTTAGTTATTCTATCTCTTGCCCCTCAGAATGGCGACATTTTATGATGAAGCTCACCTAAGTTCTGGGAGACAGAAAAACTGCTAGATCATCATTCATCCCTCAAAACTTTTGCTCTGTCAATTTTTTCAGCAAAATTTTCAACAAATAATCTTTCAGCAAATAATTTTTTCTCATATTTCTCACATTTCCAAGGTCATCTTTTGACGCGAAGACAAACTGTGGGTATCACAAATGTCCCCGGTTACTCAATAACCTAGCAAGTTTTAATTTTGAAGGAGAGGAATGCTCGAGCAAAATAATTGGAGTAGCAAAAAGTCCCCCAAACTTGAATTATTCATTGTCCCCAATGAATCATTAATCAAGCAATTATACCCCCAAACTTAAATCTTTTTTTCTGAATTTTTAAACTAAACATGGGACTCAGATTAAGCTTAAAGTGGATCATATAAGTCAATACTACCTTCAAAATCTTCTTGCCGCAGCAACAGTCCAAGCTAGAAGAAATGCTTAAGCAAAAGGTTTCTGGAGATCAGAATACCTTGATCTAATTAAGCGTAATCAGTCCAATCTTCAAAAATTCAGAAGAAAAATAGTTAAGTTAGAGTTAGTCAGTGCTCATGGAATAGAAACATTCAGAAATTTCATTAAAATCATAGAAAAAACATTACAAAGTAGATATATTTTTTTCGCAATAAAAAATTAAAAAGAAACAAGACAAACAGCTATAACAGTGGGCAGGGTCAATATGCGCGAGCAAACAAAAATGGAGAAACAAAAGTAATGCTCGCTCCAGGTCATCCCATCAGTCAGTCTTCCTGACCCTGCTCCTCATCAACATCCTCTTCTCGTTCAACAGGCGGGGGTGGTATCCAAAGATTAAACAAATCATTGGGAAACACTGGAAAGGCCGGATACGGTCTTGAGAAATTGGTTTGCAAGGCCCCCCTGAGCGCATCATCTCTCCTTTTAGCATAAGTCCAGTAGGTTTGAGCTTGCCTTTCAGCAAATTCTAACCTAGTGGTCAACACTGTCAGTTGCTCTAGGATCTGATTAACGCCATACACAAGCCCACCCTGGCGAACCTCTTGCGTACGCTGAAGCCGTGCCAGATTAGGTGTGTCAATGATTCCCTTATCAGTCATGATCATATCTTCTGGAACCGTGGGCACTCCTGCCCTGCTGCACAACATTGTGATAGTGTTTGGAAAGAACAGCTTCCCCACCTTCTTTTTCCAGCAATCAACAATCTCAGAAGAAATAATTTTTCCTACATCAATACTCATCGAGCGAAGAATGGCAAAAGAAAGCAATACCCTGTCCCGAGATACTGTGGAGTCGTGTGTTGTCGACAACAAGCGTAGCCTGATGAAACCCATCCAAGTGTTGGCTTCACTCTTCAAATAAGCAGCTTGAAACGTATGCTTCCGCGTCTGCGACACCCTCCATTGAGCCCCCCCAATGCCTACCTCCCGGACAGCCGCACTTAGTTGATCATTAGATGGTGCAACCACCATCTCATTAAAAACGGCATGCGGAAAATCCTGGAGATCGAACAATTCATTAATGGCCTCAGGACTCCACTGTACAGGCACTCCTCGAACGATAACCTCAAAATCATTCTTAACGTCAAGATTGGCATAAAATTCTCAAACAATGTTGGAATTGACAGGTTCTGGTTTCGCACAAAATTGCCTCCATCCGAGGTTCATTATTCCAGACTCCAAGAACGTGGGCAAATCACTGCCAAATCCTCGTTCGAACAAGAAGTCCCGTTTCAGCACCTCCTGGTATTTTGCTCGAGCAAGATCGTTGACGAAGCGAATAAATGGTTCCCTCGGCTCCTCAATTTCTCCCGATGCTTCGGCAATTCCTTTGCCCTTGCTTTCTCTCTGTTCACGCAAACGCTCTTCTTCTGCCTTTCTTGCCTCTTCTTCTTTTTCCTTATTCTCAGCTTCCCTTCTTTCTTCCTCAAAGTCCGACGTCGAAGGTGATGGAGTGTTCCGAATCACCCTCACGCGACCCGCCTTCCTCTTGATGCGGCGGCGCTTGGGCGGTTCAGGTAGAATGACTTCAACATGAGCCTCCTGCGCCAGCTCTGGTGTTTTCTCCTTGCTTGGCTCACCTTCAGCCTGCTCTTCAACCTCTGTTTCTTGATTTTTCTCAACAATCTTATCTTGAACCGTATCAGAAACTATCGGTTCTGTCTCAAGATTCTGAACAGCCTCTGTTTCTTGGATGACTTCTTGTTCCGCAGCCCTCTGCTGCCTCCTTCTCTTCTGGCGTTCTTTTCTTCTTAGTTTTCCCTTTTTGCACTTCCGGTGTGACCGACACCTCCTCTTCTTCACTCTTCCTCTCTTTCCTAGCTCTTGTTTTGGCCATAGATAACTCAAAGGGTTTTGCAGAGAATGTAAAGGAGAAAGAAAGAACGTAGATGGCAAGATTGAAACAAGAAGGCGAAGTAGAAAAAAAAGACTTACCAATGTCTGCAAATAAATAAGGCTCCAGCAATCTGAAATCCTAACCGAAAGGATTTGCTTCGTAATAAATGGTTTTACCGTTCACAATTAAGTTGCAATTCAAATCCCTAACGGTAAAATTGTGGAACTCCAATCATCTATGGGAAATAATGGCATGCTGTCAACGGCTAAACCGTTGGATTATCCCTGCACGACATGTGGCAGCATCCATGCAATTCACCTGCCCATAGAAATTCAAAAATCCCAACGGTAAAAATAATTACTCACATTAAAATCCTTCCTATTCGTGCGAAACAATTTGCTCCAGCATTATCTTTGCTGCAACAATCTTCTGAACCTGCCGAATCTTAGATACGGAATTTAAATTTTAAAATAAGAAAAATCAAAAGATTTTTTTCTTTTAAATTCAAATTGAATTTTAACCAATCATCCCAATCTTTCATTTTCAAAAGAAGCCGAATAAACAAAACAGAATTCAAATACCTGAAAATAAAATCTAGATAAAATCTAACTAATTGAAAGATAATTTAAATAAATAACCCGAAAAACAAATCAAATTCAAAAAAAAATAGATAAGATCTAATCAAATATTTAAAGACAAAATCTAATAAATCTCGCAAAATCAAATCTAACCTAACCGCAATTAAAATCAAATCAACGAAAAATAAGATCACTACAAAGCTCAAAATTTCGCTCTGTGAAATGCTCCCGCAAAAATCCTGCTCTCTCAATCATCAACCAACCTTAGGGAAGGATATTTCATCCGAAACTCCTCACCCCAATAATGCTTCACACACTGTCCATTCACCTTGAACACTCTCCCATCTTTTTCATCTTGCAAAGTAATTGCTCCATTGGAGAAAACCTCAATCACAATAAACGGTCCCGACCATTTAGATTTTAATTTTCCAGGAAATAGTTTTAATCTAGAATTATAAAGCAAAACTTTTTTACCCTTGACAAACTCTTTAGATTTTATTCTCTTGTCATGCCACAACTTTGTCTTTTCCTTATACATTTTCGCATTTTCGTAAGAAAATTGACGAAATTCTTCTAACTCAATAAGCTGCAGCATTCTTATTGCTCCTGCACGACTCAGATCAAAATTTAACTTTTTCAAAGCCCAAAATGTTTTATGCTCAAGCTCTAATGGTAAATGGCAAGCTTTCCCATATACTAACCTATAGGGAGACATACCTAGAGGAGTCTTATAAGCTGTCCTATAAGCCCAAAGAGCCTCATCCAACCTAAAGGAACAATCCTTTCGAGATGGATGAACTACTTTCTTTAAAATAGCTTTAATTTCCCTATTACTAATTTCAGCTTGACCATTTGCTTGTGGGTGATAAGGGGTAGCTATCCTATGCTTAATCCCATACTTAGCTAAAAGCTTAGTTAAGATATTATTAACAAAATGTGTACCCTCATCACTCACTAGAGCCCTAGGTGTCCCAAACCGCGCAAAGATGTGCGATTGAAGAAACCTTGCAACTGTCATGGCATCACTCTGATGGCATGCGATGGCCTCCACCCACTTAAACACGTAATCAACTGCCAATAAGATAAAAACATTGCCATTAGAAGGGGGAAATGGCCCCATAAAGTCAATACCCCATACATCAAATAATTCAACTTCTAAAATATAAGTAAGAGGCATTTCATCTCTAGGCCCCAAATTTCCTCTCCTTTGACAAGCATCACATTGCTTGTAGAACCAGTGGGCATCCTTGAATAACGTAGGCCAGAAAAATCCGCAATGCAAAATCCTCATAGTCGTCCTCTGACCGCTGAAATGACCTCCATACGGCGAAGAGTCACATTGCTCCAGGATTTCCTTTGCTTCAGCACCTGAAACGCACCTACGAATAATACCGTCAGAGCATTGCTTATACATAAATGGTTCATCCCAATAGAAAATTTTTGCATCATGCTTAAACTTTTTCTTCTGCCTCCAATCCATTTCAATAGGAGTGACTCCCTTTACTAAAAAGTTGACAATATCAGCATACCAAGGGACATCCCTAACTACCTTTACTTCAACAGCAAAAAACTGCTCATCTGGAAAAGAATCGGAAATGGCAGATTGCTCCAGCAAAGATGATGATGGATCAAGACGAGATAGATGATCTGCAATGACATTCTCTGATCCCTTCTTGTCCTTTATCTGCAAGTCAAATTCCTGCAATAGTAGAATCCAACGAATTAATCTAGGCTTTGCATCTTTCTTTGACATTAAATACCTTATTGCTGCATGATCCGTGAACATCGTGACTTTGGATCCAACCAAATATGGCCGAAACTTCTCAAAAGCAAACACAACAGCTAACAATTCCTTTTCAGTAGTTGTGTAGTTGACATGTGCCTCATTTAAAACCTTGCTTGCATAATATATAGGATGAATAAATTTACCCTGCTTCTGCCCCAGCATCGCACCTACTGCAGCATCACTCGCATCACACATTACCTCAAATGGCAAATTCCAATTAGGTGCGTAGAGAATGAGTGCTGAGATTAAAGCAGCCTTCAATGTTTCAAAAGCCTTCCTACAATCTGTATTAAAGTCAAAAACATGATCAGTGCACAATAAGTTACAAAGAGGTTTGCTGATTTTGGAAAAATCCTTTATGAACCTCCTGTAAAATCCAGCATGCCCTAAGAAACTCTGAATTACCTTCACTGAATTCGGTGGCTCTAGCCTTTCAATAACCTAACATTTTGCTCTATCAACTTCTAGACCATTTTTAGAAATTTTATGACCCAACACTATGCCTTCCTTCACCATGAAGTGGCACTTCTCCCAATTAAGAACTAGATGGGTATCCTCACATCTTTTTAACACCTTACCTAAATTATCTAAACAACTCTGAAAAGACCCTCCAAAAACTGAAAAATCGTCCATAAATACCTCAACAGTGGACTCAATCATATCAGAAAAAATTGCTAATATACACCGCTGAAATGTTTCTGGAGCATTGCAAAGGCCAAAAGGCATTCTCCTAAAAGCGAATGTCCCATAAGGGCAGGTGAAAGTGGTTTTTTCCTGATCTTCAGGAGCAATAGTAATCTGGTTATACCCAGAATAACCATCCAAGAAACAGTAATAGGCCTGACCAGCCAATCGATCCAACATCTGATCGATAAATGGTAGAGGGAAATGATCCTTTCGGGTGGCTTTATTAAGCCTTCTGTAATCCATACAAACCCTCCAGCCAGTTACTGTCCTTGTGGGGATCAACTCATTATCTTTATTGCTCACCACAGTGACACCTCCTTTCTTAGGAACACATTGGACAGGGCTTACCCAATTGCTATCGACAATTGGATAAATGATCCCAGCATCCAACCATTTAATTACCTCCTTTCTAACAACCTCTTTCATTGCAGGGTTAAGCCTTATTTGTTGCTCAATACTCCTAAAGGATCCCTCCTCTAGAGTGATTTTATGCATACAAAAAGATGGGCTAATCCCCTGAATATCAGCCAATGTCCAACCTATAGCTTTGCGGTATTGCTGTAGCAATTTTATTAAGGCCTCCTCATGCTCCGGCATTAAATCTGATGCAACAATAATGGGCAACGTCTCACTTTCCCCAAGATACACATACTTTAGATGATCCGGTAAAGGCTTCAAATCTAAAGTAGGTGCCTCAATCAGGGATGGCTTAATTGGGGGAGCCTTTCTTTGATCTAAATCTAAAGACTCAAAAACATCCTCACACCTAAACAATTCTTTTTCATTTTTTCTATCTAAAGAACAAAATTCAAAATCTTCTACACTAACCTCTCCATGCTTTTCTGAATGCTTATTAGCTGAATCCTGTATTGCTGTCTCAATAACTGTGCTCTCCAGAATCCTAATGAAGGAGCAATCCTCCATCTCGTATGGATACTTCATGGCTTTAAAGACATTAAATTTCACTTCCTCATTACAGACTCTCATTGTTAATTCTCCTTTTTGAACATCTATTAATGCCCTACCAGTAGCCAAAAATGGACGACCTAAAATAATTGTTACATATTTATCAGCCTCATAGTCTAAAATCATAAAATCAACAGGAAATATGAATTTATCAACTTTTACTAAGACATCCTCAATTTTACCCTCTGGATATGTGATAGACCTATCAGCTAGTTGGAGTGTAACTGTGGTAGGTCTAGCTTCACCAATACCTAACTTCCGATAGACCGAAAGAGGCATAAGGTTAATGCTTGCACCCAAATCACATAGTGCTCTACCTAACTCCTTTCCACCTATACACACAGGTATAGTAAATGACCCTGGATCCTTAGCCTTGGGGGGTAGCCCATTCTTAAGAATAGCACTACACTCTTCAGTAAGAGATACAGTTTCAAACTCACCTAACCCTTTATTTTTAGTCAAAATATCCTTAAGAAATTTAGCATAATTAGGCATTTGCTATATAGCTTCTACTAAAGGGATATTTCTAAGCAACTACTTAAGAATCTCTAAAAACTTTTTAAATTGACCATCCTGATTCTTAGGCTTTTGCCTTTGTGGAAAAGGTAGAGGTGGTACATAAGGTGGGGGCGGCACATATGGTGGTTCTACATCTGGCACAGAACCAGATGCTCCAACATTTTCTTTGCTGCCTCCAACACCCTGACCAGACTCCAACTCTTTCTCAACAACAACATTATTATCACTATTACCATTTAAATCCTGGGTCTTTCTAGATTCTTCTAGTGGCTTACCACTCATAAGGGTTACTGCCTTTACCTGCTCCTTACCTTCCCTTCGAGGGTGTTCAGTATCTGATGGAAGTTTCCCTTGCCTTTAGCTCATTAGCTAGCTTACCCACTTGCAATTCCAGGGCTCTCATTGAAGCTTGATTACTTTGAATTCCGGCATCTATGCAAGCCATAAATTCTTTCATCATCGCCTCGAGAGAATTTTCCGAATTTTGCTGGGGCAAAGCCGACTTATTTTGCTGGGGCATTACCTGCGCTTTAGCAAATCCCGGTTGGTTCATCTTTTGTTGCACTTGTACGTTTTTTCCTTGACCTCCCCATGAGAAGTTGGGGTGGTTGCGCCAACCTGGATTATAGAAGTTAGAATAAGGGTTGTTCCTCTGATTACCTACAAAAAACACAGAAGCTGGATTGCTGGGGCAAAACTCGTAGTTGTGGTCTTCACCGCAATAGACACATGCTTCGTCCGTCACTTGGTTCACCACTGCTGCAGGTTCCATAGCTGGTGGCTGCTGATGACTAATCACTGTCACATTCTTAAGAGCGTTAGCAATCATAGCAATATCGGCCCTAATGGTAGACACACCATCAACCTCTAGTACACTCTTAACCTTTTTATTTGTGCCTCTAACATCCGACCACTGACAACTATTAATAGATATTCTTTCTAAAATTTGATAGGCTTCATCAAAAGTTTTTGCCAAAAGGGCCCCTCCAGCCGAGGCATCGACCATACCTTGGGTTACTCCATTTAAACCATTGTAAAATGTTTCCATTTGAATACAATGAGGTAACCCATGGTGGGGACACTTTCCTAAAAGCTCCTTAAACCTCTCCCAAGCCTCACTAAAAGTCTCATCTTCAAGTTGCCTAAACCCTACTATTTCACTCCTTAATTTAGCATTTCTATTAGGTGGGAAATATTTACTCAAAAATGTTTTCAGCTAACTCATCCCACGTCCTAATTGATCCTGGAGCAAAAGAGTTTAACCATGACTTTGCTCCATCTCTAAGAGAATACAGGAACAAAGTTAAGCTAAGAGCATCTCTAGGCACTCCTTGAATTACAAAAGAATCACTAACTCCTAGAAAAGACTTACGTGTAAATGAGGGTCTTCAGATGACAAACCATGGAATTGCCCCATGGTTTGCAACATCTGAAACATTACCGGTTTCATTTCAAAATTCGTCGCTTGGATTTGGGGACGTGCAATCCCTGGATTCAACTCGTTAAACATCGGGACAGCATACGTTCGAATGGCTCTGGTCCTATCGTTCGCTATCAAGATAGGATTCTCAGCCTGATTATTTCGCTACTCATTTTGCTCAAACAGTGGGTTTTGCTGCAGCAACAGATTCTACTGGGGGTTTGCTACTGCTGGACCTTCATGAACCTGTGGAAGTTGCGGCACGTTCTCCATCTGGTTTCTGCGCTGCTCCCTCCTTCTGTTCCTAAATGTCCTTTCAATTTCTGGATCAAGCTCAAACCGTACCCTGATAGCGAGCATAGCTAGCTATTTTTCTCTTATTAATTAAGCTAGTCTTTTACAATTATTTGCACAAATTTATGCATTTTTATGTTTTATTTGTAGGAAGTATGTGTTTGAAGCTTAATTCATCAATTGGAGTCAAATGGAGCTTCCAATCTAAAAAAAAAAATAAATAAATAAAATAAAAAAAAAATCATAGCATCGCGACGCTAGGACCAGCGTCGCGACGCTGTCCATAGCGTCTCGATGTTGTCGCCAGATTTTCTATAAATTCCTCTTTTCAGCTACGGATTTAGGGAGCCCAATTGGTTAGATTTTAGCCCTAATTTCGACTAGAGACCTTTTGTGGGAGCTAAAGGCAAGGCCAAGGAGCGAGAATCAAGTGAGAAGACGTGGAGATCGTGACGGGGACGTGCGGTGTCGGCGGATTCGAGTCTTCCTTTCTCTTTCCCTTAACTTTTGTAGTTTTTATGGCTTTTCTTTCAATTAGTGTTTGTAGTTTAAAGACTATGAATTGCTAGTTGTTTGTCTTAGGGATTGATATAGTTGTTTAAGTTTGTTGGATTAATTTTTGGTATGAATGTGCTTTTATTCTATGCATGCAATTTTGTGTTTAATGCTTTCAATTACTTGATCACTAATTGAATGATTTAAGTGTTGAATCTAACTCGAGAGAGAGGATTTGGCCTAAGACTTACTTTATTTAATTGCATGACTAAAGTAGAAATTCTAAGTTTGTGACGGGATTTGGAATATTTTTAGAAGCATAACAAGGACCGAACCGAATAATGCCTTGCATGTTAATGAACTTAGATAGGGATATCAAGTTAGTTTATATGCATGAGAATCAATTATACTCGGGAGAGGTAATCGTGATAAAAGCTTCCTTGGCTTGTAGAATAATTGCACGGTCAATTCATTCCTATTAATCAATCCTCATTCTTAATCAATGAAATCAATTCCCTAAGAATCTTTCCATTTGAGTCTCCACTTTTATTTTAGGCTTTTTGTCTTAGCTTTAGATTTATCTTTATCATTGAGTTTTGCTCCCTAAATAAAATTGAACAAAAGTATTCGCGATACTTAATTTGCTAGAAAACCAATCCAGAGGACGACACTCGTTTTACACGAAAACACTATATTATTACTTGACCCGTACACTTGCGGTAAGCAAATTGCACATCAAGTTTTTCCCCAGGCGGATCGCTCATGCACCAAAATCACACCTGCAAAAACAAAAGAAACAATCAAAAAGTTCTAGCACCAAACCATTAAAACACATACACAAAACAGATCAGATAAAAACTTATTCAAGTCCCCAGCAACGGCGCCAAAAACTTGTTGGGCTCCTAGAGTGAGTAAAAATATAGTATAAAATACTCTAGAATTCCTGTGCAAGTATACACAGTCTGCAGCAAGTAATATTATCAATCCAAGGTCTGAATGAGCTTCCACTTTATCTATTTTGCGTAACTTCCTAATGGTTTTGAAGATAATAAAATTATTGGGTTTTATTGGAATTATGCTGAAGCAAAATAAATGACAGAACAACGAGTAAACAAATAGATAGACATATTAAAGACAGGCGCTGGTTAGGCTTTAGTGATTGTTCTAAGATATGCTCTAGCAATATTATTGATCATGCATTTCTCGCAATATTATTAGCCGATTCCTCCCGGAACTCCGGATCTTTTGGGATATGTTTCAAACCCAATGTAGAGCGACCGATCAAGCACTAGGCAACTGGCTATCCCTAGCTCAGTCACTGGCGTTCACCAATACACAATGATCGTAGTGTGGATAATTGCCACACACTCTCTAAATCATCCCTGAAACTAGAGAGAGTTATTCACACCGACTGGCAAGGCGGGCATAAAATAAGAATAAGCACAACAATTAACCAAAATGCGATAGTCAATTTATTACTAGAGATGAAGCACAGTAATCACATTATTCCTAACCAACACCCTAAGCTACTTAGTTCATAATAGGCATAGGAATAAGAATTACAATCTGAGTAGGCACGCCCATAATCACAAGAGAAATAAGAAAATAATAATCTCCTTAGTCAGCGTGCGAATGATGGTGTTCTTGGTAATCTCTAATCTCTCTATACTACTCGGCTTCCAAGGAAAGTTGGAATGACTTTGACTTTGACGGCTACTTCCTTTTATAGAAGGATGGGAGGCTCGAATTAGGTCAACTAGGACACGTGTAAGGCTCTCCTTGATCCTTTATCACGAAAATAACTCAACAGAAGTCGGTTCATGAAGTTGGCTAACGAGCTGTGATGTGGCAGTTTCTGCTCCCAGTTCTGCTGCAAATCCCTATACAATCGAGGCCTAAATAACTACCTTTTGGGCAGTTATCAAACATCTTTATTTATATAAAGGATAACAAAACTTGAGTTCTAGGACATAAACCCCAACAAACTCCCACTTGGACTATAACTCAAGTGAGATTACAATATTTTGTGAGGTAACTTAGCATTACATATCATATGCTAAAAGCTCGTAGTCCTAAATTTTGGAGATGTCCCTCAAACACTTTAGCCGTGAGGAGTTCTGTAAATGGATCAACCATGTTTTGTTCTGAAGCTATCTGGGTGACGATCACGTCTCCTCTTTGTACTATCTCCCGTATGAGATGGTATTTGCATTCAATGTGCTTTCCTCGTTTATGGCTTCGAGGTTTCTTTGAATTTGCAACTGCTCCATTATTGTCACAATAAAGAGTGACTGGCAAGTGTATGTTTCGAACAACTTCTAACTCACTTAGAAATTTTCTAAGCCACACAGCTTCCTTTGATGCTTCACAAGCCGCAACATATTAAGCTTCCATTGTGGAGTCGGCAATACATGTTTTTTTAATACTTCTCCACACTACTGCTCCTCCATTTAGAGTGAACACAGATCTCGATGTAGATCTCCTTGAGTTTATGTCGGTTTGAAAATCTGAATCAGTGTATCCAGTAAGGATCAAATCCTTAGATCCATACACTAGCGAATAGTCTCTTGTTCTCCTCATGTATTTTAGGATATTCTCAACGACGGTCCAATGTGCTTGACAAGGATTGGACTAATGTCTCCTGACAACACCTATTGCATAAGATATGTTGAGACGTGTGCACAACATTGCATACATAGTACTTACGACCGCCGATGCGTAAGGAATTCGTTTCATATCCTCAATTTCTTGAGGTGTTTTTGGACTCTGTTCCTTTGATAGGTGCAATCCATGTCTAAAGGGCAACATTCCCTTTTTGGAATTCTGTAACGAATATCGGTTCATAATTTTATCAACATAGGATGCTTGAGATAGTGTCAGAAATCTGTTCTTTCAATCTCTAAGTATTTGGATCTCTAGAACATATTGAGCTTCTCCCAAATCCTTCATTTGGAATTGAGCTCCCAACCACTGCTGAATGCCAGACAATACTCCCACTACATTTCTTATGAGTAGAATGTCATCAACATACAGGATTAAGAAAACTACAGTAGAATCAATGATCCTTTTGTATACATGATAACTGCCCAAAAGGTAGTTATTTAGACTTCATTTATATAAGGATTTGTGTGTCTTTAATGCTTAATAGGGTTGGTTTTAAAGAGATATTACATGATTTAACCCATTTGGAAGAATGGAAGCTTTGGAAATCACTTTATGCAGATTATGCTGCTGAGCGACTGGAGGGAGCAAATTCTATTCTGCAGCAAAACTGAGAGCAGAAACTGCCACATCACAGCTCGTTAGCCAACTTCATGAACCGACTTCTATTGAGACATTTTCGGGATAAAGGATCAAGGAGAGCCTTACACGTGTCCTAGTTGACCTAATTCAAGCCTCCCATCCTTCTATAAAAGGAAGTAGCCGTCAAAGTCAAAAGCATTCCATGTTTTCCCTTGGAAGCCGAATAGTATAGGGAGATTGAAGATCATCAAGAACACCATCAACCGCAAGCTGATTAGGGAGTTTACCTTCTCTATTAACTTGTAGTGATGGACATGCATACTCAGATTGTAATTCGTATTCCTATGCTTATTATGAACTAAGTAGCTTAAGGTGTTGGTTAGGAATAATGTGATTACTGTGCTTCATCTCTAGTAATAAATTGACTATTGCATTTTGGTTAATTGTTGTGCTTATTCTTATTTTATGCCCGCCTGGCCAGCCGGTATGGATAGCTCTCTCTAGTTTCAGGGATGATTTAGAGAGTGTGTTGGCAATTCTCCACATTACGATCATTGTGTATTGGTGAACGCCAGTGACTGAGCTAGGGATAGCTAGTTGCCTAGTGCTCGATCGGTCGCTCTTCATTGGGGTTGAAACATATCCCAAAAGATCCGGAGTTCCGGGAGGAATCCGCTAATAATACTGCTAGAAATGCATGATCAATAATATTGCTAGAGCATATCTTAGAATAATCATTAAGCTTAACCAGCGCCTATCTTTAATCTGTCTATCTATTTGTTTACTCGTTGTTCTGTCATTTATTTTGCTTCAGCATAATTCCGATAAAACCCAACATTTTTATTATCTCTGAAACCATTAGAAAGTTATACAAAATAGATAAAGTAGAAACTCATTCAGACCTTGGATTGATAATATTACTTGCTGCAGACTGTGTATACTTGCACAAGAATTCTAGAGTATTTCATATCATATTTTTACTCACTCTAGGAACCCAACAAGTTTTTGGTGCCGTTGCCGGGGACTTGAATAAGTTTTTATCTGATCTGATTTGTGTATGTGTTTTAGTGGTTTGGTGCTAGAACTTTTTGATTGTTTTCTTTTTTTTTTTTTTTGCAGGGGTGATTTTGGTGCATGAGTGTTCCGCCTGGGGTACGGTTTGAGCTTGACCCAGAAATTGAAAGGACATTTAGGAACAGAAGGAGGGAGCAGCGCAGAAACCAGATGGAGAACGTGCCGCAACTCCCGCAGGTTCCTGAAGGTCCAGTAGTAGTGAACCCCCAGCAGAATCCGTTGCTGCAGCAAAACCCACTATTTGAGCAAAATGAGCAGCGAAATAATCATGCTGAGAATCCTATCTTGATGGCGAACGATAGGACCAGAGCCATTCGAGCATATGTTGTCCCAATGTTTAATGAGTTGAATCCAGGGATTGCACGTCCCCAAATCCAAGCGGCGAATTTTGAAATGAAACCGGTAATGTTTCAGATGTTGCAAACCGTGGGGCAATTCCATGGTTTGTCATCTGAAAACCCTCATTTACATCTTAAGTCTTTTCTAGGAGTTAGTGATTCTTTTGTAATTCAAGGAGTGCCTAGAGATGCTCTTAAATTAACTTTGTTCCCGTATTCTCTTAGAGATGGAGCAAAATCATGGTTAAACTCTTTTGCTCCAGGATCAATTAGGACATGGGATGAGTTAGCTGAAAATTTTTTGAGTAAATATTTCCCACCTAATAGAAATGCTAAATTAAGGAGTGAAATAGTAGGGTTTAGGCAACTTGAAGATGAGACTTTTAGTGAGGCTTGGGAGAGGTTTAAGGAGCTTTTGCGAAAGTGTCCCCACCATGGGTTACCTCATTGTATTCAAATGGAAACATTTTACAATGGTTTGAATGGAGTAACCCAAGGTATGGTCGATGCTTCGGCTGGAGGGGCCCTTTTGGCAAAAACTTTTGATGAAGCCTATGAAATTTTAGAAAGAATATCTATTAATAGTTGTCAGTGGTCGGATGTTAGAGGCACAAATAAAAAGGTTAAGAGTGTGTTAGAGGTTGATGGTGTGTCCACCATTAGGGCCGATCTTGCTATGATTGCTAACGCTCTTAAGAATGTGACAGTGATTAGTCATTAGCAGCCACCAGCTATGGAGCCTGCAGCAGTGGTGAACCAAGTCACGGATGAAGCATGTGTCTATTACGGTGAAGATCACAACTACGAGTTTTGCCCCAACAATCCAGCTTCTGTGTTTTTTGTAGGTAATCAGAGGAACAACCCTTATTCTAACTTCTCATGGGGAGGTCAAGGAAATAACGTACAAGCGCAACAAAAGGTGAACCAGTCGGGATTTTCTAAAACGCAGGTAATGCCCCAGCAAAATAAGCCGGCTTTGCCCCAGCAAAATTCGGGAAATTCTCTCGAGGCAATGATGAAAGAATTTATGGCTCGCACAGACGCCGCAATTCAAAGTAATCAAGCTTCGATGAGGACCCTGGAATTGCAAGTGGGTCAGCAAGCTAATGAGCTAAAGGCGAGGCCTCAAGGGAAACTTCCTTCGGATACTGAACACCCTCGAAGGGAAGGTAAGGAGCAGGTAAAGGCAGTAACTCTTAGGAGTGGTAAGCCATTAGAAGAGTCTAGAAAGACCCTGGATTTAAATAGTAATAGTGATAATATTGTTGTTATTGAAAAAGAGTTGGAGTCTGGTCAGGGTGCTGGAGGCAGCAAGGAAAATGCTGGAGCATCTGGTTCTGTGCCAGATGTAGAACCACCATATGTGCCGCCCCCACCTTATGTACCACCTCTACCTTTTCCACAAAGGCAAAAGCCTAAGAATCAGGATGGTCAATTTAAAAAGTTTTTAGAGATTCTAAAACAGTTGCATATAAATATCCCTTTAGTAGAAGCTATTGAGCAAATGCCTAATTATGCTAAATTTCTTAAGGATATTTTGACTAAAAAGAAAAGGTTAGGTGAGTTCGAAATTGTATCTCTTACTGAGGAGTGTAGTGTTATTCTTAAGAATGGGCTACCCCCCAAGGCTAAGGATCCAGGGTCATTTACTATACCTGTGTCTATAGGTGGAAAGGAATTATGTAGAGCATTCTGTGATTTAGGTGCAAGCATTAACCTTATGCCTCTTTCGGTCAATCGGAAGTTAGGTATTGGTGAAGCTAGACCTACCACAGTTACGCTCCAATTAGCTGATAGGTCTATCACATATCCAGAGGGTAAGATTGAGGATGTTTTAGTAAAAGTTGATAAATTCATATTTCCTGTTGATTTTATTATTTTAGATTATGAGGCTGATAAAGATGTCCCAATTATTCTAGGTCGTCCATTTTTGGCTACTGGTAGGGCATTAATAGATGTTCAAAAAGGAGAATTAACAATGAGAGTTTGTAATGAGGAAGTGAAATTTAATGTGTTTAAAGCCATGAAATATCCAGATGAAATGGAGGATTGCTCCTTCATTAGCATTCTGGAGAGCACAGTTATTGAGACAGCAATACAGGATTTAGCTGATAAGCATTCAGAAAAGCATGGAGAGGTTAGTGTAGAAGATTTTGAATTTTGTTCTTTATGTTGGGATTGGTGCCCTAAAACTCGTAGATAGTGAATGTTAAACGAATTATATACTTATTCGATAAAGGTGTTATCAAGATTGATTCAGTAAAAGTCATTACTGAATAAATTAAATTGCACATATAAAAACCCAAATCCAATAAACTAAGATCCATGGCTATAGGATGAACACTTGAGCTTTATGTAGAGACATAAAAGTGGATCAAGCTTGAGTAATAGCCAAAACGGTCTATAGTATAGGAATAGGGTTGGGTACCTTATTCTGGAGACACTATGAGACGCGGCCCACTTTATAGATGGTATAGACGATGTGATCCTAAATCGTCCATGTAGAGACATGCGAGTGGGGGCGTCCTATGCAATGAGTTTGCATAAGACCAGGACCGAGAAATAAGTCGCTCTCGCTTTATAACACCGTTTACTGACGAGACTGACTATTTCATGTGATGACCTAGGTAACTCGATCTTAATCCTGAGCTAACTATGAACTCCTGTTTATTCGGGCTTATCCTTAGATCTGCATAGGTGAGAGTGGCTCAGTATCGCCGACTCAATAAGTCTCCCATTTCAGGGATAGGAACGGGTAGATAGCTGGGAACATAGTCGTGCAAGAAGGAATTCACTCCTACCCGAATAAGGGATAGTAGAGAGGTTGTTCCCTTAAGTGCTGACTCCGGGGCTTGAACAAAGGGATCCCGCCCTCTCATTGGCCCGAGAGGGACTCGGTTTATTGGTTGGACCATAAACCAATTGTTCATTAGAGGATCAGTGGGACTTAAGGAACTAGAAGTACTATAGGGGTAAAACGGCTTATTGACCTAGCTATAGCTACGAACAACCTGTGAAGGATCGACTTACTAATCATGGTTAAATCAAGTGGACGGAAATATATCTATAGTGAGGGGAGTGCAACTATCGGGCTATAGTGGAGTGTCCCGATAGTTAACGAATGTTGGCTAGCTTGGACAATGAGATTAGTCGGTTAGCCTCGAATCGTTGGAGCCCATGATCTATAGGTCCATTAGGTCCCCCTACTAGCTCATATCGGAATTAAGCCTAGAACAAAAGATAGGAAGCTTTGAATCGTTCAAAATCGGGAAAAAGGGTATTATCGTAAATTGTGTTTGACACAATAATTTAATTATGAATTAAATTAGAAAATGAGAGATGAAGTATTTAAAAGTGTTTTGAATACTATATATATGTATTAGGAATCATATATATGGAATTGCACAAGATAACAAAGATTAATTAGATTAATCATATCAAAATTAATTTGAAAATTTTCCAAATTAATTACCAAGCAATCAATTTCAATTTAGAATTGAAATTGGGGGTAATTTGCAAGCTTGAAATTTGATTTCAATTTGAATTTAGTGGATTTAGTTGGAAATCCACTTAATGCATGATCATTCAAAGTGGAAAGACAACTCACTCATGCATTGTTGCATGTCTTGTGTAATGTACACCTAGAATCCACTTGAGCTTGCAAATACACCATGTGTCTTGTGTCTTGAGGCTTGGCTTTGCGTGGAGAATGTCTTTAAAAGGAGTTTGAATCATATTCAAACATAAGAGAGCCATTTCCTTAAGGTTATGCTGCTGGAATTTGGACTCAAAAGTTCTCTCATCTCTCATTCTTCTCCATTGCTTGATGCTTCAAGCATTCCCTTCCCATTCCCTATCTTATATAGACTCCCACAAGTCGTTCTTGGCCTGGAGTATAGTAGGGAAGACTCTAGAGGTTGTCCAAGTGGCATAGGAGAGGCAAACACCACAAGGAGTTCAACATAAGTGACCTACAAAGGTTGGTGTTTTCTAAACTCTCTATTCTGTCTTTTCTAGAACATGCATGCTTTAGGAGTAAAATTGAATGTCTTAAGTGCTTTCGATCTTCAATTGCTTCCGCATGTGTAATATGTACACCTTCACTTTAGATAGAAAAAGTGAAAAAGAATTGTTTAGGTGTGAGGATGTTTTTGAGTCTTTAGATTTAGATCAAAGAAAGGCTCCCCCAATTAAGCCATCCCTAATTGAGGCACCCAATTTAGATTTGAAACCTTTATCGGATCATCTAAAGTATGTGTATCTTGGGGAGAGTGATACGTTGCCCATTATTGTTGCATCAGATTTAATGCCGGAGCATGAGGAGGCCTTAATAAAATTGCTGCAGCAATACCGCAAAGCTATAGGTTGGACATTGGCTGATATTCAAGGGATTAGCCCATCTTTTTGTATGCACAAAATCACTCTAGATGAGGGATCCTTTAGGAGTATTGAGCAACAAAGAAGGCTTAACCCTGCAATGAAAGAGGTTGTTAAAAAGGAGGTAATTAAATGGTTGGATGCTGGGATCATTTATCCAATTGTCGATAGCAATTGGGTAAGCCCTGTCCAATGTGTTCCTAAGAAAGGAGGTGTCACTGTGGTGAGCAATAAAGATAATGAGCTGATTCCAACCAGGACAGTAACTGGCTGGAGGGTTTGTATGGATTACAGAAGGCTTAATAAAGCCACCCGAAAGGATATTTCCCTCTACCATTTATCGACCAGATGTTGGATCGATTGGCTGGTCAGGCCTATTACTGTTTCTTGGATGGTTATTCTGGGTATAACCAGATTACTATTGCTCCTGAAGATCAGGAGAAAACCACTTTCACCTGCCCTTATGGGACATTCGCTTTTAGGAGAATGCCTTTTGGCCTCTGCAATGCTCCAGCAACATTTCAGCGGTGTATGTTAGCAATTTTTTCTAATATGATTGAGTCCACTGTTGAAGTCTTTATGGACGATTTTTCAGTGTTTGGAGGGTCTTTTCAGAGTTGTTTAGATAATTTAGGAAAGGTATTAAAAAAATGTGAGGATACCCATCTAGTACTTAATTGGGAGAAGTGCCACTTCATGGTGAAGGAGGGCATAGTGTTAGGTCATAGGATTTCTAAAAATGGTCTAGAAGTTGATAGAGCAAAAGTTGAGGTTATCGAAAGACTAGAGCCACCGAATTCAGTGAAGGGAATTCAGTGTTTTTTAGGACATGCTGGATTTTATAGGAGGTTCATAAAGGATTTTTCCAAAATCAGTAAACCTCTTTGTAACTTATTGTGCACTGATCATGTTTTTGACTTTGATGCAGATTGTAGGAAGGCTTTTGAAACATTAAAGGCTGCTTTAATCTCAACACCCATTCTCTGCGCGCCTAATTGGAATTTGCCATTCGAGGTAATGTGTGATGCGAGTGATGCTGCGGTAGGAGCGATGCTGGGGCAAAAGCAGGGCAAATTTATTCATCGTATATATTATGCAAGCAAGGTTTTAAATGAAGCACAGGTCAACTACACAACTACTGAAAAGGAGTTGTTAGCTGTTGTGTTTGCTTTTGAGAAATTTCGGCCATATTTGGTTGGATCTAAAGTCACGGTGTTCACGGATCATGCAGCAATAAGGTATTTAATGTTTAAGAAGGATGCAAAGCCGAGACTAATTCGTTGGATTTTATTACTGCAGGAATTTGACTTGGAGATAAAGGACAATAAGGGATCAGAGAATGTCATTGCAGATCATTTATCTCGTCTTGATCCATCATCATTTTTGCTGGAGCAATCTGCCATTTCCGATTCTTTTCCAGATGAGCAGCTTTTTGCTGTTCAGGTAACGGTAGTCAGGGATGTCCCTTGGTATGCTGATATTGCCAACTTTTTAGTAAAGGGAGTCACCCCTATTGATATGGATTGGAGGCAGAAGAAAAAGTTTAAGCATGATGCGAAATTTTTCTTTTGGGATGAGCCGTTTATGTATAAGCAATGCTCTGACGGTATTATTCATAGGTGTGTTTCAAGTGCTGAAGCAAAAGAAATCCTGGAGCAATGTCACTCTTCGCCGTATGGAGGTCATTTCAGTGGACAGAGGACGGCTATGAGGATTTTGCATTGCGGATTTTTCTGGCCTACGTTATTTAAGGATGCCCATTGGTTCTACAAGCAATGTGACGCTTGCCAAAGGAGAGGAAATTTGGGGCCTAGAGATGAAATGCCTCTTACTTACATTTTAGAAGTTGAATTATTTGATGTATGGGGTATTGACTTTATGGGACCATTTCCCCCTTCTAATGACATTGTTTTTATCTTATTGGCAGTTGATTATGTGTCCAAGTGGGTGGAGGCCATCGCATGCCATCAGAGTGATGCCGAGACAGTAGCAAGGTTTCTTCAATCGCACATCTTTGCGCGGTTTGGGACACCTAGGGCTCTAGTGAGTGATGAGGGTACACATTTTGTTAATAATATCTTAACTAAACTTTTAGCTAAGTATGGGATTAAGCATAGGATAGCTACCCCTTATCACCCACAAGCAAATGGTCAAGCTGAAATTAGTAATAGGGAAATTAAAGCTATTTTAGAGAAAGTAGTCCATCCATCTAGAAAGGATTGGTCCTTTAGGTTGGATGAGGCTCTTTGGGCTTATAGGACAGCTTATAAGACTCCTTTAGGTATGTCTCCCTATAGGTTAGTATATGGGAAAGCTTGTCATTTACCATTAGAGCTTGAGCACAAAACATTTTGGGCTTTGAAAAAGTTAAATTTTGTTCTGAGTCGTGGAGGGGCAATCAGAATGCTGCAGCTTAATGAGTTAGAAAAATTTCGTCAATTTTCTTACGAAAATGCGAAAATGTATAAGGAAAAGACTAAGCTGTGGCATGACAAAAAAATTAAATCTAAGGAGTTTGTCAAGGGTCAGAAAGTTTTGCTTTATAATTCTAGATTAAAATTATTTCCTGGAAAATTAAAATCTAAATGGTCAGGACCGTTTATTGTGATTGAGGTTTTCTCCAATGGAGCAATTACTTTGCAGGATGACAAAGATGAGAGAGTATTCAAGGTGAATGGACAGCGTGTGAAGCATTATTGGGGTGAGGAGTTTCAGTCGAAATATCCTTCCCTAAGGTTGGTCGATGTTTGAGAGAGCAGGACTTTTGCGGGAGCATTTAACAGAGTAAAATTTTGAGCTCCCGAAGTTTGAATTGATTTTATTTTTCGTTTTCGGTTAGGATAGATGTAATTTTGAATGATGTATTAGATTTTATCTTTTAAGTATTTTTATATTTTTGGTAGGTTATATTTGATTTGATTTGATTTTCGGGTTCTTTATTTAAATTATCTTGCAATTATCTTTTAGTTAGTTAGATTTTATTTTATCTAGATTTTATTTTCGGTTATTTGAATTCTAGTTTTAATTAATAGAAATTTTCTCTAAGTTATTCAGCTTCTTTTGAGAATAACAGGTTAAGTTTGCTTTGATTGGTTTAATTTGAAAGGATTTGATTTGTCTATTTTAAAATTCAAATTCCGTATCTAAGATTCTTCAGGTTCGGCAGATTGTTGCGGCAAAGATATTGCTGGAGCAAAATATGTCGAGTTAGAAGGGTTTCCGTTGGAATTTATTATTGTTACCGTTGGGTTTGACTTTGAATTCTTGCAGGTAAATGTGCGTGCATCGTCTGATGAGGCCACGTGGCGCAGAGTAATTATCCAACGGCTCCAATGATGACAGAGCATTAATTTTTACCATGGCTGTTTGGAATTTGCAATTTTACCGTTGGTAATTTTTGAATTTCAGGTTTGCATTTTGAATTGCAACGGTAATATTAGTTATGACCGGGCAAATCCTTTCGGTTAGGATTCTTGTTTGCTGCAACCCTATTTATTCACAATCTCTGGTAAGTACATTTCACTTCGCTTTCTTGATCAAATTCTTGTGCGTGTGTTATTCTTTCTTTCTTTGCAAAACCCTATTATACCTTCCATGGCTAAGATGAGAGCGCAAAAAGAAAGGGAGAGTGAGGAGGAAGAGATACCGGTCACACCGGAAGTTCAAAAAGGAAAGTCTAAGAAGAAGAGGACGCCAGAAGAAAAGGAAGCAAAGAGAAGAAGAAGGCAACAGAGGGCTACAGAACAGAAGGAAGTTCAGGAGGTGGCGGACGTTGTTGCCACTACTTCGGAGGAAGGAAGTACTCAAGAACCTGCAATACAAAACCCAGATACGGTTCAAGAACAGATTGCTGAGAAAAATCAAGAAACAGAGAATGAAGGTGAGCATAACAAGGAGAAAACACCGGAGCCGGTACAGGAGGACCATGTTGAAATCATTATGCCTGAACCGCCCAAGCGCCGCCGCATCAAAAGGAAGGCGGGTCGCGTGAGGGTGGTTCGGACCACGCCATCACCTCCGACGTCGGACTCTGAGGAAGAAAGAAGGGAAGCTGAGAATAAGGAAAAAGAAGAAGAGGCGAGAAAAGCAGAGGAAGAACGTTTGCGCATCCAGAGAGAAAGCAGGGGCAAAGGAATTGTCGAAGCATCAGGAGAAATTGAGGAGCCGACAGCGCCATTCATTCGCTTCGTCAACGATCTTGCCCGAGCAAAATACCAGGAGGTGCTGAAACGAGACTTCTTGTTCGAACGTGGATTTGGCAATGATTTACCTAGGTTTTTGGAGTCTGGAATAGTGAACCTCGGTTGGAGGCAATTTTGTGCGAAGCCAGAACCTATGAATGCAAACATTGTTCGCGAATTTTACGCCAATCTTGACGTTAAGAATGATTTTGAGGTCATCGTTCGAGGAGTGCCTGTACAGTGGAGTCCTGAAGCCATTAATGAACTTTTCGATCTCCAAGATTTTCCGCATGCCGTTTTTAATGAGATGGTGGCTTCACCATCTAGTGATCATTTGAGTGCGGCTGTCCGGGAGGTAGGCATTGAGGGGGCCCAGTGGAGGGTGTCACAGACAAGGAAGCATACATTTCAAGCTGCTTATTTGAAGAGTTAAGCAAACACCTGGATGGGTTTCATAAGGCTACACTTGCTGCCGACAACACACGACTCCACAGTATCTCGTGACAGGGTATTGCTTGCTTTTGCCATTCTACGCTCGATGAGTATTGATGTAGGAAAAATTATTTCTTCTGAGATTGTTGATTGTTGGAAAAAGAAGGTGGGGAAGTTGTTCTTTCCGAACACGATTACGATGTTATGCAGCAGGGCAGGAGTGCCCATGGTTCCAGAAGATATGATCATGACTGATAAGGGAATCATTGACACACCTAATCTGGTGCGGCTTCAGCGTATGCAAGAGGTTCGCCAGGGTGGGCTTGTGTATGGCGTCAATCAAATCCTAGAGCAACTGTCAGTGTTGACAAGTAGGTTAGAGTTTGCTGAAAGGCAAGCTCAGACCTACTGGACTTATGCTAAGAGGAGAGATGATGCGCTCAGGGGGGCCTTGCAAACCAATTTCTCAACACCGTATCCGACCTTTCCAATGTTTCCCGAAGATTTGTTTAATCTTTGGATACCACCCCCGCCTGTTGAACGAGAAGAGGATGTTGATGAGGAGCAGGGTCAGGAAGATTGACTGATGGTATGACCTGGAGCGAGCATTACTTTTGTTTTTCCATTTTTGTTTGCTCGTGCATACTGACCCTGCTCACTGTTATAACTGCTTATCTTGTTTCTTTCTAATCTTTTTAATTTTTACTTTGAAAAAAAAATATCTGCTTTGTAATATTTTTCTATGATTTTAAATGAAATTTCTGAATGTTTCTATTCTATGAGCACTGACTAACTCTAACTTAACTATTTTCTTCTGAATTTTTGAAGCTTGGACTGATTACGCTTAGTTAGATCAAGGTATTCTGATCTCCAGAAACCTTTTGCTTGAGCATTTCTTCTAGCCTGGACTGTTGCTGCAGCAAGAAGATTTTTGACGGTAGTATTGACTTATATGATCCACTTTAAGCTTAATCCTAGTCCCATGTTTAGTTTAAAAATTCAGATAGAAAAATTTAAGTTTGGGGGTATAATTGCTTAATTAATGATTCATTGGGGATAATGAATAATTCAAGTTTGGGGGACTTTTTGCTACTCCAATTATTTTGCTCGAGCATTCCTCTCCTTCAAATTAAAATTTGTTAGGTTATTGAGTAACTGGGGAAATTTGTGATACCCGCAGTTTGTCTTCGCGTCAAAGGATGACCTAGGAAATATTAAAAAATGAGAAATATGAGAAAAAAATTATTTGCTAAAAAATTATTTGTTGAAGATTTTGCTGAAAAAATTGATGGAGCAAAAGTTTTGAGGGATGAATGATGATCCAGCAGTTTTTCTGTCTCCCATAACTTAGGTGAGCTTCATCATAAAATTTCGCCATTCTGAGGGGCAACAGATGGAATAACTAAGGATTTTTTAGCTTTATAATGAGTATTGAGCCTAGTTGGTGATGAGCTTGAGGCAAGGGTATACTGCACCATAAAGTGGGTCATCCCATGCTTAAGAGCTTATGACTGTAAGGCTGCTTTCCTTTAAAAATATGTTTTGAAATGTCTGATAATAGAGCTAGGCTGTGGTGAGTTCTTAGAATTAAGTTGAAAAGTGGTGATTATTTGTCCCTGCTGAAGGAATCACTTTGCTGCAGCAGAGCTTGGTTTTGCAGAGTGCTCAGGTAAAGGTTAAAGGTAGTGTTGGACTGTCTGGTTTGATTAAGCTAATTCTTTGTCTAATGTTCTGAAATTCTTGAAGGAAGGTTGGTTAGTATTGCTCGGGACGCGCAATAGTTCAAGTTTGGGGGTATGATAACTGCCCAAAAGGTAGTTATTTAGGCTTCATTTATATAAGGATTTGTGTGTCTTTAATGCTTAATAGGGTTGGTTTTAGAGAGATATTACATGATTTAACCCATTTGGAAGAATGGAAGCTTTGGAAATCACTTTATGCAGATTATGCTGCTGAGCGACTGGAGGGAGAAAATTCTATGCTGCAGCAAAACTGAGAGCAGAAACTGCCACATCACAGCTCGTTAGCCAACTTCATGAACCGACTTCTATTGAGATATTTTCGGGATAAAGGATCAAGGAGAGCCTTACACGTGTCCTAGTTGACCTAATTCAAGCCTCCCATCCTTCTATAAAAGGAAGTAGCCGTAAAAGTCAAAAGCATTCCATGTTTTCCCTTGGAAGCCGAATAGTATAGGGAGATTGAAGATCATCAAGAACACCATCGACCGCAAGCTGATTAGGGAGTTTACCTTCTCTATTAACTTGTAGTGATGGACATGCATACTCAGATTGTAATTCGTATTCCTATGCTTATTATGAACTAAGTAGCTTAAGGTGTTGGTTAGGAATAATGTGATTACTGTGCTTCATCTCTAGTAATAAATTGACTATTGCATTTTTGGTTAATTGTTGTGCTTATTCTTATTTTATGCCCGCCTGGCCAGCCGGTATGGATAGCTCTCTCTAGTTTCAGGGATGATTTAGAGAGTGTGTTGGCAATTCTCCACATTACGATCATTGTGTATTGGTGAACGCTAGTGACTGAGCTAGGGATAGCCAGTTGCCTAGTGCTCGATCGGTCGCTCTTCATTGGGGTTGAAACATATCCCAAAAGATCCGGAGTTCCGGGAGGAATCCGCTAATAATACTGCGAGAAATGCATGATCAATAATATTGCTAGAGCATATCTTAGAATAATCACTAAGCTTAACCAGCGTCTGTCTTTAATCTGTCTATCTATTTGTTTACTCGTTGTTCTGTCATTTATTTTGCTTCAGCATAATTTTGATAAAACCCAACATTTTTATTATCTCTGAAACCATTAGAAAGTTATACAAAATAGATAAAGTAGAAACTCATTCAGACCTTGGATTGATAATATTACTTGCTGCAGACTGTGTATACTTGCATAGGAATTCTAGAGTATTTCATATCATATTTTTACTCACTGTAGGAACCCAACAATACACAAGGTTCATCTATATTATGTTCAAAACCATAAGATTTGATTACAACGTCAAATCTTTTATTCCAGGATCTTGAGGTTTGTTTTAATCCATAGAAGGATTTGTTAAGCCTGCAAACCTTTTGTTCTTCTCCCTGGACTATGAACCCTCATGGTTGGACCATGTAAATACTCTCGTCAAGATTCCCGTTTAGAAACGCAGTCTTCACATCCATTTGCCAAATTTCATAATTATAAAAGGCGGCAATGGATAGGAGTATTCTTATTGATTTCAACATTGCTACTCCTGAGAAGGTTTCATCAAAATAAATTTCTTCTCTTTGGTTATAACTGGAAGGATTTGGAATTCCCCAATTCCATTAAAGCGGAAGCGTAATTGGGACCGATTCGTAGTTAATTTTATTTATCCAAAAATACTATTGCATTGGTTAAAACATAGAACAAATTCTATTCAAACTTCAAGGCTAAGCATACAAAATTTATTAGATCTAAATCTAAAGGGGAGAAGCAAACATACCGTCATTGACGACTCTGAATACTTCAACGGATGATTCTTGATTGCTCTGCAACAACGAAGAACACCACCATTTGATCTTCCCCGCTATAACTCTGAGATTAGGAACGTAGTTGTGGGACTACCTAATCTTGAATGGGAAAAACTCTAGAGAGAAAATTCTCCCTAGAGTTCTTGGGTTGATAGAATATAAGAGGAGGCTAGCGAGAATGCAAGAATGCATTCTTGTGGCCTTATGTTGTTGTACCTAAACCCTAGGTTTAGTGTTCTGTTTATAGGAGAAAGGCCATGAATAAAATATTTATTTAAAATCAATTATTTCCATAACTGATTTAATCTTTTCCATAATTAATCAATTCCATGACCAACCAATTCCATGACCAATCAATTCCATAATTGATTAATCTTTTCCATAAATGATTGATCACTTCCATAAGTGATTAAATCATTTCCATAAATGATTAATTACTTCCATAAGTGATTAATCATTTTCATAATTGATTAATCTCTAATTAATTAATCCTTTAATTAATTAATCACCAATTAAATATCATATATTTAATTTCAGACCTTCTATTAGTTAATTAATTAATTACCCAATTAAATATCATATATTTAATTTGAGGCCTTCAATTAATTAATCCTATAATATGAATCAAATTCATATTAAAATTTAAACTCCTTCAAATTCTCTTATATCCTATAAATTTAATATGAATCAAATTCATATTAATATTTGAACTTCTTCAAATATTTATTTCTCTCATAGACTATAGTTTAATTAAATCTCATTTAATTTAAACTAAATTGAATAATTAATTAATTCATAATTAATTAATTCATCTTCTAATTAAATACCATATATATAATTAGACATATATTTGAACTCTTTCAAATATATCAATCTCTCAATATTATAAAGTTTAATCTCAAATTAGACTTTATATTTTAATGCATCACTATACATTATATTAATTTGTATTCCTTCTTGTGTTGTCATGTCCCAATATGACTTTATATTAAGTACAATTATAAAGTTTAATCTCAAATTAGACTTTATATTAAGTACAATTAACTTAATTCCCAATATAAATTTGAACTATTCAAATTCTCTCAAGATATATTTGTTCCTAATTACTCTTTACGAGCTAGCAAGGGGACCTAATGGACCTACAAATCAGAAGCTCCAATGATATGAGGTTAATAGATTAAACTCATTAATCAGGTTAACCAATATTCATTAATTGTGGGTCATTCCCCTAAAGACCCACAGCTGAACTCTTCTCACTGTAGAACATTTCTGTGTCCATGGATGTAGACCTATGTCGGTAAGTCAATCCTTCACGAGTGTCCGTAATCACAGCTGGGTCAAATTACCATTTTACCCCTGTGTTACATTTGTCTCCTTAAGTACCAGAGCTCCTCTAATGAACAACCTGTTTATGGTCCAACCCTTAAACAGAAAGTCCCTCTCGGGCCAGTGAGAGGGCGGGATCCCTTTGTTCAAGTCTCAGAGTCACCAGTTAAGGGAACACTCATCTACTTCACCTAGAAACGGGAATGAGTGAATTCCTTCTTGTGTTGTCATGTCCCCAGCCCCCCACTCGGTCTTGTCCCCAAAAAGGAAGGCATATTGAGTCGGCGTATTGGCCACTCTCACCCATGCTAATCAAAGGACAATCCCTCATGAGAAGGAGTTCATGATACACTCAGGATTAAGACTGAGTTACCTAGGTCATCCTATTGAAACAGTAACCTAATTAGTTAACGGTGTTACAACTAATGGTTGACTATTTCGTGGTCCGGTCTTATGCAAACTCATTGCATAGGATACCCTCGCTTGCATGTCACATACATGGACGTCTTGGATCAATACGTCTGTATCGAATACAAAGTGGGTCGTATCACATAGTGTTACCAGGATAAGGTACCCATCCTTATCCCTGTACTATAGACCTTTTAGGTTGTTACTTGAACACTGATCCCCGTATGTCCCCACATACTAGTTCAAGTCACATCTAAACAACCTTGGATCTTAGTTTATTGGATTTGGGTCAAATTGTGCAATATTTAACAATAAAACTTTATTGAAACAAGTATACAATTTGTTTACATTCATTATCTACGAGTTTTAGGGCATAAAACCCAACAATAACCTTTAGCCACTAATCGGGCTTTGAAGGTATGTACCTTACCAGTTTGGTCATGTTTTCTCTTATAGATCCACTTGCAACCGATATGTTGTACATCACTTGGTTGATCTACAAGTTTCCAGATTGAGTTAAAATGCACAAGGTTCATGGCTTTGACCCACTGGTCCTTATCTCTATCTCTCATTGCTTGTCTATAAGACAATGGATCCTTTACTTCATCATCAAGTATGATGAATTGAGTTTCTATCAAACCCATGTACCGGTCAGGTTGAATTATAACCCTCCCACTATGACGAGGCATACTCACATCCTATGATGGTTTCGAAGGACCAGCTACGTTAACAACTTTTGTTTGTTTGTTTGTAGTTTCCCCGGAAATTTCTTTAAGTATTAGTTCACTGCATGTTTGATGATTTTTCATATGATCTTCTTCAAGAAATGTGGCATTTGTCGAAACAATTACCTTGTTGTCTTGAGGATCATAAAACATACCTCCTGTTGTTTCTTTAGGGTATCCTATAAAAAGGCATATTCTTGAACGTCGTTCCAATTTCTTTGGTTTATGCACGAACACGTGTGTCGAGCAACCCCAAATTCTAAAGTGTCGTAAACTCCCTTTACGTCCCCTCCATAACGCGTAAGGTGTTTCTAGAACACTTTTTTAGGGAACCATGCTCAGAATATATGCAACAGTTTCGACTGCAAAACCCCAGAATGAATCAGGTAATTGTGCATAACTCATCATAGATCAAACCATATCCAATAAGGTTTTGTTTCTCATTTCTGACACACCATTCTGTTGTGGTGTACCAGGTGCTGAGAATTGTGAGGATATTCCACGTTCTATCAAGTAGTCTTGGAATTCTAAATCCATATACTCTCCTCCTCAACCAGATCGTAGAGTTTTTATTATTCTGCCTAATTTATTTTCAACTTCACTTTATACTCTTTGAATTTTTCAAGAGCTTCTGACTTTTGAACCATTAGGTTATGATATCCATATCTTGAATAATCATCAATGAAACTGATGAAGTATTCATATCCTCCATGTGCTTTAACATTCATAGGACCACAAAGGTCAGAGTGTACAAGCTCGAGGGTTTCTTTGGCTCTTTGACCTTTTTCAGAGAAAGGTCTTTTGGTAAATTTACCTTCTAGATAGGATTCACAAGGTGGTAATGGGTCATCTTCTAACTCATTTAGAAGTCCACTCTTAACTATGAAGGGGATAAAAGTCCCCACGCAGCGGAAGCACATCGATTGGACCTTACGTCGTATATTAATTAACATTAAAATACTGTTACGAAAAGGCAAAATAAACTTTAAACATGCTTTAAAGTTGCTGTAAATAGCTATAAACAAGCTTGAAAATTAAATCTAATTTATTTTCATGCTTTTCTAAAGAAACGAGAAAGTACCGTTACAAACCTTCGTTGTAGACTTGACCGTTCTTAAGAATCAAATAAGAATGTAGTCCACCGTTACTAGAGGTGTACACGGGTTGGGTTGGGTTGGGTTGGGGGGGTTTTTTGGACCAACCCAAAAATACAGGTTGGTCGGGTTGGCTACCCGAACGAACCGAAGATGGTAGCAACCCAACCCAACCCAACCCTTCTATTTTCGGGATGGGTTGGGTTGGGTTGTCGGGTTGTCTCTCTTTCTTTTTTTTTCTTTTTAATTTCTTAATTGTTTAAAATTCATTTTTCTTGCTTTGAAATTGAGACAGAAACGAGAGCTACGTTTTTGTTGTATTTGGAGCAAAAAAGCAAAAATTTTCTTTTCTTTTCTATTTTTAAATTTTAAATTTTAAATCTTCCATTTTCTTTTTGGGTACACATAATATCAAATTTGTTGCATTCTACAGACCACAGTCTCCAACAATGCCAGTTTGCTCGTCAACAAAATTTCTCAGTTAAATAGAATTTGCAAGACACTTTCTTTTTTTGGTTAATTTCATTTATATTAAAAAAATAGAAAACATTCATGCTGAGATTCTGAGATTTTGGAAATTGAAAACATAATAAAAAAAGAAAACACGAACTAGATCTAAGATTTTGAGACCTGTGAGTGACTACCGACGGCGAGAACTTTAAATTAAGTTCACAGCGGTGACAACGACACGAGGAACGAAGGAAATGGAACCTCGACGGCGACGACGAGTCTGAGAAAGTTCAACAGCGGTGGCGAAAAGAAAATGGGACCAAGACGACGGCTAGAGCCTGAGAGAGTTCAACGACACAGTGGCAGACCTCGACGACGACTACGAGTGTGAAGAGAACTGAAGAGAGAGTTGGAGACAGAGAAAACTAGAGAAAACGCATACTCGGAGGAAGAAGAAGCGTGTGGCTAGGGTAAGTTAGTTAGGGTTTTTTTAGATGGTTCATGGTTTATTATATATATATATATTAAAAAAAAAAGTAAAACTCGGTTCGGTTCGGGTTGAACCGAGCCAAAAACATTCCAACTCGCGAACCAAACCAAATTTTCGGTTTATTGAAATTTTGACCCAACCCAAACCGAAAAAAAATCTAACCCAACCCAACCCTTGCGGTTTGGGTAGGGTAGTCCGGGTCCGTCAGGTTGTCAGGTCTTTTGTACACCCCTAAACGTTACAAACCTTCAGTGTATCCAGTAAAAATCAAATCCTTAGCTCCATACACAAACATGTAGTCCCTCGTTCTACGAAGATACTTGAGGATATTCTTAACCGCTCCCCAGTGGTCCAACCCTGGATTAGACTGATACCTACTGACTACTCCCACTGCATAACATATGTCAGGCCTAGTGCATAGCATAACATACATTAAGCTGCCCACAGTTGAGGCGTAGGGAATGTGTTTCATGTTCTCAATTTCTTAAGGTGTCTTAGGAGACTATTCCTTAGACAGGTGTACCCCATGTCTTAAGGGTAATACTCCCTTCTTGGAGTTTTGCATCGAATATCGAGACAACATTTTGTCAATATACGTTGCTTGAGACAGTGCTAGCGTTTTGTTCTTACGATCCCTAATGATTTGGATTCCCATAACATATTGATCCTCTCCCAGATCTTTCATTTGGAATTGGGCTGCTAGTCATTTCTTAATGTCAGTGAGGTATCCCACATCATTCCCAATGAGTAGGATATCGTCTACATAAAGTATTAGAAAAGCTACTTTCCTTTTATTGACTTTCTCGTACACACAAGGCCCATCAACGTTTTGGTCAAAACAAAAAGATTTGATTGCAGTATCAAATCTAATGTTCCATGATCTGGACGTTTGTTTCAATCCATAAATAGACCGATTGAGCTTACAAATCTTTCGTTCCTGACCTTGGGCTATGAACCCTTCAGGTTGAGTCATGAAGATATTATCTTCAAGATTACCATTCAGAAAGGCAGTTTTGACGTCCATTTTGTTGGGATTGGTGCCCTAAAACTCGTAGATAGTGAATGTTAAAACAAAAGTTATATACTTATTCGATAAAGGCGTTATCGAGATTAATTCAGTAAAGTCATTATTGATTAAAGTAAATTGCACATTTAATAAACTCAAATCAAATAAACTAAGATCCATGGCTATAGGATGAACACTTGAGCTTTATGTAGAGGCATAAAAGTGGATCAAACTCGAGTAATAGCCATAACGATCTATAGTATAGGGATAGGGTTGGGTACCTTATTCTTGGGACACTATGAGACGCGACCCACTTTATAGATGGTATAGACGATGTGATCCTAAATCGTCCATGTAGAGACATGCGAGTGGGGGCGTCCTATGCAATGAGTTTGCATAAGACCAGGACCGAGAAATAAGTCACTCTCGCTTTATAACACCGTTTACTGACGAGACTGACTATTTCATGCGATGACCTAAATAACTCGATCTTAATCCTGAGCTAACTATGAACTCCTGTTTATTCGGGCTTATCCTTAGATCTGCATAGGTGAGAGTGGCTCAGTATCGCCAACCCAATAAGCCTCCCATTTCAGGGATAGGAACGGGTAGATAGCTGGGGACATAGTCGTTCGAGAAGGAATTCACTCCAACCCAAATTAGGGATAGTAGAGAGGTTGTTCCCTTAAGTGCTGGCTCTGGGGCTTGAACAAAGGGATCCCGTCCTCTCATTTGCTCGGGAGGGACTCGGTTTATTGGTTGGACCATAAACCAATTGTTCATCAGAGGATCAGTGGGACTTAAGGAACTAGAAGTACTATAGGGGTGAAACTGACTTTTGACCAAGCCATAGCTACGAACAACCTGTGAAGGATCGACTTACTGAACATGGTTAAATCAAGTGGACAGAAATATATCTATAGTGAGGGGAGTGCAACTATCGGGCTATAGTGGAGTGTCCCGGTAGTTAACGGATGTTGGCTAGCTTAGATAATGAGATTAGTTGGTTAGCCTCGAATCGTTGGAGCCCATGATCTATAGGTCCATTAGGTCCCCCTACTAGCTCATATCAGATTAAAGCATAGAACATATTGATAGGATTCTTTGAATCGTTCAAAATCGGGAAAAAGAGTATTATCTTAAATTGTGTTTGACACAATAATTTAATTATGAATTAAATTAGAAAATGAGAGATAAAGAATTTAAAAGTGTTTTAAATACAATATATATGGATTAAGAATCATATATAATGAATGGCACAAGGTAACAATGATTAATTGGATTAATCATATATATCAAACTACTTAGAAATGTCCCAAATTAATTGCCTAGAAATCAATTTCAATTTAAAATTGAAATAAGAGTGAATTACAAGCTGAAAATTCAGAATATAGATTCAATTTTGTAAATTTAGTGGGAGTCTCACTCTTGAATGTTGATGCATAGTGGAAAACAACACAACCATGCACTAGTTGCATGTGTTGTGAATTAAACACCTAGAATCCACTTTGAGTTGCAATTTCACCATGTGTCTAGTGTAATGAGGCTTCTCTTTGCATGGAAGATGTATATATAAGGAGTTTGAATTATATTCAAAGCTAAGAGAGCCATTTTCCATATTGTTATGCTGCTAGAATTTTGGTCTCAAACTCACTCATCTCCATATATCCCTCTAGTGCTTGAACTTTCAAGCATTCCCTTCCCATTCCCTATCTCTATAGACTCCCACAAGTCGTTATTGGCTCGGAGAATAGTAGGGAAGACACTAGAGGTGGTCCACACACCGTTCGTGATCAAAGGAATCAAAGGAAGTTGTTGAATCGGTCTCCAAAAAGGTTGGTACAAATTCTGCTCTCTGTTTACGGTATTCGGACAACATGTTTTCATTTTCTAAAATTTATGTAGTTAAGTGCCTTCGATCCTAAAATTGCTTCCGCATGTGTTATATGAACACCTTCACATTTGCCATGTTTCATAGTCATAATATGTGGCTATGGATAAGAGAATTCTTATGGACTTTAACATGGCTACAAGAGAAAAGGTTTCCTCATAGTCAACCCCTTCCTTTTGGGTATAACCCTTTGCCACTTGTCTAGCTTTGAAGGTTTGTACCTTCTCAGCTGCATCTCTTTTTCACTTATAGATCCATTTGCACCCTATGGGTTTTACCCCATATGGTAGATCTGCGAGTTCCCATACAGAATTGGAGTGCATTGACTCCATTTCCAAGTTCATGGCTTTGACCCATTCATCCTTATCTTCGTCATTCATTGCCTGTCGATAGGACAATGGATCCTCAATGCCATCATTAGGTATGACAACCTGAGTTTCAGTTAAACCCAAGTAGCGATCAGGTTGTAATACAACCCTCCCACTTCGTCGAGGCATTCTCAATGTTTGAGATGGATGGGATGGATCTGAAGAACTAGTTCCTTCATCAACCCTTGTTGAAGGTCCAACTTCGTCAACAACTCTTGGTGATTCTTCAGTAGCTTCTCCTAATATTATTTTGCTATGTGTTTTATGATCCCTCATGTGGTCTTCCTCCAAGAAGGTGGCGTTTGTCGATACAATCACCTTATATTCTTGCGGGTCGTAGAAACAACCACCTCTCGTTTCTTTAGCGTAACAAACAAATTGGCACAGTTTTGAACGAGGTTCCAATTTCTTAGGATTAGTCACAAGCACGTGTGCTAGACAACCCCAGATGCGAAAGTGGCGCAAACTAGGTTTAAGCCCCTTCGATAATTCGAAAGTCGTTTCAGAAACACTTTTCGAGGGAACATTGTTCAAGATGTGTACTACAATCTCTACTACATACCCCCAAAACGAGAAAGGCAATTAAGCATAGCTCATCATTGATCGAACCATGTCTAACAAGGTTCTATTTCTCCTTTCTGACACATCATTTTGCTAAGGTGTACCAGGGGCTGAGAGTTGAGATTGGATTCCATGTTCTATCATATAATCCTGGAATCTTTGATCCATATACTCCCCTCCTCGATCAGATCGAAGTACTTTAATAGATTTACCTAATAGGTTTTCAACTTCAGCCTTAAACTCCTTAAACTTTTCAAGGGCTTCAGACTTATGTCCCATTAGGTACAAGTAACCATATCTTGAATAATTATCTATAAATGAGATGAAATATTCGTACCCTTCTGGAACTTTTACATTCATTGGACCACATAGATCCAAATGTATTAACTCTAAGGGTTTTTTGGCTCTGTAACCTTTTCCAGTAATGGGTCTTTTGGTCATTTTTCCCTCGAGACAAGATTCACAAGGTGGTAGTGAATCATCTTCTAACTTGCTTAGAGGTCCATTCTTTACCAAACGACCGATTCTATCGATGTTTATATGACCAAGTCTAAGATGCCAAAGATGAGTATTGTTACATGTTGGAGAAATCTTTTGCCTTTTTCTTTGAGTTTCAGCAGTCTTAAATAATTCGTGATTTCAAAGTGCTTTGTTTTTTGTTGGTCTTAATACATACAAGTTATTTTCTAATTTGGCTGAACAAATAAGTACACCATTCTTATAAATGAACGCTTCATTCAAGTCAAAAGTAACTGTATACGATTTTTCAATCAAACATGAAATAGAAATTAAGTTCCTCTTAATCTTGGGAACAATCAACAAACTTTCTAAAAGTAAGAATCTATTTCTAAAAAAATAAATTTGCAGCTCCCACTACTTTAGCTTAAATGACTTCTCCAGTTCCAACCCTGAGTGTCATTTCCCCATCGTTCAACTGCCGAAAGGAATTATTTTCCTGAAAAGAAGAGCAAACATGATTAGTTGCTCTTGAATCAAGTATCAAAGTAAACTCATCATGTTCTACTAGGCATGTTTCTAAAACTAGTAAATCAAATTTACCTTCCTTTTCCTTCTTTTTCTCAGCAAGGTATTTTGAGCAGTTTCTCTTCTAGTGTCCATCTACATTACAATGGAAACACTTGCCCTTGTCTACCAGAGCTTTGGCTTTTCCTTTGCTTTTAGCAGCAGTACAGGGAGCTTTCCTCTTGTTTCCTTTCTTCTTCTGAGTTTTCTTTGAAGAAGTGGCTACAGATTTAGTTCCAGAGGATGAACCCTTCTCGAACTTTCTTTTAGAGTGAACAACGTTTGCCTCTCCTTCTACTTGTCACTTGTTCTTAAGAAGAGACTGATAGAGTTGTAGCTCATTCAAGAGGCTAGTCAGGTCGAAACTGTAGAAAACTCTTCGGAAGAGATTCTAAGATGAATGCAACCTTACTATGCTCATCTATGACTGCCCCGTTTGCTTCTGCCACGTTGAATTGGACCACCATATCCAGGACATGCTCCCGAACAGACGTGCCCTCTTTCATGCGACAGCTATAAACGTATTTGAGAGCGTCATGGTGGAGTTGGTAGGACGGTTGTCCAAACATCTCCTGGAGAAAGTTCATAATCTCCCTCGCTATTACCATGCCCTCATGCCTTTTAGCCAAAACTTCATATAAGTTGGCTAGGATATAGACGCGAGCCTTATCATTGGCCTTTGTCCAGCGGTCATGAGCATCCTTACCTACTTGGGATGCATTACGAGCAGGGGCTGGAGGACAATCCTCCGTTAAGACGAACCGTAGATCATCGACAACAAGAATCGTATTCAGGTTCGGCTTCCACGTGGCGTAATTTTTGTCGATTAATTTCTCATTTTTAAGCTGAGAGATTATTGAGGAAGACGTTGCTGAAATTTAAACAAACAATGACTGTATTAGTTATCTTTGCCTTAACCCATCATAAAAGCAAACAATTGCACACAATCCAATCAATTGAGCAAAACAGACAATCACAGAACCCTAAAACTATTGATTTAGTTTTGCAACGATGTTTCAGAGGTTTAGAATATCAGCCACCGAAGGGTGATCAAACAATCCTCCTCTGAAATGAGACATTTCTCAGCTAATTCTAATTCCAGATTAACTCATATTCCTATAGACATTAGCCATCATTGTTCGGTCAAGGATTTGTTAACACTTTTAACTCATCCTCGTAAGTGTAACCCTCCCACTTTCAGATCTCAGAGGCACGCACCAACAGGCTATCGAAGGGAAAGACAACTGTTGGTAATTAGCCTAAGAGTTCCTATCCTATTTAGGAGTTCACGATGTTTCGAATCATATGATCAGGCCCTCCGAAGGGATGGTTGCGCCAGGACAACCTGCAGGCGGATCATAGGACTCTCACGGTGTGAACTAGAGGTGGAGACCGAGGGATACGTTGACACGTGTCCCGCTCCCACTAATTCTAGACATTTTTCCCATTCACCTTGTTATCGATTCATGCAAACACTTTCCGAAGGGAGGCCGCTCCTAAGGCGACTCGAAGCCAAGCATGAACCACACGCTGTGAATATAGAGACTGTTGGGTTTTATGCCCTAAAACTCGTAGATAGTGAATGTTATTAATTAAATAATATTGATATATTTTTCCATGAAATGTTATTAGTTATTTTATATTTGTCTTTGCCTAAAATAACCCTAATCCATGAAATGTTATTAGTTATTAGTTATTTTATATTTTATATTGTAATATGAGCCTTAAACTATATGTAGTGACATATGGGATCATTGTTCAAGAAACAGCCTAAAGGTCTATAGTATAGGGATAAGTGTTGCTCACCGCAAGCGCACGGGTCGTCAAAAGTAATATAAAATGGTAGGTAATACCGAGTATCGAATCCACAGGAAGGCATAACGAAAATTAAGCAAAGCAAAAATCTCTTGAGCACAAAAAATACTTGGGCAAAATAATATTTAGGGAATAGCTCATGCAATAAAAAGGATTCAAAAATCAAAGCAATTAATGAAAACAATTTGATCAATCGAACAAAAATAAAATTTGGAGAAAGAGTTTTCTTTAAATGGGAATAGGGGTCTTGAAAATCAATTATTAGCTAAACATTTATTGTAATTATCCTATCTCATTGCCCAACTAATTATAATCCTAGAATCTCCGTTAATCACATAGGTTCTTTTGTCGGTTTCCCCTAATTGTAATTAATTTATTTTAACAACCTAAGTGTCCTTAGCTCCATTAAAAATCATTAATTAATACGCACTGATTCATTTTAGGAATCTAAGTTTAATCAACTAATCCCGTTGTCACGACGGACAATTAAACTAGTTGCATGGGTTACGATCTATCCTAATTTCTCTCCATCGAGTTTCCATTAAGAATCGAATCATTACACAATTGGCCAAATTGAATAAAGAATTAAGCACATCCATACAAATAATTAGGAAAAAGGGCAAGAGACAGGAAATTATAATAACATTTTGACTATAATTTCATTTCAAGACCTCAAATTGGGGTTTAGCTACACATGGCTAAAATATCCACAACATTTACAATGAAAAGCATAATTAAAAGCATAATAAAAGGAAAGGAATTGACTGTCGAAAAACCCCTTCGCTGACGCTCGAAGTCCCGCCGAACACTCCTTGAGCCTCCTAGGATGCTCCCCAAAATTCTCCAAAATATTTCCCACTAAAGAAATCTCTCAAAAAGGCTAGAAAGCCTTGAGAGAGGCTCCAAAGGAGCCAAAGGAAGCAAGAAATGAAGGAAAGAATGGATTGATTGATGGTAAAATGAGGCACCAAGGGGTGCCTTTTATAGGCTCGGATTGGGGGTAGTGTCACGACGCTACATGGCACAGCGTCGCGACGTTGTGATGCACGCGGCTTGTTGCCCAAGAAATGGACAGCGTCTCGATGCTGTGCCATTTTCCAGAATTTCGAGCTTCAGTTTGGGCTTCTTTTTAGGCATTCTCTTCATTTCTTTTTTGGCTTTTTCTTTATGAGTGGCCTCTTTGACTCCCTTTTTGATCCAAGCTTGAATTTGGGCTTGATTGGCTTCATTTTGGTAATTTTTTCCCCAAAATCCACAACTTTGCTCCTAAAGACCAAATAACAAAATACATTAAATATTTTAAATAAAAACACGATTAAAGCACAGAAAAGCCTAATAAATTGGGACTAAAATAGCGACATTTTTACTCGCTATCACACCCCCAAACTTAAGCTTTTGCTGGTCCCGAGCAAAATAAATCCTAAAGATGCATGAAATAGAATCGCTCAAGCCTCAATGATTTTGGAATTCTCAAGATAGAATCGAAAACATGCAAGTGGAATAAGCAAGCACTGCATAGTCATGAAGAAATCTTAAACTAGTTTGAACTTAAGATTAATGAATAGCATGCTCAAGACTTATCTATTGATTCTTTTACTAACCTAGATTAGTCTTATGGCTTTCTCCATTTGTTTTCCCCCTACACTGGCTAAGAGCCCCTAATAGGTCGGAGTCCTTCTATCATGCAAAAAAAAAAAAAAAACACTAGGACGCCTGATATTTTCTTTTTAATGGGGGAGTAGAACTCACAAATGATTTTTCACTTTCTTTTTCTTTTTCTTTTGCTACTCCCCCAAACTTGCATTTTGATTTATAATGGTACTAGCTTTCACACTACGGTGCAGGGACCCTTAACCCGAGTTTTATTCTCTGGTTTGCCTAACTGATCACACCGCAAGTAGCTCTTTTTACCCCTAGGCTTTTTTTTCTTTTTGTGCGAGCAAAAAATAAATTTTCTTTTCAACTGATTTTTCTTTTTTCATATTTTCTTTTGTTGCTTTTGCTTTTCTCTCAACAGGCATAACATTTTTTTCTACCTAGCTTTTTAGAACAATCAAGCATGAACTTTCTAATATTAGAAACTAAGTCTATCTGGGTGACAACAAACTTTAAAAACCATAATAAGAATCTAGATTATCAAAGACGTCATTAGATAAGGCTATTGCATGCTTTAGACATCAAAACTAAGTATCAAAAGATTTTAAAATTTCACAATTTCTGTCGTGCTCCCAGATTCCACAACATATAAACCATTTTCTCCCAAAAATTTCTAAAGTCGCATCCTTTGCTATCATTGCTATCAATTCATGCATCCAACTGAATTTAAATATGCTCACCGCAAGCGCACGGGTCGTCACAAGTAATATAAAACGGAAGGTAATACCGAGTATCAAATCCAAAGGGAGGCGAAGCGAAAATTAAGCAAAGAAAAAATTTCTTGAGCACTAAAAATACTTGGGCGAAAAATATTTAGGGAATAGGTCATGCAATAAAAAGGATTCAAAAATCAAAGAAATTAAAGAAAATAATTTGATCAATCGAACAAAAATAAAATATGGAGAAAGAGTTTTCTTTAAATGGGAATAGGGGTCTTGAAAATCAATTATTAGCTAAACATTTATTATAATTATCCTATCTCATTGCCCAACTAATTATAATCTTAGAATCTCCGTTAATCACATAGGTTCTTCTGTCGGTTTCCCCTAATTGTAATTAATTCTATTTAACAACCTAAGTGTCCTTAGCGCCATTAAAAATCACTAATTAATACGCTCTAAATCATTTTAGGAATCTAAGTTTAATCAACTAATCCCGTTGTCACGACAGACAATTAAACTAGTTGCATGGATTAAGATCTATCCTAATTTCTCTCTGTCGAGTTTCCATGAACAATCGAATCATTACACAATTGGCCAGATTGAATAAAGCATTAAACACATCCATACAAATAATTAGGAAAAAAGGCAAGAGACGGGAAATTATAATAACATTTTGACTATAATTTAATTTCAAGACCCCAAATTGGGGTTTAGCTACACATGTCTAAAATATCCACAACATTTACAATGAAAAGCATAATTAAGAGCATAATAAAAGGAAAGGAATTGACCGTCGAAAAACCCCTTCGTTGTCGCTCGGAGTCCCGCCAAACACTCCTTGAGTCTCCTAGGATGCTCCCAAAAGTTTCCCAAAATCTTTCCCACTAAAGAAATCTCTCAAAAGGCTAGAAAGCCTTGAGAGAGGCTCCAAAGGAGCCAAAGGAAGCAAGAAATGAAGGAAAGAATGGATTGATTGATGGTAAAATGAGGCACGAAGGGGTGCCTTTTATATACCATCTACATGGCACAGCGTCGTGACGCTGTGATGCACGCAGTTTGTTGCCCAAGAAATGGACAGCGTCGCAACACTGTCTTCACAGCGTCTCGACGCTGTGCCATTTTCCAGAATTTCCAGCTTCGGTTTGGGCTTCTTTTTGGGCTTTTTCTTCATGAGTGGCCTCTTTGACTCCCCTTTTGATCCAAGCTTGAATTTGGGCTTGATTGGCTTCATTTTGGGCATTTTTCCCCAAAATCCACAACTTTGCTCCTAATGACCAAATTACAAAATACATTAAATATTTTCAATCGGGTGAGTTCTCTTGTAACCTTAGCTTTACAAGTTATCGACCTATTCTAAGAGATTGATCGATTTGGTTAATTTTAAAACTAGGTGAGCATGCATTTATCTTTGTTATAGATTTTACGTCTATCTCATTTTATAAATCGATTATAATTGAGATCAACCTATAACATGCTTTCTATTCGATGTTAACGCTTTAAAATCGAGCTAAGGTAGTTTCATGTTGCATGCTTGTTCATTTTCGTTTAAAAATATAACGATGATAATTAACAAGAACCAAACATTCAACATGCTTCTAACATGAAACCTAAATCATGCATACTTATATTATAACTACTTATAACATACTTAAATGCATGAAGCATGCTTCCTATGGTGGGATTTTAAATCTATTCATAAAGCATCAATAATTAAACACACTGAAATGGACTGGTTTTGGCAATCTAAGCAAGCAATTAACTAACTTATTACAAATAATAATTGAAAATTGAGTTGTGAAGCTCCCAGAATCTCGAACCATCACAAATCGACTTGATTTGACCTGAACCGGACCTCCCAAGTGTTGAACATCATTGAACCGGACCAAGAGGGACTGAACCGACCGATTTTTTGTGAACTTCACCGAGAATTTCTTGAACCACCGAGATCTTGAAAATGCGCGCCTGTTCTTCAAAAAACGCATCAGCGTCGCAACGCTCTCGCGACTGGAACCCCCTGTTCTTCAGCCAGCATGTGTTATTCTCCTTCTTTCGATCAATTACAGCACTAAATGAACTCTAATGACTCCCCAAAAATTACAGACTCTTCTCAAAACATTAATGCTCAGATACATGTGAGCAATTATATTTTCATCAATAAATTGAAGAGTAAAAAATTGCCAAACTATAATATATCCATTTCAGCACGCATGCAAATTGAATTTCAAAATTCTACCCACCATGATCAAATTAAAGCAAATTAGGTGCCCAAGCCATGCTCTGATACCAATTGAAGGTGTTAATATGTAAAAAGCGGAAGCAATTTTGGATCTTAGACACATAATATGTTTGATTTGATCAAACATTGCATGTTGTCCATTTACAGAAAAACAGAGTATGTTTACCAACCTTGAATCAATGGAGAAATTGGTTGGATTTCTTTGTTGTTTTTCTTCACCAACGAGTCACGAACCACCAAAGGATCTTCCTTGCCATCCTCAAGCCTTTAGAATGGATTGTGGGATCCTCAAGTGATGGAATTTGAGAGAAAAAGTTTGAAGAACAAGCTTGCAAGGTGGGTTTTGGTGACTTTTCAATTTGGCAACATTTCCTTATGTTTCAACCTTAATTTCTTTAGCCATCTCCATGTCTTTTATAGAGGGATTAGAGATGAAGAAATGCTCCAACAAATGACACTCAATCAATCAAAGATTAATGGGATTTTTGGTGTCCAACATGAGGTGAGTGCATGGGTCTAGTCACCATGCACTCCACCTCCAAAAATTCAATCATTTTTTAAATTAATTAAATCCATAATTATCCTTACTTAGTTGGATAATTATTTGAACTTCTGAAAAATTAAAATTCAATTTCAACTTTTCAATTTTAAATTAATTGAAAATCTATTTAAAATGATTATTAAATACTAAATAAATATTTTTCCACCAATCCCAAACATTTTCTAAATGTCATTTTCAATCATGAATCCCTATTCATGTTTTTGGTATTTAAATCATATTTAAATATTAAATACTCACCTACACGATTTTCACAAAAATCCAACGTACCGACAACGCCTATCACTTCTACTTATCTTTCTCGACATGAACTTAAAGAAATTCATATTTTATCCACCATATTGTTCTAAAGGTTATTCTCGAGCTAGGAAGGGGACCTAATGGATCTACAGATCATGGGCTCCAACAGTACGAGGTTAAACTAGTCAAACTCTTTTAACCTAGTTAGCCAACATCCGTTAACTACCGAGACACTCCACTATAACCTAGTAGTTGAACTCCCCTCACTGTAGATATATTTGTGTCCACTCGATGTAACCATGATTAGTAAGGCAATCCTTCACAAGTCGTTCGTTACTATAGATAGGTCAAAAGTCCGTTTTACCCCTATAGCACATCTTAGTTCCTTAAGTCCACTAGTCCTATAAAGAAAAAATTTTTTAATGGTCCAACCATTAAACAAGATCCCTCTCGGGCCAATGAGAGGGTTGGACCCCATGTTCAAGTCTTGGATTCAACACTTAAGGGAAAAACCTCTCTACTATCCCATAATAGGGTAGGAGTGAATTCCATATTGCATTATTATGTCCCCAACCATCCATCTACTGTTATCTCCAAAATGGGAGGTTTATTGAACGGAGTTTTATGACCACTCTCACACATGGTCTAAACTTTGCTCCGTTTGAGTTTTGGAGTGTTCGGAACAAAAAGTTCGGTCCAATTAAAGGTCTTCAGGTGGTTTGGACGACACATGGTCCAAACTTTGCCCCGTTTGAATTTTGAAGAGTTTTTAAAACAAAGTTCGACCCAATGAAAGTTCTTCAGGTGGTGTCGACGAACATGGTCCAAACTTTGCTCTGTTTGAGTTTTAGAGAGTTTGGAACCCAAAGTTCGGCCCAATGAGAGGTCTTTAGGGTGTTTGGACGACACATGATCCAAACTTCTCTTCGTTTGAGTTTTGGAGAATTTGGAACACAAAGTTCGATCCAATGAGAGGTCTTTAGGTGGTTTGGACGACACGTGGTCCAAATTTTCCTCCGTTAGAGTTTTGGAGAGTTTGGAACATAATGTTCGAACCAATGAGAGGTTTTCAGGTTGTTTGGATGACACATGGTCCAAACTTTGCTCCTTTTGAGTTTTGGAGAGTTTTTAAAACAAAGTTCGGCCCAATGAGAGTTCTTCAGGTGGTGTGGACGAACATGGTCCAAACATTGATCCGTTTGAGTTTTCGAGAGTTTGGAACAAAACATTCGCTCCAATGAGAGATCTTTAGGTGGTTTGGACGACACATGGTCAAAACTTTGCTGCGTTTGAGTTTTGGAGATTTTGGAACACAAAGTTCGGTCCAATGAGTGGTCTTTAGGTGGTTTGGACTACACATGGCCCAAACTTTGTTACGTTTGAGTTTTGGGGAGTTTGGAACAAAAAGTTCGGTCCAATGAGAGGTCTTTAGGTGGTTTGGAGAACACATTGTCCAAACTTTGCTCCTTTTAAGTTTTGGAGAGTTTGGAACAAAAAATTTGGTCAAATGAGAGGTGCTTAGGTTGTTTGGAGGACAAATGATCCAAACTTTGCTCCGTTTTACATTTGGAGAGTTTGGAACACAGTTCGGAAAAATGAGAGGTCTTGAGGTAGTTTGGACAACAGATGGTCCAAACTTTGCTCCGTTTGAGCTTTGGAGAGTTTTTAAAACAAAGTTCGGCCCAATGAGAGTTGTTCAGGTGGTGTGGACGAACATGGTTCAAACTTTGCTCCGTTGGAGCTTTGGGGAGTTTGGAACACAAAGTTCGGTCCAACGAGAGGTCTTTAGGTGGTTTGCACGACACATGGTCCAAACTTTGATACGTTTGAGTTTTGGAGAGTTTGGAACACAAAGTGCAGTCCAATGAGCGGTCTTTAAATCGTTTGGACGACACATGGTCCAAACTTTGCTTGGTTTGAGTTTTGGAGAGTTTGGAACACAAAATTCGGTCAAATGAGAGGTCTTCAAGTGGTTTGGACGACAAATGGTCCAAACTTGGATCTGTTTGACTTTTGGAGAGTTTGGAACACAAAGTTCAGTTCAATGAGAGGTCTTCAGGTAGTTTGGACAACACATGGTCCAAACTTTGCTCCATTTTAGTTTTGGAGAGTTTGGAACAAAAAGTTCACTCCAATGAGAGGTGTTTAGGTGGTTTGGACGACACATGGTTAAAACTTTGCTGCGTTTGAGTTTTGGAGATTTCGGAACACAAAGTTTGGTCCAATGAGTAGTCTTTAGGTGGTTTGGATTACACATGGTACAAACTTTGCTACGTTTGAGTTTTGGAGAGTTTGGAATACAAAGTTCGGTCCAATGAGAGGTCTTTAGGTGGTTTGGACGACACATGGTCCAAACTTTGCTCCGTTTCAGTTTTGGGGAGTTTGGAATAAGAAATTTGGTCCAATGAGAGGTCTTCAGGTGGTTTAGACGACAAATGGTCTAAACTTTGCTCCGTTTGACTTTTGGAGAGATTGGAACACAAAGTTCGGAAAAATGAGAGGTCTACAGGTAGTTTGGACAACACATGGTCTAAACTTTCCTCCATTTGAATTTTAGAGAGTTTGGAAAACAAAGGTGAAAGTTTATATTACACATGCGGAAGCAATTGAAGATCGAAAGCACTTAAGACATTCAATTTTACTCCTAAAACATGCATGTTCTAGAAAAGGCAAAAAAGAGAGTTAGAAAACATCAACCTTTGTAGCTCTCTTATATGGAACTCCTTGTGGTGTTATCCTCTCCAATGCTCCTTGGACAACCTCTAGAGTCTTCTCTACTATTCTCCTTGCTTAGAATGACTTGTGGGAGTCTTATAGAGATAAGGAATTGGAAGGGAATGCTTGAAGGATCAAGCAATTGAGAGAACTAAGGAAGAGTGTGTCTTTGAGAGGAAAAACCAACAACATAACAGTAGGTAAAAGCTCTAACTCTTATGAATCTGATTCAAGCTGCTTATAAAGACCTCCTCCATGGAAAGACAAGCTTCATGACACTAGACACATGGTGAAAATGCAACTCAAAGTGGATTCTAGGTGTTTAATTCACAACACATACAACAAGTGCATGGTTGTGTTGTTTTCCACTATGCATCAACATGCAAGAGTGAGAATGCCACTAAATCCACTAAATTGAACCTTCATACTTGAATTTTCAGCTTGCAATTTTCCTTAATTCAATTTGAAATTGAATTTGATTTATAGGTTATAAATTGGGACATTTCCAAGTTAATATATCATGATTAATCTAATTAATCATTCTTACCTAGTTCCATTAATAGTATATGATTCCTGATACATATACATGGCATTTAAAACACTTTTAAATACCTTATCTCTCAATTCCTTATTTAATTCATAATTAAAAATTGTGTCAAACACATTTTTACGATAAAGCCCTATTTCCCGTTTTTGAACGATTCAAAGATTCCTATCATTTTAATCTAAGCATTAATACAATATGAGGTAGTAGAGGGACCTGATGGACCTATAGATCATGGGCTCCAACGATTCGAGGCTAACCGACTAATCTCATAATCTAAGTTAGCCAACATCTGTTAACTACCGGGACACTCCACTATAGCCCGATAGTTGCACTCGGCACTATAGATATATTTCCGTCCACTTGATTTAACCATGTTTAGTAAGTCGTTCCTTCACAGGTTGTTCGTAGCTATAGCTAGGTCAAATAACCGTTTCACCCCTATAGTACTTCTTGTTCCTTAAGTTCCACTAATCCTCTAATGAACAATCGGTTTGTGGTCCAACCATCAAACCTAAGTCCCTCTCGATCCAACGAGAGGGTGGGGCCCCTTTGTTCAAGTCTTGGAGTTAGTACTTAAGAGAACAACCTCTCTGCTATCCCTGAAATGGGTAGGAGTGAATTCCTTCTTGCGTAACTATGTCCCCAGCTATCTATTTGATCTTATCCCCAAAATGGTAGGCTTGTTGAGTCGGTGATGCTGGCCACTCTCACCCATGCAAATCAAAGGATAATCTCGTATAAATAGGAGTTCATAGATAGCTCAGAATTAAGAACGAGTTACCTAGGTCATCTATGAGAAATAGTTAGTTTCTTCAGTAAACGGCGTTATAAAGAGAAAGTGACTTATTTCGTGGTCCAGTCTTATGCAAACTCATTGCATAGGACGCCCCCAGTCACATGTCACCACATGAACGATTTAGGATCTCATCGTTTGTACTTAATACAAAGTGGGCCGCGTCCATAGTGTCTCCAGGATAAGGCACCCAACCATATCCTTATACTATAGACTATTTTGACTATAAACTTGAACTTGATCCTACGATATGTCCCTACATATAGTTCGAGTATTCATTTTATAGCCAAGGATCTTAGTTTATTGGATATAGGTTAATCATTCGCAATTTACATATTTAATAACATCTTTTACTGGATAACCTCAATAACTTCTTTATTAAAAAAGAATATGTTTAATGATTTACAAACTACGAGTTTATAGGACATTAAACCCAACAAAAGGTCGGTCCAATGAGAGGTCTTTAGGTTGTTTGGATGACAAATTGTCCAAACTTTTCTTTGTTTGAGTTTTGCAGAGTTTGGAACACAAAATTCGGTTCAATAAGAGGTCTTCAAGGGGTTGGACGACAAATGATCAAAACGTTGCACCGTTTGATTTTTGGAGAGTTTGGAACACAAAGTTTAGTCCAATGAGAGGTCTTCAGGTAGTTGGACAACACATGGTCCAAACTTTTCTTCGTTTGAGTTTTGGAGAGTTTGGAAAACAAAGTTGAATCCAATGAGAGGTCTTCAGGTGGTTTGGACGACAAATGGTCCAAACTTTGCTTTCTTTGAGTTTTGCAGAGTTTGGAACACAAAATTCGGTCCAATGAGAGGTCTTCAAGTTGTTTGGACGAAAAATGGTCCAAACTTTTCACCGTTTGAGTTTTGGAGAGTTTGGAACACAAAGTTCGGTCCAATGAGAGGTCTTCATGTTTTTTAGACGACACATGGTCAAAACTTTACTCCGTTTGAGTTTTGGAGAGTTTGGAACACAAAGCTCTGTCAAATGAGAGGACTTCAAGTGGTTTGGACAACAAATGGTCCATACTTTGCCCTGTTTGAGTTTTGGAGTTTATGGAACACAAAGTTCAGTCCAATGAGAGGTCTTCAGGTGCTTTGGACGACACATGGTCCAAACTTTGCTCCGTTTGAGTATTGAAGAGTTCGGAACACAAAGTTCGGTCCAATGAAAGTGAAGGGGAAAAAACCCTGCGCAGCGGAAGGAATCACCGAACCTACTCATAGTCTTTGATTTTTAATTGAAATACCAATAAAATTTGCAAAATATTATAGCATTAAATCGGTATTTAATGGGTTGTACAACGGCTATAAACATGCTAAATAATTAACTAGATCTAATCTAGATGATCCTAATGATCAAGGATTTCAAAGAAAATTTACTTTTGTAGAAAGCCTTGATCGATTCGTCTTTTCTTGCTAGTAAGATCGAAAACGCAGCAACCTTCTTATGCGAACACCACCCATTGGTTACACCGGTATATCTCTAAGACTTCTTGAAGCAAGAGACTGGTGGGAGTCTTTCAGGAGAGATCTCTAAGAGAAGGAGAATGAATGGGATGCCTTTCACCCCACCCCCGGGGTCCTATATATAGGTAAAGGCTAAGACCTTTTCCTATTAGGAAAAGGTTTATGAATAAGTTCAAATCGATTATCTGAACCATATCTAATTTTAATAAATAATTAATTAATTAACCAACTAAATGTCACATATTTAATCTTAGGGATTTTATTAAAATTAAAATTAATATGAATCCAATTCATATTAAATTTATTTGAACTCTTTCAAATATTTTCTCTCAAGAATTAATTTTTGAAATTAATTCAAAAATTATATTATAAAGTTTCATAAACATTATATTATTATGCATCAACATACATTATACGATTCCCAAATAAATTGAACACTTTCAATTTACAATTTATATTTAAATGCTTCAAGTCTCTTTACGAGCTACTAGTGGGACCTAATGGACCTACAAATCAGAAGCTCCAATGTTGTGAAACTCCCAGGAAATGTACCTAACAACCTTGCTGAAAAACAAGACCTTTAGATCTCAAATCTGAAAACCCCAAAACCGATTTGAAAATCAACCCAAGGAAAGTAAAAACCGGATTACCTTGTCGATCAAATATCTCAAGGAAGGAAAACTCGTTTGAGATTCGAATCACTCCACAAGCATGAATGATCAAGTCAAGCTTGAATGATTCTCAGCATGCAACCTAAACTACATAGAATTGCAAGGAAACTTAGCTCTAGGCTAAAGGAAAAGCACAAAGGCTTGTTTTAGTACATTTCCAAGTCTTCCCTTTTACAATGGAATTACATGGCATTATATAGCCTTAAAATTGAACCCTAGACCTTCCATGAGGCATTTCAAGAGTTGTAACATTCCAACTTTATGACCATAATCAACCATTAACTAAATGTAACCTAAAAAATAAATAAAATGACATAAAACTGAAAATACATTCAAAAGGCACCATAAATCCGAGATTTGAAGTTTTTAATCAGCCAACTTAATGTTTGTAACCTCCCATGCATAAATGAAGCCTCACTTGAAGTATCTTGAAGTCCATGTTCCAAAAGTGACTCTTTGACTTGTCTTCAATGAAGCTTGAGTGCATTTAATGAATCTCCATTTTGAAGATTTTCTTTAGTTTTGGATAGCATGGTAGGATTCATATCATCCTCCCCTTCTTCAAGAGAATTCGTCCTCGAATTTGTTTTGTGAATCATTGCTGCAAAAACACGTTTAAGAAAACACAAAGAACCTCACAACACTCTCTTACGTTATTCACGCTCATGGAAATTTGGGACCACTCTAGTTTTCACTCATTTCCACATATCACTCTTTATAAGCTCTCTTTTTCACCTCTCAAATTTTGAAATAGGGAAGCCAAGATTGTTTGCAATTGAATGAGTAGTAGCACACTTTGAATATGCAAACTGACTTAACTATGGAAATATTCAGAATCCAAAAATGTAAGAAGATAGACAAGATGTTATGAACGTCCAAAGATGCATTCAATGCTTTTGTTAAAATAGAGTTTAAAGAGTCAAGAATGTAACTCTAAAAACAATGAAGTCCAACGGCTATGTCAGATATTATGGAGTTGAAAATAGCCTTTATAACACACATGAGTTGCAAAAGTCAAACATAAAGAGTTATAACTTCCAATGGTTAAAAATTTAACCTTCTGAAATATAACTGTCAAAATTAATTATGTAACAGCCAACTTTTGCAAATTTCAAACTGTAACAGCTTAGATTGGATGCCTAAGGTCATATTAAAACACCAAGATCAGATCAAAGAGGGAAAATTTCGGATTTGGCATGTTCTGGAAGCAAAAGCAACAAGAACAAATTTAGAACACATGCTCTCAGGTAAAACAGTTTTCCAGAACAGATTACAAAAATGCACAATTTTCTCCCTCCCTAAAGACGAATTTGAGAATATCATAGAAGACAAAGTTTTAGCTTAGATCTTGATCTAAAATATCATAGAAGACAACAAGATAAAAAGACCTACGGAAAAATGAGTTTTCGGGGCGTTTAGGAAGACTACGAAACTGGACAGATTAAAAAAAATAACCAGAGAAGTAAAAATAAATTCAAGAGAAACAGCAAAGGAAACATATATCCGATCTTGAGCCTAAAGCTCCGATACCAAATGGTATGAATCAAAGCAGCTCTGATACCAAATGTTGTGAAACTCCCAGGAAATGTATCTAACAACCTTGCTGAAAAACAAGACCTTTAGATCTCAAATCTGAAAACCCCAAAACCGATTTGAAAATCAACCAAAGGAAAGTAAAAACCGGATTACCTTGTCGATCAAATATCTCAAGGCAAGAAAACTTGTTTGAGATTCGAATCAGTCCACAAGCATGATCGATCAAGTCAAGCTTGAATGATTCTCAGCATGCAACCTAAACTTCATAGAATTGCAAGAAAACTTAGCTCTAGGCTAAAGGAAAAGCACAAAGGCTTGTTTTAGTACATTTCCAAGTCTTCCCTTTTACAATGGAATTACATGGCATTATATAGCCTTAAAATTGAACCCTAGACCTTCCATGAGGCATTTCAAGAGTTGTAACATTCCAACTTTATGACCATAATCAACCATTAACTAAATGTAACCTAAAAAGTAAATAAAATGACATAAAACTCAAAATACATTCAAAAGGCACCATAAATCCGAGATTTGAAGTTTTTAATCAGCCAACTTAATGTTTGTAACCTCCCATGCATAAATGAAGCCTCACTTGAAGTATCTTGAAGTCCATGTTCCAAAAGTGACTCTTTGACTTGTCTTTAATGAAGCTTGAGTGCATTTAATGAATCTCCATTTTGAAGCTTTTCTTTAGTTTTGGATAGCATGGTAGGATTCATATCATCCAATGATACGAGACTAATTTGCTAAACTCATTAACCAAGTTAGTCTCCATTCGTTAACTGTGGGTCACTCCACTAAAGACCCAAAGTTGCACTTTTCTCACTGCAAAATATTTTTGTGTCCACGGGTATCGACCAATAATGGCAAGTCAGTCCTTCACGTGTGTTTGTACCCCAGCTAGGTCAAATTATCATTTTACCCCAGGGTTAGTTCTTTGTCCTTAGGTCCCCAGTGCTCCTCTAATGAACAACTTGTTTGAGGTCCAACCAACAAACAGAAATCCCTCTCGTGCCATAGAGAGGGTAGGGCCCATTGTTCAAGACCTGGAGACACCACTTAAGGGAACACGCCTCTACTTACCCTAGAGTCGGGAATGAGTGAATTCCATCTTATGTGATTATTTTCCCAGCTCCCCACTTGGTATTGTCCCCAAAATGGTAGGCTTATTGAGTCGGCGTGCTGGCCACTCTCACACATACGAATCAAAGGATAACCCCTCATGAACAGGAGTCCATAATCCACTCAGGATTGAGACCAAGTTGCCCAGGTCATCCTAGTGAAATAGAAACCAAGCTTACTAACGGTTAGTGGTTAACTATTTCGTGGTCCAGTCTTATGCAAACTCATTGCATAGGATACCCCTACTCGCATGTCAACTACATGAAAACGTTGGATCATTGTGTTTGTATCATAATACAAAGCGGGTCGTATCCATAGTGTCACCAGGTTAGTTCTCACTAGATAGACCCTCTAGGCTGAATCTTGAACATTGATCCCCGTATGTCCCTACATACTAGTTCAAGCCTCATACTATCAGCCTAGGATGTTTAGTTTATTAGATTAGGGTTAATAAGACAAGATCTACTCGATACAAACAAAATAAATCAGTTTTTTATAATGTTCGGTTAAATGTTACATTTACTATATACGAGTTTTAGGGCATAAAACCCAACATACTCCCACTTGAACTAAAACTCAAGATAACGGGAAAAACATGTACAAATAATCTAAAGTTGGAAATGGTAAATACAATAAACTAGGGCATCCTTATACCCTTTACACATCTCCCACTTGCCCTAGATTACGCAACGTACATATCTCGTAGACCTAGACACTCTAGATGACCCTCAAACACTTTAGCCGTGTGAGCCTTCGTAAAAGGATCAGCAATGTTATGCTCTGAAGCGATCTTAGTGACGATCAAATCCCCTCGTTGCACAATCTCCCGTATAAGGTGATACTTCATCTCTATGTGTTTTCCTCGTTTATGGATTCGAGGTTCTCTAGAATTGGCTACAGTTCCATTGTTGTCACAGTATAATGTAATGCAAGTCCATGTTTGGAACCACTTCCAAATATATCAAGAACTTCCTTAGCCAAACCGCTTCCTTGGCTGCTTCGCAAGCAGCTACATACTCAGCCTCCATGGATGAGTCCGTTATGCATCCTTGTTTGATGCTTCTCCAAACTGCAGCTCCCCCGTTAAGGGTGAACAATAACCCCGACGTGGATTGACTAGAATCCTTGCCAGATTGGAACTTAGAGTCGGTGTATCCAGTGAGAGCTAACCGTTTAGCCCAAAACACCAACATGTAGTCCCTCGTTCTCCTAAGATACTTGACGATACCTAAGATACTAGAGGACAACAAATATCTTAAGATACTTGAGGACAACAAATGGTCCAAACTTTGCACAGTTTGAGTTTTGGACAGTATGGAACACAAAGTTCAGTCCAATGAGAGGTCTTCAGGTGCTTTGGACGACACATGGTCCAAACTTTGCTTTGTTTGAGTTTTGCAGAGTTCGAAACACAAAGTTCGGTCCAATAAGAGGTCTTCAGGTTCTTTGGACGACACATGGTCAAAACTTCGTAGTGTTTGAGTTTTGGAGTGTTTGGAACAAAAAGTTTGGTCCAATGAGAGGTCTTCGGGTGCTTTGGAAGACACATAGTCCAAACTTTGCTCCGTTTGATGTTTGGAGAGTTTGGAACACAAAGTTCGGTCCAATGAAAGGTGTTGAAGTGGTTTGGACGATAAATGGTCCAAACTTTGCACCGTTTGAGTTTTGGAGAGTTTGGAACAAACGGTTCGATCCAATGAAAGGTCTTCAGGTGCTTTGGACGACCCATGGTCCAAACTTTGTTCTGTTTGAGCTTTGGAGAGTTCGGAACACAAAGTTCGGTCCAATGAAAGGTCTTCAGGTGGTTTGGTCGACACATGGGCACAAATTTGCTCCGTTTTAGTTTTGGAGAGTTTGGAACACAAAGTTCGGTCGAATGAGAGGTCTTTAGGTGGTTTGGACGACACATGGTCGAAACTTTTCTCCTTTTGAGTTTTGGAGGAGTTTTTAAAACAAAGTTCGACCAAATGAGAGTTCTTCAGGTGGTGTGGATGAACATGGTCCAAACTTTGCTCCGTTTGAGTTTTGGAGAGTTTGGAACCCAAAGTTCGGGTAGAGATGACTAAGTTACATATGGAATATGGTGACGACAACAACATGTCGTAGAAGGAGATAACATGTGGAGCCAACGACTCACTAAGACTAACGTGTCTACATCTACATCCCCGAGTGGCAGTCAAACGGAGGCGTGAATACAAGATGCCAGCGGAATGATCGGCCGGACAGAAGGTAGGGCTGCTTTCTTCCCACCGCGTCCTTCCTTGTGTGTCGGAGATATAAAGCGAGTGCATCGGAAAAGAACGGGAACTGGGTTGATCTATTCTATGGCGAAGCATCCGAAACATAACTACACACTCACACGATCTTTGCCGAGAGATAGGACCATTCGGTGGAATCGGTGAACTACACTTGCTTCTGGATAGATGTGTGGGACAGAGGGCTCGTGGTACCTGCTGCCCACCCTTCCTCATCTGCTTTGAGAACCGTGTGAACGAAGAGTGGGCAGAAGGGAAAGAGGTCCTCATAAGGAGTCGCACACTTACTTGAGCTGTGTGGGAGATTGGAGAATGGGTCGAGTAAACTTCCCCAGGGCCGACCGGTAAAATCACAGATGAAGCTTTATGGTATTGATTTGATTTTTTATTGGAAGAGGGTGCCTGGGTATGTTCTCGAAAGGGAAGGCAGATGTAGTACTTCGAATGGCGAAGAGAGGTGACTTGACAAAGAAGGAATGGGAAATCGTCAAAGATGACTTATTTGTTGGCGAAACGAAGGGCTAAATAGCACCTGTGATTCTTTGAGCCGGTCTGGATTTCCAATGCCTCGAGAAACAGGTCGATCTCGATGACAACGCCTTTTTCTTCTCTTCCTTATCGGGGAATCTTCCCTTATGGCCTTCACCTCCCACCAGGCCCGGAAATTGAACCCAGCCTCCTTCTAATCCATTCATTTATGCAAGCAGGGGGGATCCTGAGCTAAGCCCCCCCTTCTATTGCATAAGCTAAAAAAGCGATAAGCAAAGTACCAAAGTGGTTGCGGGAATGATATGCATTGGTTACCGGTGAACGCTTCCAAAGGCGACCCTCTCGAGTTTCCGGCAGTTTCCGTCATTGAAGTAGCCTTTCGTCATCCTACCAAACGAAAGAAGTCACTATCAAACAACGAGCCCTTATTAGTTTAGTTTAGTAAAGTCAAGCTCCAAAAAACGAGAGATTAACCTACGGTGGGCTATGCCTGGCAACTCATCAAGCAATTTCTTTGCACTTTAATTTCAGTGATGAGGTCGCAAAGAAAGAGGGAAGTAGGGCTCCTATTGAAACGCTTTCCCTCCCTCAAAAGGCGACCAGCTTTCAATACGTTTTGTTACGTTTTGCTGCCATTTTTCCAATATCATTGAATAGCATGGCATGGGGCTAAGGTAACTTAAGTGGGAGAGTCGTGTTATGGGTGACCTTATTGCACGGTTCCGAGAGCACTTGTGTATGTGATGCAAGTGAACATGTACGAAAAAGCTGTCGTAAAGTTTTGTTGTTCGTTCCGTCGTCGACCCTATCTATGTTTCTACGATGGCACAAGAACACGCTCATTCTTCAGCTGTATAGAGACTTTTGAATTGCGAGGTACCGTTACGAGCTCAATATATACGAGTGTTATTCCGTGAAATAACTCAAATTTCAAATCATTCACTTGCTTTAACTACTCATGTTATGGATGTGGGAGCATCAACTCCGTTCCCGTGGGCTTTAGAGGAGCGGGAGAAATTATTGGAATTCTATGAAAGAGTCTCCGGAGCCAGGTTGCATGCCAGTTTCATACGACCAGGTGGAGTTGCACAAGATCTGCCTCTTGGCTTATGTCGAGATATTGATTCCTTCACACAACAATTTGCTTCTCGTATTGACGAATTAGAAGAAATGTCAATCGACAACCGTATCTGGGAACAACGATTAGTGGATATTGGTACTGTCACTGTACAACAAGCAAAGGATTGGAGATTCAGTGGTGTAATGTTAAGAGGTCGTGCGACATGAAGACATTGATAGCAATATGGGGGAAGTTCCCATCAGGCAACAACAGTTCTGCCTGACCCTACTTAAGCATGCATATTATGTCAGTGAAGACTTGGTGTGAAGCCTTGGAGCTTACGTTAGAAGAGCAAAAGGCCTGGGGCTAGGCTAAGCTAAGGGGGGACAGCGTAAGTGAGCGAATGTGTGTAAGCCCAATCAAAGATGACTGTTCTATGCGGGGTGGGCCACCCACCTTCGAATGGTGTTGGTCCTATGGACTGTGGACTGATTCGCCTCTGGCCTCTGGGTACGTTGGAACCGCATAAGTTCACCGGGGTGGAGCACGGTCCGCCAAAATCGGCATAGGTTAGGTGCTATTGATGGAACATGGTAAGCCTATCTTTCTCCATATGGAAGTGTTGCGGGCACATAAAGATGTGGGTAGAGGAAGCCTCAAAAAGCGAAGGCCGAGCTGTAGGTCACGTGACCTGCACCGAGTTGGTGGCTGACTGGGCTTTTTCCTAGATTAAAGCAGATCAGCTCGCCTTCTTGTTATCCAAAAGTCTGTCAAATCGAGCAGGCCCCCGCCCCGAAACGTCAAATGAAATAGGTGGTCGGGTTCTCTTTTGCCAACCCTTTTGATATGATAGGCCCGATGATAACTGCCCAAAAGGTAGTTATTTAGGCCTCAATTATATAGAGATTTGTGTGTCCTCTATGCTTATTAGGGTTGGTTTTGGATAGATATTACATGTTTTAACCCATTTGGAAGAATGGAAGCATTGGAAATTATTTTGTGCAGATTATGCTGCTGAGCAACTGGAGGGAGCAGATTCTATGCTGCAGCAAAACTGGGAACAGAAACTGCCACATCACAGCTCGTTAGCCAACTTCATGAACTGACTTCTGTTGAGTTATTTTCGTGATAAAGGATCAAGGAGAGCCTTACACGTGTCCTAGTTGACCTAATTCAAGCCTCCCATCCTTCTATAAAAGGAAGTAGCCGTCAAAGTCAAAATTATTCCATGTTTTCCCTTGGAAGCCGAATAGTATAGGGAGATTGAAGATCATCAAGAACACCATCATCCTCAAGCTGATTAGGGAGTTTATTTTCTTTATTAACTTGTGGTTATGGACATGCATACTCAGATTGTAATTCGTATTCCTATGCCTGTTATGAACTAAGTAGCTTAGGGTGTTGGTTAGGAATAATGTGATTATTGTGCTTTATCTTTAGTAATAAATTGACTATCGCATTTTGGTTAATTGTTGTGCTTCTTCTTATTTTATGCCCGCCTGGCCAGCCGGTGTGAATAGCTCTCTCTAGTTTCAGGGATGATTTAGAGAGTGTGTGGCAATTATCCACACTACGATCATTGTGTATTGGTGAACGCCAGTGACTGAGCTAGGGATAGCCAGTTGCCTAGTGCTTGATCGGTCGCTCTTTATTGGGTTTGAAACATATCCCAAAAGATCCGGAGTTCCGGGAGGAATCCGCTAATAATACTGCGAGAAATGCATGATCAATAATATTGCTAGAGCATATCTTAGAACAATCACTAAAGCCTAACCAGCGTCTGTCTTTAATCTGTCTATCTATTTGTTTACTCGTTGTTCTGTCATTGATTTTGCTTCAGCATAATTCTTATAAAACCCAACATTTTTATTATCTTCGAAACCATTAAGAAGTTACACAAAATAGATAAAGTGGAAGCTCATTCAGACCTTGGATTGATAATATTACTTGCTACAGACTGTGTATACTTGCACAGGAATTCTAGAGTATTTTATACTATATTTTTACTCACTCTAGGAGCCCAACAAGTTTTTGGCGCCGTTGCCGGGGACTTGAATAAGTTTTTATCTGATCTGTTTTGTGTGTTTGTTTTAATGGTTTGGTGCTAGAACTTTTTGATTGTTTCTTTTGTTTTTGCAGGTGTGATTTTGGTGCATGAGCGATCCACCTGGGGTACGGTTTGAGCTTGATCCATAAATTGAAAGGACATTTAGGAACAGAAGGAGGGAGCAGCGCAGAAACCAGATGGAGAACGTGCCGCAACTTCCACAGGTTCATGAATGTCCAGCAGCAGCAAACCCCCAGCAGAATCCGTTGCTGCAGCAAAACCCACTGTTTGAGCAAAATGAGCAGCGAAATAATCAGGCTGAGAATCCTATCTTGATAGCGAACGATAGGACCAGAGCCATTCGAGCGTATGCTGTCCCGATGTTTAACGAGTTGAATCCAGGGATTGCACGTCCCCAAATCCAAGCGGCGAATTTTGAAATGAAGCCGGTAATGTTTCAGATGTTGCAAACCGTGGGGCAATTCCATGGTTTGTCATCTGAAGACCCTCATGTACATCTTAAGTCTTTCCTAGGAGTTAGAGATTCTTTTGTAATTCAAGGAGTGCCTAGAGATGCTCTTAGATTAACTATGTTCCCGTATTCTCTTAGAGATGGAGCAAAGTCATGGTTAAACTCCTTTGCTCCAGGATCAATTAGGACGTGGGATGAGTTAGCTGAAAAATTTTTGAGTAAATATTTCCCACCTAATAGAAATGCTAAATTAAGGAGTGAAATAGTAGGGTTTAGGCAACTTGAGGATGAGACTTTTAGTGAGGCTTGGGAGAGGTTTAAGGAGCTTTTACGAAAGTGTCCCCACCATGGGTTACCTCATTGTATTCAAATGGAAACATTTTACAATGGTTTAAATGGAGTAACCCAAGGTATGGTCGATGCTTCGGCTGGAGGGGCCCTTTTGGCAAAAACTTTTGATGAAGCCTATAAAATTTTAGAAAGAATATCTATTAATAGTTGTCAGTGGTCGGATGTTAGAAGCACAAATAAAAAGGTTAAGAGTGTAGTAGAGGTCGATGGTGTGTCCATGATGACATGCAAAAATGTCATCATTTTCCTATTAATTTTAGCTAGTTTTGTGCATAAATTGTGAGCTTTAATGTATTTTTATGTTGATTTTACAGAAAATCGAGTTCAGACAGCAAAACTGAGATTTTAAGAGAATTTGGGTAAAATTGGAGACTTTTTGGGCAATTTAAAGAATAATCATTGAAGATCAAAGCCCTAAGGTCCAAGAAAAGAAGACAATTGAAGTGGGAAGGCCCAAAAAGCCCAAAAGATTAAAGAAAAGAGGCAAAAATCCGCAATTAGGGCTTCTAGAAGGCCTAGCGTCGAGACGCTAGGACCGTAGCGTCTCAACGCTAGGTGGTCAGCATAACGCGTGCCAAAATCGCGATAGCGTCGCGACGCTGTCTACATAGCGTCTCGACGCTGCGACAACTTCTGCCCCAAGACAACATGACGTCACAGCGTCTCGACGCTGTCGACTTGTTCAGTAAGAAATTTCCAGCCCCTTCCACTATAAAAAGGCCCCTTCCCTTTGGTTCAAATCATCCCAAATTTGGGGGAGCTCTCCCCTAGCTCAATAGAGAGAAAAAGTGAGAAGAATTGTGGAGAAAAAGTGGGAATTGAGCGAGATTCTAAGGCTCAAGATTCGAGATGATCGTAGCCGGAGCTTGGGATCGACTTATCGGTTATTTCCTCCTTACTTCTTTATAATTCCTTGTTGTAATTTGAGTTAGGCCTATGGATCAAGATCATTTTGGCAAAATTATTTCCATTTGTGAGTAGATCTTGAGATCTAGGGTCGTTATTCTAGTTAATTGGATATTGTAGCGCAATTACTTGGATTATGTAATGAATGTCTTCATATTTCATCTATGCAATTCATGCTTAATGCCTTTAATCTCTTGATCACGGATTAATTGTTATGATGGTCTAAATTGATACTCGACAGAGAGAAATTAGATTAGATCCTAATTGCATGGCTAACGGTTGCTTGGAACACGAGAGTGAAAGAGAATTGTTAGAAATTGATTATGAAGTTGCTTAATGCCATACTATGATTAACTAAGGAGATGGACACATAAATTAGTTATGTTAGTATGAGATGTGGAGGAGCTTGAAAGAGAAATCCGCTTAAAATTACTTCTAGATTTATGGAATTGAAGATTATTAGTTACATACATCCATGTAATTGAGCTACAAATCCAAGAAAACTAGATAACACCCTAGGTCAAGTTCCCTTATTTGGTTATTTTCATTTCATTATTACATGTTTATTTTTATTAATTCCTTAAATTTTCGCACTATCATTCGAGTTGATCTTCTAAATAAAATTAAAACATGATGATTCTTGGTACTTAATGGAATTAATTCAATTTCCCTGAGGATTCGATACTCGGTATTACTACCGTTTTATATTACTTGTGACGACCCGTGCGCTTGCGGAAAATCGTACCAACAGTCCACCATTAGGGCTGATCTTGCTATGATTGCTAACGCTCTTAAGAATGTGATAGTGATTAGTCATCAGCAGCCACCAGCTATGGAACCTGCAGCAGTGGTGAACCAAGTCACGGACGAAGCATGTGTCTATTGCGGTGAAGACCACAACTACGAGTTTTGCCCCAGCAATCCAGCTTCTGTGTTTTTTGTAGGTAATCAGAGGAACAACCCTTATTCTAACTTCTATAATCCAGGTTGGCGCAACCACCCCAACTTCTCATGGGGAGGTCAAGGAAACAACGTACAAGCGCAACAAAAGATGAACCAGCCGGTGTGAATAGCTCTCTCTAGTTTCAGGGATGATTTAGAGAGTGTGTGGCAATTATCCACACTACGATCATTGTGTATTGGTGAACGCCAGTGACTGAGCTAGGGATAGCCAGTTGCCTAGTGCTTTATCGGTCGCTCTTCATTGGGTTTGAAACATATCCCAAAAGATCTGGAGTTCCGGGAGGAATCCGCTAATAATACTGCGAGAAATGCATGATCAATAATATTGCTAGAGCATATCTTAGAACAATCACTAAAGCCTAACCAGCGCCTGTCTTTAATCTGTCTATCTATTTGTTTACTCGTTGTTTTGTCATTTATTTTGCTTCAGCATAATTCCGATAAAACCCAACAATTTTATTATTTTCGAAACCATTAGGAAGTTACGCAAAATAGACAAAGTGGAAGCTCATTCAGACCTTGGATTGATAATATTACTTGTTGCAGACTGTGTATACTTGCACAAGAATTCTAGAGTATTTTATACTATATTTTTACTCACTCTAGGAGCCCAACAAGTTTTTGGCGCCATTGTCGTTGCTGGCACACAGTCTGAGGCGGGATTTGCTAAAACGCAGGTAATGCCCCAGCAAAATTTGGGAAATTCTCTCGAGGCAATGATGAAAGAATTTATGGCGCGTACAGACGCTGCAATTCAAAGTAATCAAGCTTCGATGAGAGCCCTGGAATTGCAAGTGGGTCACCTAGCTAATGAGCTCAAGGCGAGGCCTCAAGGGAATCTTCCATCAGATACTAAACACCCTCGAAGGGAAGGTAAGGAGCAGGTAAAGGCAGTAACCCTTAGGAGTGGTAAGCCACTAGAAGAATCTAAAAAGACCCAGGATTTAAATGGTAATAGTGATAATAATGTTGTTGTTGAGAAAGAGTTGGAGTCTGGTCAGGGTGTTGGAGGCAGCAAAGAAAATGCTGGGGATCTGGTTCTGTGCCAGATGTAGAACCACCATATGTGCCGCCCCCACCTTATGTACCACCTCTACCTTTTCCACAAAGGCTTCCTAAGAATCAGGATGGTCAATTTAAAAAGTTTTTAGAGATTCTTAAACAGTTGCATATAAATATCCCTTTAGTAGAAGCTATAGAGCAAATGCCTAATTATGCTAAATTTCTTAAGGATATTTTGACTAAAAAGAAAAGGTTAGGTGAGTTTGAAACTGTATCTCTTACTGGGGAGTGTAGTGCTATTCTTAAGAATGGGCTACCCCCCAAGGCTAAGGATCCAGGGTCATTTACTATACCTTTGTCTATAGGTGGAAAGGAGTTAGGTAGAGCACTATGTGATTTGGGTGCAAGCATTAACCTTATGCCTCTTTCGGTCTATAGGAAGTTAGGTATTGGTGAAGCTAGACCTACCACAGTTACACTCCAACTAGCTGATAGGTCTATCACATATCCAGAGGGTAAAATTGAGGATGTCTTAGTAAAAGTTGATAAATTCATATTTCCTGTTGATTTTATTATTTTAGACTATGAGGCTGATAAAGATGTCCCAATTATTTTAGGTCGTCCATTTTTGGCTACTGGTAGGGCATTAATAGATGTTCAAAAAGGAGAATTAACAATGAGAGTCTGTAATGAGGAAGTAAAATTTCATGTGTTTAAAGCCATGAAATATCCAGACGAGATGGAGGATTGTTCCTTCATCAGGATTCTAGAGAGCACAGTTATTGAGACAGCAATACAGGATTCAGCTGATAAGCATTCAGAAAAGCATGGATAGGTTAGTATAGAAGATTTTGAATTCTGTTCTTTACATAGAAAAAATGAAAAAGAATTGTTTAGGTGTGAAGATGTTTTTGAGTCTTTAGATTTAGATCAAAGAAAGGCTCCCCCAATTAAGCCATCCCTGATTGAGGCACCTACTTTAGATTTGAAGCCTTTACCGGATCATCTAAAGTATGTGTATCTTGGGGAAAGTGAGACGTTGCCCATTATTGTTGCATCAGATTTAATGCCGGAGCATGAGGAGGCCTTAATAAAATTGCTACAGCAATACCGCAAAGTTATAGGTTGGACGTTGGCTGATATTCAGGGGATTAGCCCATCTTTTTGTATGCATAAAATCACTCTAGAGGAGGGATCCTTTAGGAGTATTGAGCAACAAAGAAGGCTTAACCCTGCAATGAAAGAGGTTGTTAGAAAGGAGGTAACTAAATGGTTGGATGCTGGGATCATTTATCCAATTGTCGATAGCAATTGGGTAAGCCCTGTCCAATGTGTTCCTAAGAAAGGAGGTTTCACTGTGGTGAGCAATAAAGATAATGAGTTGATCCCCACAAGGACAGTAACTGGCTGGAGGGTTTGTATGGATTACAGAAGGCTTAATACAGCCACCCGAAAGGATCATTTCCCTCTACCATTTATCGATCAGATGTTGGATCGATTGGCTAGTCAGGCCTATTACTGTTTCTTGGATGGTTATTCTGGGTATAACCAGATTACTATTGCTCCTGAAGATCAGGAAAAAACCACTTTCACCTGCCCTTATGGGACATTCGCTTTTAGGAGAATGCCTTTTGGCCTTTGCAATGCTCCAGAAACATTTCAGCGGTGTATGTTAGCAATTGTTTCTGATATGATTGAGTCCACTGTTGAGGTATTTATAGACGATTTTTCAGTTTTTGGAGGGTCTTTTCAGAGTTGTTTAGATAATTTAGGTAAGGTGTTAAAAAGATGTGAGGATACCCATCTAGTTCTTAATTGGGAGAAGTGCCACTTCATGGTGAAGGAAGGCATAGTGTTGGGTCATAAAATTTCTAAAAATGGTCTAGAAGTTGATAGAGCAAAAGGTTAGGTTATTGAAAGGCTAGAGCCACCAAATTCAGTGAAGGGAATTCGGAGTTTCTTAGGGCATGCTGGATTTTACAGGAGGTTCATAAAGGATTTTTCCAAAATCAGCAAACCTCTTTGTAACTTATTGTGCACTGATCATGTTTTTGACTTTAATGTAGATTGTAGGAAGGCTTTTGAAACTTTGAAGGCTGCTTTAATCTCAGCACCCATTCTCTGCGCACCTAATTGGAATTTGCCATTCGAGGTAATGTGTGATGCGAGTGATGCTGCAGTAGGTGCGATGCTGGGGCAGAAGCAGGGTAAATTTATTCATCCTATATATTAGGCAAGCAAGGTTTTAAATGAGGCACAGGTCAACTACACAACTACTGAAAAGGAGTTGTTAGCTGTTGTGTTTGCTTTTGAGAAGTTTCGGCCATATTTGGTTGGATCCAAAGTCACGGTGTTCACGGATCATGCAGCAATAAGTTATTTAATGTCAAAGAAAGATGCAAAGCCTAGATTAATTCGTTGGATTCTACTATTGCAGGAATTTGACTTGGAGATAAAGGACAAGAAGGGATCAGAGAATGTCATTGCAGATCATTTATCTCGTCTTGATCCATCATCATCTTGCTGGAGCAATCTGCCATTTCCGATTCTTTTCCAGATGAGCAGCTTTTTGCTGTTGAGGTGAAGGTAGTTAGGGATGTCCCTTGGTATGCTGATATTGCCAACTTTTTAGTAAAGGGAGTTACTCCTATTGACATGGATTGGAGGCAGAAGAAAAAATTTAAGCATGATGCAAAATTTTTCTATTGGGATGAACCATTTATGTATAAGCAATGCTCTGACGGTATTATTCGTAGGTGCGTTTCAGGTGCTGAAGCAAAGGAAATCCTGGAGCAATGTCACTCTTCGCCGTATGGAGGTCATTTCAGCGTCAGAGGACGGCTATGAGGATTTTGCATTGCGAATTTTTCTGGCCTACGTTATTCAAGGATGCCCACTGGTTCTACAAGCAATGTGATGCTTGTCAAAGGAGAGGAAATTTGGGGCCTAGAGATGAAATGCCTCTTACTTATATTTTAGAAGTTGAATTATTTGATGTATGGGGTATTGACTTTATGGGGTCATTTCCCCCTTCTAATGGCAATGTTTTTATCTTATTGGCAGTTGATTACGTGTCCAAGTGGGTGGAGGCCATTGTATGCCATCAGAGTGATGCCAAGACAGTAGCAAGGTTTCTTCAATCACACATCTTTGCGCGGTTAGGGACACCTAGGGCTCTAATAAGTGATGAGGGTACACATTTTGTTAATAATATCTTAACTAAGCTTTTAGCTAAGTATGGGATTAAGCATAGGATAGCTACCCCTTATCACCCACAAGCAAATGGTCAAGCTGAAATTAGTAATAGGGAAATTAAAGCTATTTTAGAGAAAGTAGTTCATCCATCTCAAAAGGATTGGTCCTTTAGGTTGGATGAGGCTCTTTGGGCTTATAGGACAGCTTATAAGACTCCTCTAGGTATGTCTCCCTATAGGTTAGTATATGGGAAAGCTTGCCATTTACCATTGGAGCTAGAGCATAAGACGTTTTGGGCTTTGAAAAAGTTAAATTTTGATCTGAGTCGTGTAGGAGCAATAAGAATGCTGCAGCTTAATGAGTTAGAGGAATTTCGCCAATTTTCTTATGAGAATGCGAGAATGTATAAAGAAAAGACTAAGCTGTGGCATGACAAGAAAATAAAATCTAAGGAGTTTGTCAAGGGTCAAAAAGTTTTGCTTTATAATTCTAGATTAAAACTATTTCCTGGAAAATTAAAATCTAAATGGTCGGGACCGTTTATTGTGATTGAGGTTTTCTCCAATGGAGAAATTGTTTTGCAGGATGAAAAAGATGGGAGAGTGTTCAAGGTGAATGGACAGCATGTGAAGCATTATTGGGGTGAGGAGTTTCAGTCGAAATATCCTTCCCTAAGGTTGGTTGATGATTGAGAGAGCAGGACTTTTGCGGGAGCATTTCACAGAGAAAAATTTTGAGCTCCCAGAGTTTGTATTAATTTTATTTTTCGCTGATTTGATTTTTATTTCGGGTAGGTTAGATTTGATTTTGCATGGTTTACTAGATTTTATCTTTAGGGTATTCTTTTATTATTGTTGGTAGTTTAGGTTTTATCTATTCCATTTTTAAATTTGATTTGATTTTATTTTCTTAGATTATCTTTGTATTATCTTTTAATTGGTTTGATTTTTATTAGATTTGATCTAGTTTTTTTTCTTCAGTTATTTGAATTCTATTTTGTTTATTCGGCTTCTTTTGAAAATGAAAGATTGGGATGATTGGTTAAAATTCAATTTGAATCTTTTGATTTTTCTTATTTTAAAATTTAAATTCCGTATCTAAGATTCGACAGGTTCAGAAGATTGTTGCAGCAAAGATAATGCTGGAGCAAATTTTCCGCACGAATAGGAAGGATTTTAATGTGAGTAATTATTTTTACCGTTGGGATTTTTGAATTTCTATGGGCAGGTGAATTGCAGGGATGCTGCCACATGTCGTGCAGGGATAATCCAACGGTTTAGCCATTGACAGCATGCCATTATTTCCCATAGATGATTGGAGTTCCACAATTTTACCGTTAGGGATTTGAATTGCAACTTAATTGTGAACGGTAAAACCATTTATTACGGAGCAAATCCTTTCGGTTAGGATTTCAGATTGCTTGAGCCTTATTTATTTGCAGACATTGGTAAGTCTTTTTTCTACTTCGCCTTCTTGTTTCAATCTTGCCATCTACGTTCTTTCTTTCTCCTTTACATTCTCTGAAAAACCCTTTGAGTTATCTATGGCCAAAACAAGAGCTAGGAAAGAGAGGGAGAGTGAAGAAGAGGAGGTGCCGGTCACACCGGAAGTGCAAAAAGGGAAAACTAAGAAGAAAAGAACGCCAGAAGAGAAGGAGGCGAAGCGAAGACGGAGGCAGCAGAGGGCTGCGGTACAAGAAGTCATCCAAGAAACAGAGGTTGAAGAGCAGGCTGAAGGTGAGCCAAGCAAGGAGAAAACACCGGAGCTGGCGCAGGAGGCTCATGTTGAAGTCATTCTACCTGAACCGCCTAAGCGCCACCGCATCAAGAGGAAGGCGGGTCGCGTGAGGGTGATTCGGAACACTCCATCACCTCCGACGTCGGACTCTGAGGAAGAAAAAAGGGAAGCTGAGAATAAGGAAAAAGAAGAAGAGGAAAGAAAGGCAGAAGAAGAGCGTTTGCGTGAACAGAGAGAAAGCAAGGGCAAAGGAATTGCCGAAGCATCGGGAGAAATTGAGGAGCCGAGGGCACCATTCATTCGCTTTGTCAACGATCTTGCTCGAGAAAAATACCAAGAGGTGCTGAAACGGGACTTCTTGTTCGAACGAGGATTTGGCAGTATTTGCCCAGGTTCTTGGAGTCTGGAATAATGAACCTCGGATGGAGGCAATTTTGTGCGAAACCAGAACCTGTCAATTCTAACATTGTTCGAGAATTTTATGCCAATCTTGACGTTAAGAATGATTTTGAGGTTATCGTTCGAGGAGTGCCTGTACAGTGGAGTCCTGAGGCCATTAATGAATTGTTCGATCTCCAGGATTTTCCGCATGCCATTTTTAATGAGATGGTGGTTGCACCATCTAGTGATCAACTAAGTGCGGCTGTCCGGGAGGTAGGCATTGAGGGGGCTCAATGGAGGGTGTCGCAGACGCGGAAGCATACGTTTCAAGCTGCTTATTTGAAGAGTGAAGCCAACACTTGGATGGGTTTCATCAGGCTACGCTTGCTGCCGACAACACACGACTCCACAGTATCTCGGGACAGGGTATTGCTTGTTTTTGCCATTCTTCGCTCGATGAGTATTGATGTAGGAAAAATTATTTCTTCTGAGATTGTTGATTGCTGGAAAAAGAAGGTGGGGAAGCTGTTCTTTCCAAACACTATCACAATGTTGTGCAGCAGGGCAGAAGTGCCCACGGTTCTAGAAGATATGATCATGACTGATAAGGGAATCATTGACACACCTAATCTGGCACGGCTTCAGCATACGCAAAAGGTTCGCCAGGGTGGGCTTGTGTATGGCGTTAATCAGATCCTAGAGCAACTGACAGTGTTGACCAGTAGGTTAGAATTTGCTGAAAGGCAAGCTCAAACCTACTGGACTTATGCTAAAAGGAGAGATGATGCGCTCAGGGGGGCCTTGCAAACCAATTTCTCAAGACCGTATCCGGCCTTTCCAGTGTTTCCCGATTATTTGTTTAATCTTTGGATACCACCCCCGCCTGTTGAACGAGAAGAGGATGTTGATGAGGAGCAGGGTCAGGAAGACTGACTGATGGGATGACCTAGAGCGAGCATTACTTTTGTTTCTCCATTTTTGTTTGCTCACGCATATTGACCCTGCTCACTGTTATAACTGCTTGTCTTGTTTCTTTTTAATTTTTTTATTGCGAAAAAAATATATCTACTTTGTAATGTTTTTTCTATGATTTTAATGAAATTTCTGAATGTTTCTATTCCATGAGCACTGACTAACTCTAACTTAACTATTTTTCTTCTGAATTTTTTAAGATTGGACTGATTACGCTTAATTAGGTCAAGGTATTCTGATCTCCAAAAACCTTTTGCTTGAGCATTTCTTCTAGCCTGGACGGTTGCTGCGGCAAAGAAGATTTTGACGGTAGTATTAACTTATATGATCGACTTTAAGCTTAATCCTAGTCCCATGTTTAGTTTAAAAATTCAGTTAGAAAAATTTAAGTTTGGGGGTATAATTTGCAAAATTAATGATTCATTGGGGACAATGAATAATTCAAGTTTGGGGGACTTTTTGCTACTCCAATTATTTTGCTTGAGCATTCCTCTCCTTCAAAATTAAAATTTGCTAGGTTATTGAGTAACCGGGGACATTTGTGATACCCACAGTTTGTCTTCGCGTCAAAAGATGACCTAGGAAATGTGAGAAATATGAGAAAAAATTATTTGCTGAAAGATTATTTGTTGAAAATTTTGCTGAAAAAATTGACGGAGCAAAAGTTTTGAAGGATGAATGATGATCCAACAGTTTTTCTGTCTCTCAGAACTTAGGTGAGCTTCATCATAAAATGTCGCCATTCGGAGGGGCAAGAGATAGAATAACTAAGGATTTTTTAGCTTTATAATGAGTATTGAGCCTAGTTGGTGATGAGCTTGAGGCAAGGGTATACTGCACCATAAAGTGGGTCATCCCATGCTTAAGAGCTTATGACTGTAAGGCTGCTTAAGTCTGATAAATAATGATATAAACCCCTTTAAAAATATGTTTTGAAATGTCTGATAATAGAGTTAAGTTGTGGTGAGTTCTTAGAATTAAGTTGAAAAGTGGTGATTATTTGTCCCTGCTGAAAGAATCATTTTGCTGCAGCAGAGCTTGGTTTTGCAGAGTACTCAGGTAAAGGTTAAAGGTAGTGTTGGACTGTCTGGTTTGATTAAGCTAATTCTTTGTCTAATGTTTTTAAATTCTTGAAGGAAGGTGAGTTAGTATTGCTCGGGACGCGTAATAGTTCAAGTTTGGGGGTATGATAACTGCCCAAAAGGTAGTTATTTAGGCCTCAATTATATAGAGATTTGTGTGTCCTCTATGCTTATTAGGGTAGGTTTTGGATAGATATTACATGTTTTAACCCATTTGGAAGAATGGAAGCATTGGAAATTATTTTGTGCAGATTATGCTGTTGAGCGACTGGAGGGAGCAGATTCTATGCTGCAGCAAATCTGGGAACAGAAACTGCCACATCACAGCTCGTTAGCCAACTTCATGAACCGACTTCTGTTGAGTTATTTTCGTGATAAAGGATCAAGGAGAGCCTTACACGTGTCCTAGTTGACCTAATTCAAGTCTCCCATCCTTCTATAAAAGGAAGTAGCCGTCAAAGTCAAAATTATTCCATGTTTTCCCTTGGAAGCCGAATAGTATAGGGAGATTGAAGATCATCAAGAACACCATCATCCGCAAGTTGATTAGGGAGTTCATTTTCTTTATTAACTTGTGGTTATGGACATGCATACTCAGATTGTAATTTGTATTCCTATGCCTGTTATGAACTAAGTAGCTTAGGGTGTTGGTTAGGAATAATGTGATTATTGTGCTTCACCTCTAGTAATAAATTGACTATCGCATTTTGGTTAATTGTTGTGCTTCTTCTTATTTTATGCTCGCATGGCCAGCCGATGTGAATAGCTCTCTCTAGTTTCAGGGATGATTTAGAGAGTGTGTGGCAATTATCCACACTACGATCATTGTGTATTGGTTAACGCCAGTGACTGAGCTAGGGATAGCCAGTTGCCTAGTGCTTGATCGGTCGCTCTTCATTGGGTTTGAAACATATCCCAAAAGATCCGGAGTTCCGGGAGGAATCCGCTAATAATACTGCGAGAAATGCATGATAAATAATATTGCTAGAGCATATCTTAGAACAATCACTAAAGCCTAACCAGCGCCTGTCTTTAATCTGTCTATCTATTTGTTTACTCGTTGTTCTGTCATTTATTTTGCTTCAGCATAATTCTTATAAAACCCAACATTTTTATTATCTTCGAAACCATTAAGAAGTTACGCAAAATAGATAAAGTGGAAGCTCATTCAGACCTTGGATTGATAATATTACTTGCTGCAGACTATGTATACTTGCACAGGAATTCTAGAGTATTTTATACTATATTTTTACTCACTCTAGGAGCCCAACACCCGACCACCTTCCCCCTATCCCTTATGTTTAGGAGCGGGATCCACCCAAGAACGACCAGTCCCGTGGTGGTAAGTAAGGCACGGACTCAGTGAACGTCTCGTGCCCCCTTTACTAATAAAGGAAAGAAAACCTCAACCAGAACCACATTCCTTTTGCGTGCGTAGGTTAGGTGCTATTGTCTGACTCTATTGGTCTTAGTCCCTGCTGTTGCGGCCGGTGCTCGTTTGCGCGCGTGTGAACCAACCCAACAAACAAGGAAAGGATGCTTCTCGGGGCATCTGAGAATGATTCGAGTTGTATGAAAGGAAACTCTTACGTACAGTTTGTTTTTTTTTTTTTTTGGGGGGGGGGGGGGAAGGAGCCAGACAGGGTCCCCCACTGACTTGGCCCGAGCCTAAGTGAAAGTGAAGTGGCCCCAAAAAATCTTTTGATTTTTTCTTTTTCATTAATGGGTTAAGGGCGGGGGTTGCGTTATAAATTAAATATAGTATACCCAACCTGAATCAACATATTTTTTTTGTTTTACGCCCCGTAATTCTTGCTCAGCCAGGCTTGGGCAGAATAGCAGAGCAAGTAAAAGTATTAGTAGAATAGAAAAAATGTGTTGCTCGTCATTAATATGTTTGCTCGCGGTAATTGTGACATCTCGGGAGAATCGATGACTGCATCTTTGATGCACTTGCTAGTACTAGTACATCTGAGAATTATTAATTGGCTAGTTGTAAATAGACCCAGACTGTGGAACAAAGGATTATCTCGGACCTACACCGAGGTATTGACGGTGATTCTCAAATATCGCAGAACAAAATTTGATACGATGAGATAGAATGCAATAGAAACAAAGACACAGGGAACGGGTTACCTACTCTTAACGGTGAAAGCGAACCCTTTCATTCTGAATTCTTTAATTCGGAATGAATCAAATCTCCCCAAGTAGGATTCAAACCTACGACCAATCGGTTAACAACCGACCGCTCTACCACTGAGCTACTGAGGACCAACAACGGTAAATTAGGTCTCATAAAATTCTATTCCTGTTCTCAACCCATGACCAATATGAGCTCGAGGTTTCCTTCGTAACTCTTGGAACTTCTTCGTAGTGGCTCCGTTCCATGCCTCATTTCATAGAGAACCTCAAAGTGGCTCTATTTCATTATATTCCATCCATATCCCAATTCCATTCATTTAATATCCCTGTGGTGTCATTGATATAAGAGATGTCGTTTCTAGTCTATCTGTTTCTATTTCTATTATATGGAAAGTTAAAAAATCATCATATAATAATCCAGAAACTACAATAGAAAAGAAAAAGAGAGGTTTGTGATGATTTAAAAATCTTTTATACTAGGTAATCTAGTATCCTTATGCATGAAGATAATCAATTTGGTTGTTGTGGTCGGACTCTATTATGGATTTCTCACCACATTCTCCATAGGGCCCTCTTATCTCTTCCTTCTCCGAGCTCGGGTTATGGAAGAAGGAACCGAGAAGAAAGTATCAGCAACAACATGTTTTATTACGGGACAGCTCATGATGTTCATATCGATCTATTATGCGCCTCTGCATCTAGCATTGGGTAGACCTCATACAATAACTGTCCTAGCTCTACCATATCTTTTGTTTCATTTCTTCTGGAACAATCACAAAAACTTTTTTTATTATGGATCTACTACCAGAAACTCAATGCGTAATCTTAGCATTCAATGTGAATTCCTGAATAATCTCATTTTTCAATTATTCAACCATTTCATTTTACCAAGTTCAATGTTAGTCAGATTAGTCAACATTTCTATGTTTCGATGCAACAACAAGATGTTATTTGTAACAAGTAGTTTTGTTGGTTGGTTAATTGGTCACATTTTATTCAGGAAATGGGTTGGATTGATATTAGTCTGGATACAACAAAATAATTCTATTAGATCTAATGTACTTATTAGATCTAATAAGTACCTTGTGTCAGAATTGAGAAATTCTATGGCTCGAATATTTAGTATTCTCTTATTTATTACTTGTGTCTACTATTTAGGCAGAATACCGTCACCCATTGTTACCAAGAAACTGAAAGAAACCTCAGAAACGGAGGAAAGGGGGGAAAGCGAGGAAGAAACAGATGTAAAATAGAAACCACTTCCGAAAAGAAGGGGACTAAACAGGAACAAGAGGGATCCACCGAAGAAGATACTTCTCCTTCCCTCTTTTCGGAAGAAAAGGAGGATCCGGACAAAATCGATGAAACGGAAGAGATCCGAGTGAATGGAAAGGAAAAAATAAAGGATAAATTCCACTTTAAAAGGAAGGACACGCTATCAAGATATAAAAAGACCAGTTTATGAAACCTCTTACCATTCAGATGGAAATAAAGAAAATTCGAAGTTAGAAATATATTAAAAAGAAAAATCTCTCTTCTTGTTTGAAAAACCTCTTGTGACTATTCTTTTCGACTATAAACGATGGAATCGTCCATTTCGATATATAAAAAATGAGAAATTTGAAAATGTTGTTAGAAAAAAGCAAAGTAAATTAATAATATAAAAATGAATACATAAACTGAATACAATAAGATATAGACGAGATTCGACCACCTCCAACATATGTAATACTTTTTGCTACAAAAAAATTAAGAATCCCCACCGCATTGGTAATTCCATCAATTACCCGTCGATAAAAAAAATAAGTTAATTCAGCTAATACTCTTATACCCCCAATTAAGGAGATTCTATAAAAAGCATCGATGTAACCACGATTATATGACGAATTATATATTATATTTATAATTTTTTAAAAAACAAATTATTATTAAAACTTTTAACAAATGAATTACGAAAATTCAAATTTTGTAAAGATGAATAAGTAGGCTTATAGAAGAAAGACGCGATAAATATTCCAAAATAAGCTATACTCACAGAAAAAGTTGCATTTTTAACAAATTCATACCAATTTTCAGAATCTTTTGAACTTTCATGTAACAAGTTTAGAGACGGAGTTAACCATTTGTCTAATATATTCAAATCAATTGCTTCTTGATTGAATTGAGTAAACGGAATTCCTATGACTCCAACAAACAAAGTAAATAGGGATAACACAAACATCGGAAATAGCATAGTATTATCTGATTCATAGGGATACGAAAAAGTATTCTTAGTACCAAAATGGGGGATAGTAACAAAAGGGCGCATCATTTTTGTTACATTACTATCAATTTGATATGTTCTTTTTTTTTCCAAAAAAACGAAGACCTTTCATTATTATTCATTGTTAATAATGATAAGAAACAAAATTTGTTTTTAATTATTTTTTATCCTTCTTTACCCCATAATGATATTGAATAGAGGGAGTTATTTTTTTTTTTCAGCTATAATTTTTTATGCCTTTCTTTTCCATGACGACTAGGAACATGCAAATATAAAATTTCACTTCGAATTTCGGACCTCAACATCCTGCTGCTCATGGTGTTTCACAATCAGTATTGGAAATGAACGGAGAAGTGGTAGAACGTGCGGAACTACATATTGGATTACTCTAGTGCAGCATGAAGCCGCTGATGCCGAGTCGGCTCCTATGCCGCTAGCTATGCCCTGCTTGGTCCCCCGACACGGTGGAGGTTCTGTAGCGCGTCATGAGCACCAGGCTAAGGGGCGGTTGAGCTACTCAAGTGAACTGCCCTACCTTACTACAACATAGGGACGAAAGGGAGAAGGTTGTGAAGGTGGCCTCGTTATCCACACCTCTGGTCGGATGAATGGAGGACCGGCCGACCCGGGTTTTCATGAGCGTTGGCGTGTCTTGGAGTGCCTGTCAAGGGCTCCCTCGCATACCCCAAGGTGATCATCACCACCTGCACCTCACATCTCGGCACAGTGGAACGTGTAACCCGCCTACTGTCTCATTCAACTACATTTGTTCCTATAATCCATAGCCTAACAGAACGCAGCAGCGAGGGGCAACCTGCCCATACAACCAGCAGGGAGGATGTCACTACTGCCAAAGACCGTCTGGCGAAAACGTTGAAGGTGTTCATATAACACATGCGGAAGCAATTGAAGATTGAAAGCACTTAAGACATTCAATTTTGCTCCTAAAGCATGCATGTTCTAGAAAAGACAGAATAGAGAGTTTAGTGAACACCAACCTTTGTAGCTCACTAATGAGGAACTCCTTGTGGTGTTTTCTTCTCTTATGCTCCTTAGACAACCTCTAGAGTCCTCCCTACTATTCTCTTGGGCCTAGAATGACTTGTGGGAGTCTGTAGTTGTAAGAAATAGGAAGGGAATGCTTGAAGGTACAAACTTTAGGAATAAATGAGATGAGAGAGTGTTTGAGGGAGAATTTCAGTAGCATAACCTTAATGTAATTGCTGTGTCTATCCACAATCTGATTCTTCCTCTATATATAGAGAGAATCCATGCAAGAAGGGTCTTCAAAATGCAAGACACGTGGTGGTCTTGATGGTGAAAGTGGAAGCTAGGTGTTCAAGCAACACAACATGCACCATTGCATGAATATGGTGTAATTCCAGTTTGAGTCTTCATGCAAGAGTGGATTTCCAAGTTTTTCCACTTACTTTTGATTCAAAATCAATTGTATTTTTCAGCATGAATGATATTAATTTCAATTCTCAATTGAAATTAATCACAAATTCAATTTTGAAGCTTGATCCACAAATTGTAAATGATTAATCAAATTAATCATCTTTTTGTTGTGTATTCTTTATGTATGAATCTCAATTCATGTATATTGATTTAAACCCTTTTAAATAATTTATCTCTGATTTTCTAATTTAATTCATAATTAAATTATTGTGTCGAACACAATTTTACGATAATTCCCTATTTCCCGATTTTGAACAATTCAAAGATTCTTATCAAAATGTTCTAGGCTTTAGTCCAATATGAGCTAGTAGAGGGACCTAATGGACCTATAGATCATGGGCTCCAACGATTCGAGGCTAACCAACTAATCTCATTATTTAAGATAGCCAACATTCGTTAACTACCGGGACACTCCACTATAGCCCGATAGTTGAACTCCCCTCACTATAGATATATTTTCGTCCACTTGATTTAACCATGTTCAATAAGTCGTTCCGTCACATGTTGTTCGTAGCTATAGCTAGGTGATAACTGCCCAAAAGGTAGTTATTTAGGCCTCATTTATATAAGGATTTGTGTGTCTTTTATGCTCAATAGGGTTGGTTTTAGAAAGATATTACATGTTTTAACCCATTTGGAAGAATGGAAGCTTTGGAAATTATTTTATGCAGATTATGCTGCTGGGCGACTGGAGGGAGCAAATTCTGTGCTGCAGCAAAACTGAGAGCAGAACTGCCACATCACAGCTCGTTAGCCAACTTCATGAACCGACTTCTGTTGAGTTATTTTCGGGATAAAGGAGCAAGGAGAGCCCTACACGTGTCCAAGTTGACCTAATTCAAGCCTCTTATCCTTCTATAAAAGGAAGTAGCCATCCAAGTCAAAGGCATTCAATTTTTCCTTGGAAGCCAAGTAGTATAAAGAGGTTGGAGACCACTAGAAGACCATCATCCGCAAGCTGATTAAGGAGATTATTATTTTCTTTATTAACTTGTGATTATGGACGTGCCTACTCAGATTGTAATTCATGTTTCCATGTTTATTATGAACTAAGTAGCTTTAGTCGTTGGTTAGGAATATGTAGTTGTCGTGCTTCATCTCTAATAATAATTATTGATTATTGCATATTGGTTAACTGTTGTGCTTATTTCTATTTTATGCCCGCCTGGCCAGCCGGTATGAATACCCTTCTCAAGTTTCAGGGATGATTTAGAGAGTGTGTGGCAATTAACCACACTACGATCATTGTGTATTGGTGAACGCCAGTGACTACGCTAGGGATAGCCAGTTGCCTAGTGCTTGATCGGTCATACTTCATTGGGGTTGAAACCCATTCCAAAAAATCTGGAGTTCCGGGAGGAATCCGCTAATAATACTGCGAGAGTTTGCATGATCAATAATATTGCTAGAGCATCTTTTTAAACAACTACTAAAACCTGACCAACGCCTGTTTCTAATCTGTCTGCCTATTCGTTTATTCTTTGCTTTGTCATTTATTTTGCTTCAGCGTTATTCCTATAAAAACCAATCATTTTTACCTTCTTTGAAACCATTAGAGAGTTACACAAAATAGATAAAGTGGAAGCTAATTCAGGACTCAGATTGATAATATTACTTGCTGCAGACTGTGTATACTTGCACAGGAATTCTAGAGTCTTTTTATACCATATTTCTACTCACTCTAGGAGCCCAACACTAGGTCAAATAACCGTTTCACCCCTATAGTACTTCTTGTTCCTTAAGTTCCACTAATCCTCTAATGAACAATCGGTTTGTGGTCCAACCATCAAACCTAAGTCCTGGAGTTAGTACTTAAGAGAACAACCTCTCTGCTATCCCTGAAATGGGTAGGAGTAAATTCCGTCTTGCGAAACTATGTCCCCAGCTATCTATTCGATCTCATCTCCAAAATGGTAGGCTTATTGAGTCGGCGATGCAGGCCACTCTCACCCATGCAGATCAAAGGATAATCTCGTATAAACAGGAGTTCATAGTTAGCTCAGGATTAAGAACGAGTTACCTAGGTCATCTATGAGAAATAGTCAATTTCTTCAGTAAACGGCGTTATAAAGAGAAAGTGACTTATTTCGTGGTCTTGTCTTATGCAAACTCATTGCATAGGACGCCCCCACTCGCATGTCTCCACATGAACGACTTAGGATCTCATCGTTTGTACTTAATACAAAGTGGGTTGCGTCCATAGTGTCCCCAGGATAAAGCACCCTACCGTATCCTTATACTATAGACAATTTTGACTATAAACTTGAACTTGATCCTATGATATGTCTCTACATATAGTTCGAGTATTCATTTTATAGCCAAGGATCCTAGTTTGTTGGATTTAGGTTAATCATTCGTAATTTACATATTCAATAACATATTTTACTGAATAACCTCAATAACGTCTTTATTGAAAATAGAATATGTTTAATGATTTACAAACTATGAGTTTATAGGACATTAAACCCAACAAACTCCCACTTGGACTAGAAACTCTAGTGGGGTACATGAAGTTAGGTGTGAGATAAGTATAAAGACAATAAACTAGGGCATCATCCATACCCTTACATTTCTCCCACTTGCCCTAATCTAACAAAGCTCGTAATCCTAGATTAACTAGGTGACCTCAAAAACTTTAGCCGTGAGGGGTTTTGTAAACGTGTCAGCTATGTTGTGCTCCAAAGCAATCTGCGTGACAATCACATCTCCTCGTTGCACGATCTCCCTGATGAGATGGTATTTGCACTCAATATGCTTTCCTCGCTTGTGACATCGAGGTTCCTTAGAGTTTGCAACTGATCCACTGTTATCACAATAGAGGGTGATGGCAGTTGCATATTTGGAAAACTTTCCAACTCTGTTAGGAATTTTCTTAGCCATACTGCCTCTTTTGCTGCTTTCAGGCGGCTACGTACTCTGCTTCCATGGTAGAGTCAGCAATGCAACCTTGCTTAATACTCCTCCATAATATTGCTCTTCCATTTAGAGTAAACACAGATCCCGATGTTGATTTTCTTGATTCTATATCGGTCTGAAAATCTGAGTCAGTGTATCCTGTAAAGATCAGATCCTTAGCTCCATACATAAGCGTATAATACTTAGTTCTCCTTAGATACTTAAGGATGTTTTTAACGAAAGTCCAATGCGCATGTCCAGGATTAGACAGATATCTGCTGACTATTCCTACGGCATAGCATATGTCGGGTCTGGTACACAACATTGCATACATCAAACTACCAACTGCTGATGCATAGGGAATACGTCTCATTTCCTCAACCTCTTGAGGTGTCTTAGGACTTTGTTCCTTTGACAGGTGAACCCCGTGCCTAAAAGGTAATAACCCTTTCTTGGAGTTCTGCATCGAATATTGTACCAACATTTTGTCGATATATGATGCTTGAGATAGTACTAGCGTTTTGTTCTTTCTATTTCTAATGATTTGAATGCCCAGAAAAAATTGAGCCTCACCCAAATCTTTCATTTGGAATTGAGTCGCTAGCCATTGTTTTACGTCAGTCAGGAATCCTACATTATTCCCAATAAGTAGGATATCATCTACGTATAGAACTAGAAAATCTACAGTGGATTTGACGATTTTCTTGTAAACACAAGGTTCGTCAACATTCTGTTCAAAGCCATACGTTTTGATCGCAGTGTCAAAACGTATATTCCAGGATCTTGATGCTTGTTTTAATCCATAAATGGATCGTTTAAGTTTGCAAACCTTTTGCCCATCACCCTGGACTATGAATCCCTCTGGTTGAGCCATATAGATAGTCTCTTCAAGATTGTCATTCAAAAAGGTTGTCTTGACATCCATTTGTCATATTTCATAATCATAATATGTGGCAATGGATAAGAGTATTCTAATCGACTCAAGCATGGCAACAGGGGAGAAAGTTTCTTCAAAATCGACTCTTTCCCGCTGGGTAAAACCCTTTGCCACAAGTCGAGCCTTAAAGGTTTGAACCTTACCGGCTTGGTCTCGTTTTCTCTTGTAAATCCATTTGCAACCAATAGGTTTTACCCCATCTGGCTGCTCTACAAGATCCCAAACTGAATTGAAGTACATTGACTCCATTTTTTGATACATGGCTTTGATCCACTAGTCTTTATCAACATCATTCATTGCCTGATTAAAGGACAATGGATCCTCTATTCCATCATCAGATATGATGGTTTGAGTTTCTGTTAAACCCATGTAGCGGTCTGGTTGTATTATAACCCTCCTACTACGTCGAGGCTCTCTCACTATTTGAGATGGATGTGTTTGATCAACAACTTTTGATGGACCAGCTTGATCTACAACTTTTGTCGATTCTTTTGTAGTTTTTTCTTGAAATCTCATCTAATACTACTTTACTGCAAGGTCGATGATCTTTTATGTGATCTTCCTCAAGGAAAGTAGCGTTTGTCGATACAATCACTTTATTATCCTGAGGGTCGTAAAATAGACCACCTTTCGTTTCTTTAGGCACTACTACAAAAACAACCTTTAATGACGGACAGAAAAAAGGGGGCGGGACTTTTAATGACGGAAGGAAAACGCGCGCCACTTTTAATGTCAAACGCACGATTTTTCGGAAAAACTTACATTTAATGACGGGCATTGCCCATCATTAAAAGTAACCTTTAATGGCAGGCATAGCCCGCCATTAAAAACCCGTTTTAATATTTTTTTTAAACGGTAAAAAGAAAACATTACTTTTCTCTCTCCCCGAAGGCCCACATCCTAACCCTAGCTCTTCTTCTACCTTCAGGCGCCGCAACTCTCCCCTTCTTCAACCTTCGGTGCCGCAGCTCCCCTTCTTCCCTTCGGCCGCTCCAACCTTTGGCCGCCGATAAAGATTTTGTCGCAGCTCCCCTTCTTCCCTAACTCTTCTTCTACCTTCAGGTTTGTTCTTCAACATTCGGCCGTCGGTGAAGATTTTGCAAACCAACTGGACGACGTATGAGAACAAGCTTTTGGAAACAAACTTCAGCCGCTGGTGAAGATTCTTGCGTGCGTTTCGATCGAAGGCGACTGGACAACGTGGGTTTCACCTCGTCGACTTCTTTCTCGCTTTCTAATAGGTTAGTTTCATCGTTAAAATTTAAAAAAAAAATCCCTCTATTTAAAAAAAAAATCCTTTTCATGGGGTTCCACCGGAGAACAACTCCCTCCCTTATCAGATAATTTATTTTTAGTTCAATGAAAAAAAAACAGTAAGATTGATATAGGTTTAGAAAAATTATTAAATATAGTAACTAAGTTGATGATTGTTAGATACAAATTTTAAAATCTATATACTAAAACTATACTAGTATGAAATAGAGAGAAAATGTCTATATACAAACCTACTTCACTTTGATAACTAGACCCAAAATTTTAAACTTGCTGCTTGCAGTAAACTTTATAATTTAACGTAAAGAGATTAACCAAAAAAGACAGTAATAGGTGTTCAATGAATTATTTGGTATTTGAACTGGAGAAAATGCCTTGTGCATATTGTCCTCAAATAGTCTGTCTGCCAGTTTTTCGTCTGATGAAACTCTCCTTTGCCTTTCATGGTCCTCTTTTTTTTAGGGAAGAATAGTGAAAGTAATAATTTGGGGGGTGGGGGGGGGGGGTGGGGGGTCAATCTTACTTGTGGACTGGACGTGAGCCAGTTTTCACCAAGATGAGATTTGAATTTGGTATTTTAGTAGTAACAAAATCAATAGAGTTGTCTATAGAGGATTGCAATTAAATAGACAGAAATTGGATTCAAACCTCCTCATTTGATGGATTGTGAATATGATGGCTATGAAAAATCAAGGATATTTATTTCTTTTTGGAAAAAGTGAGAAAAAAAGATATGTTACTATGTTACTATGTTACATCAAGTACAAATTTATCTTGGTATACTTGGAATTTACTCGAATAGTTTCTTGATTATTTTTGTTTTTCTCAATCAAATACATACATACACAAAATACTCCTATTATTTTGGTCCTCTTATTCAACCAGTTGCTTGAGCATCAATATCATCTAATCAAGTATGAAATGCCTCCCAAGGTTCCGTTGGCACCTATACAGAATGGGATTCACCCTATGCCCAGTAAGTTGGTTCCTTTTCTACAATATGCTTATTTACAATCATATTTATACTCCATCATATAACACTAGGTGTTTCAATTAGTTTGTTAACTTTTTTCCAATTTTAATATCCTCAATCTTATACTTAAGTGATTGAATTAGTACTTGTTTTTTAGGTAATAGCACACTTAAGTGATTGAATTAGGTTATCTTGATCTCTAACCTATAGGTATGCCTTGTTGGTAGTTTTGAAACCCCTCGAGCACCTTAGAACAAGCATTGAGTCATTTTGGGTAAGTTGTAGATGGTAAGTTTTGATTTAGACCCTTTCGAACCCCTTGTTAGCATCTTAGAACACTCTTTAACACTTAGAAGTTGTAATTGTAGTTTTAGGCTAATTCAAAGTGTTCAAGCTAGCTTTTAAATTTTTTTGAGTAAGTTTGTTCCTCCTAAATACCTTTTGAGCTTGAATTAAGGTTTCAAGTTGATCTTAAAATTTCGTTGATGTTAAAAGTAAAATGCTCTGCTTGGGAATATGAGCTTAAGATTGCTTCTGTGGATGATAAAGACCAAATTAACTATCACCATTAAACTTAGCTTTTCGATACATTGTTTTAGATTTGAAGGATCTATTTTACTCCCTCTCACATCTCATTTTCTCTCTTACTCCATCTCTCTCTTGAAGAGCAATAACATAGTTTCTGTCCTGCACTCTCTTTACTCCATCTTAGCTTTTCTAGATACATTGTTTTAGTTTTTCTGTCCTGCCTTTGTTCTTGTCTTTGGCGAGATAAAATATTTTTTCAATTGGCAATACGTTTTCGTTCTACGAGTAGTCTTTACCATTATTGCATCTAAATTTCATTATTTAGTAGATTATTCCACAACCAATATGCTCGAGATACAGACTTGCTGTTGGTGCAAATTTTGTATGGCTGGTGCATATTTTGATGATCATCTATTATCCAATTTTGTACCCTGTTGGAAAGGTAACATTCCAAGTAGCGGCATATCTTTATTTCAATGGACAGATAAATGATAACCTTATATTTCAAGATTAGACATTGCAAAATTCCTCATTCCTTCAATATCCTGTTGGCAACCGGCTACATTTCTTTATTTCTCTTGGATTGAAAATTTACTCTTGTGCATGATTGCAAGTGGATGATACTGGATTTCCTTGTTCTACTCTACTGTCATTATACATTGATTCCAAAATGGTCATAATGTAAACAAGAAAGTGTTATTTTGCTTTTATTAACTGTTGCACGACTTCTATGAACGATTTTTCCGCAAGCGCACGGGTCGTCACAAGTAATATAAAACGGTAGTAATACCGAGTATCGAATCCACAGGGAGGCGAAGCGAAACTTAAGCAAATAATTAAAATCTCTTGAGCACTAAAAATACTTAGGGGAAATAATATTTAGGGACCACTTCATGCAATAAAAAGGATTTAAATTCAAGACGATTAAAAAAAATAAATTGATCAATCGAAAATAAAATATGGAGAAAGAGTTTTCTTTAAATGGGAAGAGGGGTCTTGAAAATTAATGATTAGCTAAATAATTGCTATAATTATCTTATCTCATTGCCCAACTAATTATAATCCTAGAATCTCCGTTAATCACATAGGTTCTCCTGTCGGTTTCCCCTAATTGTAATTAATTCATTTTAACAACCTAAGTGTCCTTAGCGCTATTAAAAATCATTAATTATTACGCTCTGATTCATTTTAGGAATCTAAGTTTAATCAACTAATCCCGGTGTCACAATGGGCAATTAAACTAGTTGCATGGATTATGATCTATCCTAATTTCTCTCCGTCGAGTTTCCATTAAGAACCGAATCATTACACAATTGGCCAGATTGAGTAAAGCATTAAGCACATCCATACAAATAATTAGGACATGGGCAAGAGACAAGAAATTATAACAATATTTGAACTATCATTTCATTTCAAGACCCCAATTTGGGGTTTTAGCTACACATGGCTAAAATATCCACAATAATTACAAAGGAAAGCATAATAAAGAGCATAAAAGGAAAGGAATTGACCGTTGAAAAACCCCTCGCTGACGCTTGGAGCCCCGCTGACTACTCCTTGAGCCTCTAAGATGCTCTCCAAAATTCCCAAAATTTTTCCCACTAAAAGAATCCTCTAAAAAAGGCTTGGAAGCCTTGAGAGGGGCTCCAAAGGAGCCTAAGGAAGAGAGAAAGGAAGAAATTCCTTGTTGGAATGATGATTGATGATAAATGAGGCACCTTGGGGTGCCTTTTATAGGCCTGGAATAGGGGTAGCGTCGCGACGCTACCTTGCTCAGCGTCGCAACGCTGCTGCGCACGCGGCTTGGGCAACACGAAAGGATAGCGTCGCGACGCTGTCTACATAGCGTCTCGACGCTACCCCAAAATTCCAGATTTTCAGCTTCCTTTTGGGTTGATTTTTGGGCCTTCTTCTTCATTTCTTTTGGTCATTTCTTCATGGTTGTCTTCTTTGGGCCTCCACTTGCTTCAAGCTTGGATTTGGGCTTCAATAGCTTCAATTTTGGCACTTTTTCTCCTAAAATCACCAACTTTGCTCCTAAGGACCAAATAACAAAATTCATTAAGTATATTCATAAAAAACACGATTAAAGCACCAAAAAGCTTAATAAATTGAGACTAAAATAGCGACATTTCTGCTCGCTATCACACCCCCAAACTTAAGCTTTTGCTAGTCCCGAGCAAAATAAATTCTAAAGATGCATGAAATAGAATCGCTCAACCCTCAATGATTTTGGAATTCTTAGGATCGAATGGAAAACATGCAAGTGGAATAAGCAAGCACCGCATACTTTTGAAGAAATCTTAAACTAGCTTGAACTTAAGATTAATGAATAGCATGCTCAAGACGTATCTATTGATTCTTTTACTAACCTAGATTAGTCTTATGGCTTTCTCCATTTGTTTTTCCCCTACACTGGCTAAGAGCCCCTAATACGTCGGAGTCCTTCTATCATGCAAAAAAAAAAAAAAAAACTAGGGTGCCTGTCATTTTTTTCTTTCTTTTTCATGGGGGAGCAAAGCTCTCAAATGATTTTTCTTTTTCTTTTCTTTTTCTTTTACTACTCTCCCAAACTTGCATTTTGATATCTAATGGTACTAGCTTTCACACTACGGTGCAGGGACCCTTAACCCGAATTTTATTCTCTGGTTGGCCTAACTGATCACACCGCAGGTAGCTCTTTTTACCCCTAGGCTTTTTCTTTTGTGCAAGCAAAAATTCTTTTTCAATAGATTTTTTTTTTGTCTCATTTTCTTATGTTGCTTTTGCTTTTCTCTCAGCAGGCATAGCATTTTTTTTTTCCTACCTAGCTCTTTAGAGCAATCAAGCATGAACTTCCTAATATTAGAAACTAAGCCTATCGGGGTGACAACAACTTTGAAAACCATAATAAGAATCTAGATTTTCAAAGACGTCATTAGATAAGACTATTGCATGCTTTAGACATCAAAACTAAGTATCAAAAAATTTTAAAATTTCACAATTTCTGCCGTGCTCCCAGATTCCACAACATATAAACCATTTTATCCCAAAATTTCAAAAATCACATCCTTGGCTATCATGGCTAGCTATTCATGCATCCAACAGAATTTAAATATGCTCAACACAGCGGAAGCCTCCCCCCCAAACTTAAACTAAACATTGTCCCCAATGTTTTAAAACAGTAAAGCATAAAGAGAGATACTGAGACTTCCCTGAGCTAGGAGCGTTTCATCCTCTTCCTTTGGATCCATAAAAAAAATGGGAAATTTGGAATTTTGGATTTTGCTAAGGTGATCCTGCAAAACAAAATTGGATCACGGAGCAAAGAAAATTATTTACCGCAAAAACAACTAACTAAACTTTAATCCTTGGGTTGCCTCCCAAGCAGCGCTTTCTTTAACGTCTTTAGCTAGACTAGGCTCGGCACGCTTACGGAGCCTCAAAATAAAAATTTTCATCATCCTCCGGGCCCTGCAAGAACTCACGCACCGAATTGCAAACTACAAACAGGGGAGAAAAAAAAATTTCCCCTGGCCCATCTTCACTAAAGAGATTATCATAATAACATTTTAGAAAATAATCAGCTGCATCGAATCTCTTTTCTAAATCTCTATTCTCAAAACAATTGTCAACAGAGTCATCAAGCGTTATAATATCTACTGGTCTAGGATCTAAAGGTGGCCTATCAATCATGCCAGTCCATTCATCAGAAAAAATGTCTACATGCTCAGCAGATCCCTTAGACTCAGAATTAAAAAATAATTCAACTAAGCTATCACATGACTCATCATCAAAAGAATTAAAGAATTCAAGAATTTCAAGATCAGATTCTATACTATGCACAAATTCGAGTTCGTCTGGGTCATATTCTATGCTATATACATCATCAGGACATGAAAAAAAAGTATTCACATTGTCAGGATTCATGCATTCAGGAATGTCAAGATCAGACTCAATAGATTCAATGTAATCATGATCAAACTCAGAATTATCTATTAAACAATCTTTCTTATGCATTTCATGCTCATTCTGAAAGTCAGGCAATTCAATATCATCATCAAAATTATCCATTTCAGGCAAATCTAATTCATTTTCCAAGGAAGGTAAATCATCAACTACAGATCTTTCATTTTCACAAGCAGACAAGTCTAATTCATTTTCAAAGTCAGGCAGATCCAAATCATTTTCAAACAGAGGATTATCCAAATATGCATCATGATCAAAATCCCCATTATCCATAAGCATTTCTCCCAAGCGCACGGGTCGTCACAAGTAATATAAAACGGTAGTAATACCGAGTATCGAATCCACAGGGACGCGAAGCGAAACTTAAGCAAATAATTAAAATCTCTTGAGCACTAAAAATACTTAGGCGAAATAATATTTAGGGACCACTTCATGCAATAAAAAGGATTTAAATTCAAGACGATTAACAAAAATAAATTGATCAATCGAAAATAAAATATGGAGAAAGAGTTTTCTTTAAATGGGAAGAGGGGTCTTGAAAATTAATGATTAGCTAAATAATTGCTATAATTATCCTATCTCATTGCCCAACTAATTATAATCCTAGAATCTCCGTTAATCACATATGTTCTCCTGTTGGTTTCCCCTAATTGTAATTAATTCATTTTAACAACCTAAGTGTCCTTAGCGCTATTAAAAATCATTAATTATTACGCTCTGATTCATTTTAGGAATCTAAGTTTAATCAACTAATCCTGGTGTCACAATGGGCAATTAAACTAGTTGCATGGATTATGATCTATCCTAATTTCTCTCCGTCGAGTTTCCATTAAGAACCGAATCATTACACAATTGGCCAGATTGAGTAAAGCATTAAGCACATCCATACAAATAATTAGGACATGGGCAAGAGACAAGAAATTATAACAATATTTGAACTAGCATTTCATTTCAAGACCACAATTTGGGGTTTTAGCTACACATGGCTAAAATATCCACAATAATTACAAAGGAAAGTATAATAAATAGCATAAAAGGAAAGGAATTGACCGTCGAAAAACCCCTCGCTGACGCTTGGAGCCCCACTAACTACTCCTTGAGCCTCTAAGGGCCCGTTTGGTACAAGGTTTCTGGAGATGGGAATGGGCAAGGGTTTATAATACCCTTGTTTGTTTCAAGATTTCTGTGGTGGGCCCAGGAAATAACTCATTCCCAGGCATCATTTATGCCCATAAGCAAGAGTTTTCTATGCCCTTGAAAAAGCATGGGTTTTCTCTTTTCCCATCTCTTCTTTGTTATTTTTATATGCAATTTTATTTTGAATATAGTTAATTAATTAACTAATGGATACTAAATTAAAAATAATATAATATATTATTTAATTAGATTAAATAATAGTTTGTCAATAATTTCAATTTTTAAGTAAATACTTTTTTTAGGACTTTTAAACAAATACTTAGTCCAATTTTATTGTAGGGATGGTAATTACATATTACTAAAATTATAATTAATTAGTTAATATTATCAAAAATATATTTAATTATTGAATTAAAATCATTTAAATTAATTTAGTATAAAAATTAATTTTTCAATAATTATAATTAATTACTTATCGATTATTTATAATCCATTAATTACTTTTTTTGGATTTCCTTATAATAAATATATTATTATATTATTATTAAATATTTATCTAATTAATTTTTTTTTGAAAAGTTATCTAATTAATTTTTATGGATACAATATATTAAATTATTGTAGTTAAAAATATTTATTAAACAATTAATTAAATAATTTTAAGTTGTTAAATTAACATAGTTTATCCCATTAAAATTATTTCAGGATTATTATTTCATTAATTTTTATTAATAGTTTGAACTAATTTTGATTATTTTATTGATTAATTTATTAAAATTACATAAAGTTTACCGGATTAATTCTAAAAAATAAATACAAACATAATTTGTTCTCATAAAATCCGGATGACATTCCCATGCACAACCAAACACAGTTATCTTTGATTCCCAGCAATCTTATTCCCAGGCATAGTATTCTCAGGCATCATGTATTCCCAGGCATCTATAAAACCTTAAACCAAACGTGCCCTAAGATGCTCCCCAAAATTCCCAAAATTTTTCCCACTAAAAGAATCCTCTCAAAAAGGCTTGGAAGCCTTGAGAGGGGCTCCAAAGGAGCCTAAGGAAGAGAGAAAGGAAGAAATTCCTTGTTGGAATGATGATTGATGATAAATGAGGCACCTTGGGGCGCCTTTTATAGGCCTAGAATAGGGGTAGCGTCGCGACGCTACCTTGCTCAGCGTCGCGACGCTGCTGCACACGCGGCTTGGGCAACACAAAAGGGTAGCGTCGCGACACTGCCTACATAGCGTCTCGACGCTGCCCCAAAATTTCAGATTTTCAGCTTCCTTTTGGGCTGATTTTTGGGCCTTCTTCTTCATTTCTTTTGGTCATTTCTTCATGGTTGTCTTCTTTGAGCCTCCAGTTGCTTCAAGCTTGGATTTGGGCTTCAATGGCTTCAATTTTGGCACTTTTTCTCCTAAAATCACCAACTTTGCTCCTAAGGACCAAATAACAAAATTCATTAAGTATATTCATAAAAAACACGATTAAAGAACAAAAAAGCTTAATAAATTGAGACTAAAATATCGACATTTCTGCTCGCTATCATTAACCTTTCATTATATTTTCTCTATTTCTTTATTTTCCCTCTAATAAAGAACGATGTATTTGCAACGACATCTTTTACCACCTTTTGAATAAGTAAATCTCATGCCATTTTTCTTGTGCTTTATGCTTGGAGGGAGTTTTTTGTGGCTGTATAGATATCTTATGGTGTTACTAATCTGGGGATTTTAAACTTAATAGTGGTAACATATTGCCATTTAATTTGAAAATTTTCTTTTTATTTGTAGAGACCAGGGAGAGATTTGGGAGATTCTTCAACCGGTTCCCTAAAGGGGAATCTGCTGCTGATGTTTACGATCGCGTTTCCAGTGAGTTCTTTGTTGTTTTGCCTTCTGCTTTTCTTTGCCTTTGATTATACTCGTTTTATTTTTAATGGAGGATTTATGTTTGATTCTTATAGACTGCCAGTTGAAAATCAAGCTCTATTTATTGGTCTCTGATATTTCTTGTGCAGGGAACTCAACCATTTGGGATGTCTTTTGGCTTACAATATGTCTGTTTGACATTACATTACATTGTTTTTTATATGGTTATATGCTCGGTTTGAGAAATGGTCTAATTGGTATGTTTCTAACCAACACTGAATATTTCTTGGTCAAATGCCTTGCTCTTTGTTATAAGTTTGTTGGGTAACTAATGTGTATGGTCCAAATGACTTCAAGATATCGATTTCCATGGGTTGCCATATCCCTTAGTTGTTGTATTCTTTGCAAAGGCAGTGGTGTATCAAAAGGTCTTTTTTTTTTTTTATGCAATCAGGCTAGTGTTTTTTGGGTCTTTCTCCTTCAAGGTTTCGGGTCGCAGGTTGCTTTTCCTCAAGACGTCAAGATTCTCTTTCATTTTTTGCTCGCTGGTCATCCTTTTAAGAAGGAAAAGAAGGTCGTTTAGTTGAATTTTTTTCGAGCCTTCCTATGGGTTTTTTGGTTGGAGCAAAAGTCTGGCATCTTCATGGAGCAAAAGTTAATGTGATGGATTTGTTCGCCTAATTTCTATCCTATCGGTGTTTTTTTGTTTTTCGTTATAGGCTTGGTTTGCTCTGCTCTCTTTTTTTTGTGATGTGGGTTACTCTTGGTGTGAAGTTTAGGTAGTGGATTTTATTGTGTGGTTGTCTTAGATATCTTTTCACCATTCCAATTGAATCAATTGTGTCATATACTTTCTATTTGGTATTGTTAGTTGTTACTTCTATATTTTTCTTTCCAAAATTTAACTAACCCTAGCTTTTTAGATCTTTTTTATCGGTAAAAGTATTTTATCAAATATACTTGTACCAATTTTGTACAATTATATTTGGAAATGAGTTAACTCCATGTTCTTTATTTTGTCTTTGGTTAGCAAGGTGTGGCTCCATTGGTGAATCTTTAAAGTAGCAGAAATATAGCCAAATCCTAGCATCAAATGGTAGGTGGAAACCATTTAATTTTAGTTATGATTTTAAGTTGATCCAATTGCTGGAATTTTGATTACTTTTGCTACATTTTTGCTATCATGTTTTTAGTTAACATGGTTTTGATTAGTATATCGTAACTTATTGACTTAAGCTTATGAATTTAGTGATTAATATATCGTTACTTATCGACTTAAGCTTATGAATGGGTATATCAACATGATGTTGCCAAATGAATTCAGAATTTTAAATTAATAGTTAGAAATGTGTGTACTTATTTGCTTTGTTTGATGCATAATGAAAAAAGTTGATTAGTTATGTGTTGGACCATCCAAATTAGATTTTTGTTTCTCCATATATAATCAGGTTTATATAGCTTCTTTGCTTCCCAAGCTAGAGGGTGTGTGTGTTTTAGGCTATGATACAATTTAGGTCTAATAAAGTTGTGGCTAATAAAGTTTGTTTGATTGCAATGTCCTTTAATGATTGTTTAGATTTAAGATTGTGCTTGATGCAAGACCTAACTTGCTTAGTTTTAGGATATTTGTGGTCTTGTTGTGAACTTGAAGTGTTGTGAGGTTGTAGTTGGGTGATTGTTTTCATATAGAAGAGTGTTTCTCTTGTTTAACAGGTTTAAAAATTCTTGGGTTAGTCATATGTATGTCGTTATGCTGTCAAAATTTTTCGAGCAACCGGTTAAAATTAGGATAGAGACTTTAGTAATGTGTATTTTATTGAGATACTCATCGAGATTAGTTTTTCTTTTTTTGGTGTGTGTATTTTATTGTTAACTAAATTTGTTATCCATAGGTTCTTCAAGTTGTTGGACATATGTTTGTTATGTTAATTCTTGTTATGGTTGTATCGAACCTAATTATAATTTGTTTTTCTTAGGTTCTTCAAGTTTGATGTACGAGCAAGATTATGGTGACAAGAATGAAAGTGGCATGTACGAGAATTTTTGTTTTTCGGTGTAGGTGTAGACTTTTAATCATAGGTGTTTAGTAATTTTGAGGCTTTTAAGTGTAAGTGTTTGTAATTTTATTCATATATCAAAATTATATGAATAAAAATTGTATGAACAAATTTGGTTCATTGGCTTATTGGAATGAAATTTGACAAATATTTGATTTCTATACAATTTTACACATTTAAGATGAAGATTACTTTCTTTACAGGTTGTCAAATGAAGAAAATATTGTTGGTATGCTAACGGGCAACCAATAGTTTTTTTTTATTAAATTATGAACAAAATGATGACGGGCAATGCCTGTCATTAAAAAAGATATTTAATGACGCACATTTAATGACAGACATTTTGTTGGAAAATACCCTTTCAATGACAGACATTTTGTTGGAAACTACCCTTTCAATGATGGACTTTTGATGACAGACGCCTTTTAATGACGGGCATTGCCCATCATTAAAAATATCCTCAGTTGGAAAATACTCTTTAACGACGGACTTTTGAAGACAGACGACTTTTAATGGCGGACAACGTCTGTCATGAAAAATATTTGTCATTGTACCTTGTTATGACGGACAACTTTTAATGACGGGCATTGCCCGTCGTTAAAAGTCGCCCGTCATAACAAGTTACGACGACACTCGTATAGATCACGGACGTCGACTGTCATGAAAAGTCTTTAATGACGGGCATTGCCCATCATTAAAAGTGATTTTTGTAGTAGTGAGGATATCCTACAAACAGGCATAGTTTTGAGCGTCGTTCCAGTTTCTTTGGGTTTTGCACCAACACGTGTGTCGGGCATCCCCAAATTCTGAAGTGACGTAAACTACCTTTACGCCCTTTCCATAGCTCATAAGGTGTTTCAGAAACACTTTTAGGGGCCGTTTGGCCCACCGTGTTGGTTATAATAGCCCCCGCTATTATAACCAACCAAGTGTTTGGGGCGCCAACAAAAATAAGGGGCGGAGTTGGTTATTTTTCCCCTCCGTGTTGCTACAGTAACCACTATTCAACTCACCCCAATTATTCTATCCATTCTCTACAGTAACTCTTTACTCTCTTCCTCCATGTGACTCATTGACTTTTCTACCGACGACCGGCCGACGACTTTTCTGGTGACCACCGACAACTTTTCCAACGACCGCCGTCGACTTTTCGGCCACTTTTCCGGCAATCACCGACGACTTTTCCGACGACCGCCGTCGACTTTCCGACCACTTTTTCGGCAATCACCGACGACTTTTTCAACGACCGCCATCGACTTTCCGGCCACTTTTTCGGCGACTCTTTTTTTTTTTTAAATCTTCTTCTCATTTTCATTTCAAAAAAATATAAAAAACGAAAATAAAGAAAAAAAAAAGAGTAGAAGAAAATGAAAGGAAAAAAGAGGGAAAAATTTTCGATCGCCGAAAAATTTGTTGGTGGTCGTCGGAAAAATCATAAAATTTCTAGTGAGAGTTAGATACTAGGTTGTCTTTGTACATATATATAATATGGAGTTTTATTACATAATTTACTTTTGATAATGAAGTATATGAATGTTTACCTTCATCGTACCATATTTTTCATTCCAAATTATACTACTCAAGTTTTTATTTTATGTGATTTCTATTTTATTTGATTCTTTTGATAATAAAGGCAAAATGAGTTTTTAATAAATATTTATCATTTTTATGTTGGAAATACATAAATGAAACAAATATGGTTTTTCTATATGAAATCATAAAATGACTTATTTTATGAAAAAACCATGACTCTAAAACAAAGAAAATCAACCTTTACTTTAGGTTATTTTTGTTTCCTTTTAAGCTAAACACATAATTTAACCCCTGTACCCAAAACTTTTATTTTTTTTACAAATAAACTTTTTTTTATTATTAATATTTGAAGTACAAAGTTGTATGAGGAAAATAAACAAAAAAAAAAAGGTCAAGAAAAAAAAACAGTCAGCTTGAACACAGACTATTTTATCCCAGACTATAATAATCTGCACCCCAAACACAGACTATTATAACCCCCAGACTATTATAATCCCCCAGCTATTATAACCAACCCAGCGCTCCAAACAGCCCCTTAGAGGGAACCATGTTCAAAATGTATACGGCAGTCTCAACTGCATATCCCCATAACGAATCAGGCAACTGAGCATAACTCATTATTGATCGAACCATGTCTAACAAGGTTCGGTTTCGCCTCTCTAATACACCATTTTGTTGTGGTGTATGATAGCGAGCATAAATGTCGCTATTTTAGTCCCAATTTATTAGGCTTTTCTGTGCTTTAATCGTGTTTTTAATGAAAATATTTAATGTATTTTGTTATTTGGTCCTTAGGAGCAAAGTTGTGGATTTTAGGGAAAAAATGCCCAAAATGAAGCCAATCAAGCCCAAATTCCAAGCTTGGACCAAAAGGGAAGTCAAAGAGGCCACTCATGAAGAAAAAACCCAAAAAGAAATGAAGAGAAGGCCCAAAAAGAAGCCCAAACCAAAGCTGGAAATTCTAGAAAATGGCACAGCGTCGAGACGCTATGAAGACAGCGTCGCGACGCTGTCCATTTCTTGGGCAACAAGTCGCGTGCATCACAGCGTCGCGATGCTGTGCCATGTAGCGTCGCGACGCTACCCCCAATCCGAGCCTATAAAAGGCACCCCTTGGTGCCTCATTTTATCATCAATCAATCCATTCTCTCCTTCCTTTCTTGCTTCCTTTGGCTCCTTTGGAGCCTCTCTCAAGGCTTTCTAGCCTTTTTGAGAGATTTCTTAGTGGAAAATAATTTGGGGAATTTTGGGGAGCATCCTAGGAGCCTCAAGGAGTGTTCGGCGGGACTCTGAGCGTTAGCGAAGGAGTTTTTCGACGGTCAATTCCTTTCCTTTTATGCTCTTAATTATGCTTTTCATTGTAAATGTTGTGGATATTTTAGCCATGGGTAGCTAAACCTCAATTTGGGGTCTTGAAATGAAATTATAGTTTAAATGTTGTTATAATTTCCTGTCTCTTGCCCTTTGTCCTAATTATTTGTATGGATGTGCTTAATGCTTTATTCAATCTGGCCAATTGTGTAATTATCTGATTCTTAATGGAAACTCGACGGAGAGAAATTCGGATAGATCGTAATCCATGCAACTAGTTTAATTGTCCGTCTTGACAACGAGATTAGTTGATTAAACTTAGATTCCTAAAATGAATCAGAGCGTAATAATTAATGATTTTTAATGGCGCTAAGGACACTTATGTTGTTAAAATGAATTAATTACAATTAGGGGAAATCGACAGGAGAACCTATGTGATTTACGAAGATTCTAGGATTATAATTAGTTGGGCAATGACATAGGATAATTATAACAATTTTTTAGCTAATAATTGATTTTCAAGACCCCTCTTCCCATTTAAAGAAAACTCTTTCTCCATATTTTATTTTTCTCGATTGATCAAATTATTTTCTTTAATTGCTTTGATTTTTTAATCGTTTTTATTGCATGAGCTGTTCCCTAAATATTATTTTGCCCAAGTATTTTTAGTGCTCAAGAGATTTTATTTCTACTTAATTTTCGCTTTGCCTCCATGTGGATTCGATACTCGGTATTTCCTACCGTATTATATTACTTGTGACGACCCGTGCGCTAGCGGTGAGCAATAGTGTAGCAGGGGCTGAGAGTTGGGATGTGATTCCATGTTCTATCAAATAGTCTTGGAATTGTAGGTCCATATATTCTCCACCTCGATCTGATCGCAGTGTTTTAATCGTTTTACCTAAGTGGTTCTCAACCTCGGTCTTGTACTCTCTGAACTTTTCAAGGGCTTCAGACTTGTGATGCATTAGGTAAAGGTAGCCATACCTTGAATAATCATCAATGAAGCTGACGAAATATTCATACCCTCCTCGTGTTTTGACATTCATAGGACCACAGAGATCCGAATGCACGAGTTCTAATGGTTCTTTGGCCCTATAACCTTTTTCCAAAAAGGTCGTTTGGTCATTTTTCCCTCGAGGCAGGACTCACATGGTGGTAACGAGTCATCTTCTAACTGGTTTAGTAGTCCACTCTTTACCAATCTTTCAATCCTATTGCGATTTATGTGGCCTAATCTCAAGTGCCAAAGATAGGTATTAGGAGAAACTTTTCGCCTTTTGTTTTGAGTTTCCACTACTTTAAACATCTCCGTATTAAAAATAGCTTTAACTTGAATTGGCCTTAACACGTATAAGTTGCAGAACATATATTCATACCTCTTTTGTTAACAAACACTTTATTAATATCAAAAGATACTTGGTATTCATGTTCAATCAAACAAGAGATAGAAATTAAGTTCCTTTTTATATCGGGAACGTACAAGACATTTTCAAGTAGTAAAAATCTATCTACAAAAGACAACTTGAGAGTTCCAGAAGCTCTGGCTGAGACGACCTCTCCAGTTCCAACTCTGAGAGTTACTTCGCCATCTGCCAGCATATGCCAGAAACTAATTTCCTGTAACGAAGAGCATACATGGTTAGTCGCTCCTGAATCTAATATCCAGGCAGAGCTATCTTGCTCAACTAAGTATGTTTCGATAACGAGCAAATCAAATTTACCTTGTTTTTCTTTTTCAGCCTTGTTTTCCGCAAGGTACTTGGGACAATTGCGTTTCCAATGTCCATCTACATTACAATGGAAACGTTTTCCTTTATCTACAGCTTTAGTTTTTGTCTTGTCTCCCATTGGAGCTTTTCCTTTCCCTCTATCCTTCTTTTTCTTCATTTGAATGCTCTTATTCTTTGAAGTGGAAGGTCCAGACTTGGTTCCTGAGGACGATCCCTTTTGGAACCTCTTGGTTGTGGCAATGTTTGCTTCCCCTTCATGTCCCCTCTTGGTGAGACTTTGGTAGGTCTGGACCTCGTTTAGCAAAGTAGTCAAGTTAAAGTGTATTTTGTTCATGACAGCGTTTGTCCTGAACTGAATGAAGCTCTTCGGAAGAGACTCCATTATGAAACTTACTTGACTACCCTCATCAATGGTAGCACCGTTTACTTTAGCGATGTTAAACTGAACCATCATGTTCAAAACATGTTCCCTAACTGAAGCACCTTCCTTCATTCGGGAATTGTAAACATTCTTGAGAGCTTCGTGCCTGATTTGCGAGGACGGTTGTCCAAACATACCTTGCAACGAAGTCATGATCTCCCTTGCGGTGACCATCCTCTCGTGCTTTTTAGACAATACATCCGAAATGCTTGCTAAAATATAGACTCTTGCTTTATCATTTGCTCGAGTCCATTTCTCATATGTTTCCCGAACAATTCGGTTTGTTGACGAGTCAGGGTTAGATGGACACTCTTCGGTAAGGACAAATCTAAAATCCTTGATTACTAGTATTGTATTCAGATTAGACTTCCAAGTCCCATAATCATCTCCGTTAAGCTTATCCGAAGCAAGTAATTGAACTAGTGAGCTACACATGCTGAAAAATTAAATAAAGTTATTAGTAATTTGCTTATTAATCATTTTTGACACAATCCAATCAGGTTTTAGCAAAAGTAATAATGTACCCAGGATTACTATTTTTGCAACGATACTTTAGTGAGTTAGAGCAACCGCTAACGAGGGGCAGTCAATCACTCCTTCATTAAACCAAGACGTTCTTGACTAAATACTAATCCCAGAATAACTCTTATTCCTATAGTTGTTTAGTTATCGTTACGTTTGGTCAGGAATATACTAACACTTAGTAATCCTTGTAAGTGTGACCCGCCGTTTTAAGATTACAGAGAACGACCCCAACAATGCTACTAAATGGAAAAGCAAATGTTGGAAATGGTAATAAGTAATCCTATCCATCTCTAGAGTTTGTGTTGTTCCGATCTCCATGTTACAACCCTCCGAATGGATAGTAGCTCCAGGGCATACAAGCAGGCGCAACATGGAAATCTCACGGTGCAACCTAACATAGGAGACCGTAGGATGTGTTGACACACTTCCTTCACTCACTTACTATAAATACTTTTTCCATTCACCTTGTTATTGATTTTTGCAAACACCTTCCGAATGGAGCAGTTGAGGTATAATCAACACGAGGCCAAGCATAAATCTCACCTTGTGAACAAAAGGGAGAACGTGAAAGGGAAATGGATTTGATATATCTCTCCCCTCCCACTAAGTATTTTAAATGGTTTTGGGTATACTTATACTTAGGCGAATTCCGGCTAATTTAATAACCCTAAGTCTAAGTTCAATTAATCTTACGATGTCTAGGTGATAACGATTAAAACCTCACATCACACACGTGCATGCTCATAAAACTGGGTTAACTTTAACTCAAGAACCGACTCGATGCTCAGGTAGGAGGTGTTCCGTAAACCGTCAACTTAAATACCTCCAGCCTTAGACAACATCTCGTCGGGTGAGTTCTCTTGTAACCTATGTTTTACAAGCTTATTGACCTATTTGAATCTAATTGAAATTGATCGAAAAATTGGATTCAATTTAATCCTAAGTGAGCATGCACCTTTTCTTCGTTATAGATTTTAGATTTCTAAGTGATTTATAACAATTATAAATCTAATCTATAACAACCTTGCCTTTTGAATATAACTCTTATAAACAAAACTCTAAGGAAATTTTATGTTTCATGTTAGGTTAATTTTATCTTTTAATTAATATAACTTTTATATCAATTAACCAATTTTAATTAACCATTCAAGCATGAATCTCCCTAAATTAATACAACATTTATATCAATTAAACATGAAATTTCCCTCATGCATTTGAATTATTAATAACACTTATTAAAAATAAAAATGCATGATCATGCTTTCCTATGGTGGGATTTTAAACTATATGGCATGCTCATAATGCATATACATTTTATCTAATTAAACCATACATTCTCAATGCATAAAAGAAATTAAATCAAGCTAAAAGGGAATGGTTTGGCAATTTAAAACAAACAATTAACTAATTATTACAATAATAATTAATAAAAATTGCTTGAATCAATCCCGAGCTTCACGAACCGACCCGAACCAACCCTCCAAGGAGTGAACCGACCTTCAAATAAGTGTATAGGGGCTGAACCAGCTGCAGGCAAACCGAACCGGACCAAGGACAGCAGCTGAACCGAACTGGAATCTGGAAAAAACTGGGCTGCTACAAATTTTCTTCATCAGTGTCAGGACGCTACTTCAAGAGCGTCCCGACGCTGTCAAGAACAGCAGCATTCTGCTGCTGTTTTCTATTGCGTCTTCTCCCGTTTTTCTTCGATTTTACAGCCTATATGGACTTTAATGACTCTATAAAAATTACAAACACTAGTACACACATTAACGCTCTTACATATCCGAGAAATTACAATTTCATGAAGATTTGAAAGCTCAAAAAATTGCCAAACCAGAACATTTCCATTTCAGCATACAGAAAATTCAATTTCAAAAAGATACCCAGCACAAAAAAATTAAAACTACTTAAGTGCTCTAATCATGCCCTGATACCAATTGAAGGTGTTCATATAACACATGCGGAAGCAATTGAAGATCGAAAGCACTTAAGACATTCAATTTTGCTCCTAAAGCATGCATGTTCCAGAAAAGACAGAATAAAGAGTTTAGAGAACACCAACCTTTGTAGCTCACTAATGAGGAACTCCTTGTGGTGTTTTCTTCTCCTATGCTCCTTGGACAACCTCTAGAGTCTTCCCTACTATTCTCTTGGGCCTAGAATGACTTGTGGGAGTCTATAGTAGTAAGAAATAGGAAGGGAATGCTTGAAGGTACAAGCTTTAGGAAGAAATGAGATGAGAAATTGTTTGAGGGAGAATTTCAGCAGCATAACCTTAATGTAATTGCTTTGTCTATCAACAATCTGATTCTTCCTCTATATATAGAGATAATCCATGCAAGAAGGGCCTTCAAAATGCAAGACACATGGTGGTCTTGATGGTGAAAGTGGAAGCTAGGTGTTCAAGCAACACAACATGCACCATTGCATGAATGTGGTGTAATTCCACTTTGAGTCTTCATGCAAGAGTGGATTTCCAAGTTTTTCTACTTACTTTTGATTCAAAATCAATTTTATTTTCAGCATGAATGATATTAATTTCAATTCTCAATTAAAATTAATCACAAATTCAATTTTGAAGCTTGCCCCACAAATTGTAAATGATTAATCAAATTAATCATCTTTTTATTGTGTATTCTTTATATATGAATCTCAATTCATGTATATTGTATTTAAACCATTTTAAATACCTTATCTCTCATTTTCTAATTTAATTCATAATTAAATTATTGTGTCGAACACAACTTTACGATAATTCCCTATTTCCCGATTTTGAACAATTCAAAGATTCTTATCAAAATTTTCTAGGCTTTAATCCAATATGAGCTAGTATAGGGACCTAATGGACCTATAGATCATGGGCTCCAACGATTCGAGACTAACCAACTAATCTCATTATTTAAGCTAGCCAACATTCGTTAACTACCGGGACACTCCACTATAGCCCGATAGTTGCACTCCCCTCACTATAGATATATTTCCGTCCACTTGATTTAATCATGTTCAGTAAGTTGTTCGTAGCTATAGCTAGGTCAAATAACCATTTCACCCCTATAGTACTTCTTGTTCCTTAAGTTCCACTAATCCTCTAATGAACAATCGGTTTGTGGTCCAACCATCAAACCTAAGTCCCTCTCGATCCAACGAGAGGATGGGGCCCCTTGTTCAAGTCCTGGAGTTAGTACTTAAGAGAACAACCTCTCTGCTATCCCTGAAATGGGTAGGAGTGAATTCCATCTTGCGAAACTATGTCCCCAGCTATCTATTCGATCTCATCCCCAAAATGGTAGGCTTATTAAGTCGGCGATGCAGGCCACTCTCACCCATGCAGATCAAAGGATAATCTCGTATATACAGGAGTTCATAGTTAGCTCAGGATTAAGAACGAGTTACATAGGTCATCTATGAGAAATAGTCAGTTTCATCAGTAAACAGCGTTATAAAGAGAAAGTGACTTATTTCATGGTCATGTCTCATGCAAACTCATTGCATATGATGCCCCCACTCGCATGTCTCCACATGAACAACTTAGGATCTCATCGTTTGTACTTAATACAAAGTGGGCCGCGTCCATAGTGTCCCCTAGATAAGGCACCCAACCGTATACTTATACTATAGACAATTTTGACTATAAAGTTGAACTTGATCCTATAATATGTCTCTACATATAGTTCGAGTATTCATTTTATAGCCAGGGATCTTAGTTTATTGGATTTAGGTTAATCATTCGTAATTTACATATTCAATAACATCTTTTACTGAATAACCTCTATAATGTCTCTATTGAAAATAGAATATGTTTAATGATTTACAAACTACGAGTTTATAGGACATTAAACCCAACAAACATCGCAGGAGCGAAGCGTGGTAGGCCTGCATTGGGGGAGCATAGCATAGGCGGGAAAGGGAGCCCGGACGGTGGAAGAGCCAGGGGAGGTCGGGTCATTTGACGGAAATGAAAGGCTTTTCCCCTATTAGAAAAGGCCCTATGAAGTAAAGGGAAGTGCATCAATTCTTGGAAAAAGAGGGAGCGAGCCTATAGAAAAAATCTAAGAAAGTCAATTCAATGAATAGTTCTCGAGTCAACGGTACAACAGAAAATCATTCCAAATACTTCATACGCTTTATTTATTTCAAAAAGTTCATAACCGAATATGTATGGAATAGAGATATCTCAACCACCCAAGTAAAGAACAGTTACAAATAACGAAGAAACTAATAGATTTAGATAGGAAGCGACATAAAATAAACCAAATTTGATACCCGAATACTCGGTTTGATAACCCGCTACTAATTCTTCTTCTGCTTCTGGTAAATCAAAAGGTAATCTCTCGCATTCTGCTACGGAAGAAATTCGAAAAATAACAAACCCAATAGGTTGACGCCACAAATTTCACCCCCAAAAACCATATTTTAATTGAGCCTCAACTATATAAACTGTACTCGAACTGTTAGATAATCATAGTCGGAAATATCATCACTGTTCTCATCGCTATTACAGAACCGTACATGAGATTTTCACCTCATACGGCTCCTTGAGGGCCATAAATTAATCTAAGGAGCGTGTCGGGATTATTTATCTTGATATTTCTTTTTTTTGTAGAATAGTATAGGATAAAAATCTATCGTGTGTCCCCGAATTAACCCAATAGAATTCTGTCTGTTCTAATAATAAAGAAAAATGGGGAACTTCTGAATTGATCTCATCCATTAATTAAAAAAAAATTGTTGAGTAGTAACTTAATTCTTCACTAAAATACTATTTATTATAAATATAAAAAACCCATCGTTTTCAATTATGGATCCAATGAGAGGTCTATAGATGGTTTGGACGACACATGGTCCAAACTTTGCTCCGTTTAAGTTTCGGAGAGTTTGGAACACAAAGTTCGGTCCAATGGGAGATCTTTAGGTGGTTTGGACGATACATGGTCTAAACTTTGCTCCGTTTGAGTTTTGGAGAGTTTGGAACACAAAGTTCGGTCCAATCAGAGGTCTTCAAGTGGTTTGGAAGAAAAATGGTCCAAACTTTGCACCGGTTGAGTTTTGGAGAGTTTGGAACACAAAGTTCAGTCCAATGAGAGGCCTTCAGGTGCTTTGGACGACACATGGTACAAACTTTTCTCCGTTTCAGTTTTGGAGCGTTCGGAACACAAAGTTCGGTCCAATGAAAGGTCTTCAGGTGGTTTGGACGACACATGGTCCAAACTTTGATCCTTTTGAGTTTTGAAGAGTTTTTAGAACAAAGTTCAGCCCAATGTGAGTTCTTCAGGTACTGTGGACGAACATGGTCCAAACATTGCTCCGTTTGAGTTTCGGAGAGTTTGGAACACAAAGTTCGGTCCAATGAGAGGTCTTTAGGTCGTTTGGAGGATACATGGTCCAAACATTGCTCCGTTTGAGTTTTGGAGAGTTTTTAAAACAAAGTTCGGTCCAATGAGAGTACTTTAGGTGGTGTGGACGAACATGGTCCAGACTTTGCTCCGTTTGAGTTTAAGAAAGTTTGGAACACAAAGTTCAATCCAATGAGTGGTCTTTAGGTAGTTTGGATGACACATGGTCCAAACTTTGCTACGTTTGCATTTATAAGAGTCTGAAACACAAAGTTTGTTCGAATGAGAGGTCTTTAAGTCGTTTGGACGACACATGGTCCAAACTTTGCTCGGTTTGAGTTTTGGAAAGTTTGGAACACAAAATTCGGTCCAATGATAGGTCTTTAGGTGGTTTGGACGAAAAATGGTCCAAACTTTGCTCCGTTTGACTTTTGGAGAGTTTTGAACACAAAGTTCGGTCCAATTAGAGGTCTATAGGTAGTTTGGACAACACATGGTCCAAACATTGCTCTAGGGGTGAGCAAAACATACCGAAAACCGACCGAACAGACGTTGGTCTATTCAGTCGGTCGGTGGGCCTAAAAAGGCCAAAACTGATCGAACCGATCGATCATTTGTTTATATACTATATATATATATTAAAAAAAAAGAGAGAAAACTCGTTTTCTGTGCTGCAGCCGAATGACATCCCATTAATTACATATATATAGGTAATCATTACTTATATATAGGTAATCATTACTTATTTAAAAAAAAGTATATTATTATTTTTATCTTCTTTCTTCAACCTACCGAGTCCTCCTTCTCCTTCACTTTCATTTTCCTTTTATTTCAGTCTCACTTTTTAACTTTCTCTCAGTTTATTTTTTTAACTTTCGGCCACGAGCATTGAGCAAGCATCTTCAACGCGTCGGAATAACACATTTCTTCGTCAGAGCTTATTGTTACACGGGTCGTCATGTATTTTTTTCTTCTTAGTTCTTTATTTTTCCTTCATCTCTCTCCTTTTGCTTTCTTGTTGTATGTAAATATTGTCCTCTCGTCTTCGTTCTTTCTTTCTCCTTCACTTTACCGGAACGACATCATCCCTTCGCTGGAACTTCCAAAACCGATCGAAATCGACTGATTTTTTATTGTGGTGGGTCGGTCGGTCTCTGAAACTCCCAAAACTGACGCCGACCAACCGATGATCACCCCTAAATTGCTCCGTTTGAGTTTTAGAGAGTTTGGAAAACAAAGTTTGCTCCAATGAGAGGTCTTCAGGTGGTTTGGACGACAAATGGTCCAAACATTGCTTTGTTTGAGTTTTGCAGAGTTTTGAACACAAAATTCGATCCAATGAGAGGCCTTCAAGTCGTATGGACGACAAATGGTCCAAACTCTGCACCGTTTGAGTTTTGGAGAGTTTTGAACACAAAGTTCGGTCCAATTAGAGGTCTATAGGTAGTTTGGACAACACATGGTCCAAACATTGCTCTAGGGGTGAGCAAAACATACCGAAAACCGACCGAACAGACGTTGGTCTATTCAGTCGGTCGGTGGGCCTAAAAAGGCCAAAACTGATCGAACCGATCGATCATTTGTTTATATACTATATATATATATTAAAAAAAAAGAGAGAAAACTCGTTTTCTGTGCTGCAGCCGAATGACATCCCATTAATTACATATATATAGGTAATCATTACTTATATATAGGTAATCATTACTTATTTAAAAAAAAGTATATTATTATTTTTATCTTCTTTCTTCAACCTACCGAGTCCTCCTTCTCCTTCACTTTCATTTTCCTTTTATTTCAGTCTCACTTTTTAACTTTCTCTCAGTTTATTTTTTTAACTTTCGGCCATGAGCATTGAGCAAGCATCTTCAACACGTCGGAATAACACATTTCTTCGTCAGAGCTTATTGTTACACGGGTCGTCATGTATTTTTTTCTTCTTAGTTCTTTATTTTTCCTTCATCTCTCTCCTTTTGCTTTCTTGTTGTATGTAAATATTGTCCTCTCGTCTTCGTTCTTTCTTTCTCCTTCACTTTACCGGAACGACATCATCCATTCGCTGGAACTTCCAAAACCGATCGAAATCGACTGATTTTTTATTGTGGTGGGTCGGTCGGTCTCTGAAACTCCCAAAACTGACGCCGACCAACCGATGATCACCCCTACATTGCTCCGTTTGAGTTTTAGAGAGTTTGGAAAACAAAGTTTGCTCCAATGAGAGGTCTTCAGGTGGTTTGGACGACAAATGGTCCAAACATTGCTTTGTTTGAGTTTTGCAGAGTTTTGAACACAAAATTCGATCCAATGAGAGGCCTTCAAGTGGTATGGACGACAAATGGTCCAAACTTTGCACCGTTTGAGTTTTGGAGAATTTGGAACACAAAGTTCGGTCCAATGAGAGGTTTTCACATTCTTTGGACGACACATGGTCCAAACTTTGCTCCGTTTGAGTTTTGGAGAGTTTGGAAGACAAAGTTCTGTCCAATGAGAGGTCTTCAAGTGGTTTGGATAACAAATGGTCCAAACTTTGAACAGTTTGAGTTTTGGAGAGTATGGAACACAAATTTCAGTTCAATAAGAGGTCTTTAGGTGCTTTGGACAACTCATGGTCCAAACTTTGCTTTGTTTGAGTTTTGCAGAGTTTGGAACACAAAGTTCGATCGAATGAAAGGTCTTCAGGTTCTTTGGACGACACATGGTAAAAATTTCGCAAAGTTTGAGTCTTGGATGTTGGATCTAGCTCTACGCTATGGGCACATTAAAACACTAAAATTTTCAGTAATTATAAATTGTGTTTGTTATCATCAAAATAATTGATTAATTAATTAATTTGAGATTAAGGGCCAAAAAGCCAACAATTTCCCCCTTTTTTTTATGATAAACCATACAAGAAAAACAACTTGAAATTCATATAAACCATAGGTAGTACATATATCAAGAAATAATTTCGATATGAAATCCAACATATCACCATAAAGATCATTCTTGAATTTTACTCAAAAATAAATTATCCCCCTTACTAATACAATCAAAATCATAAATCATAACAAATTTATAGCATATTTTTCGTAAACTTCTCCCCCTTTGGAATCATCAAAAAGAATAATTAAGAAAAATTTAGAACTACATAAATGATTCCCTTAAAAACATGAACATAAATTTAGCACAACTCCTCCTATGAATATTAAGACAGGTTTTTCATATCTCCCTCTATTAATATGCCTTCTAAAGGATTTAACAAGAAAATCGAGAAACATCAATTATAAGAAATTCTAAAATAAAATTTTGCTTCAAAGATTACTTACTCCCTCTAAATAGATAAACAATATGCATAAGAGGGGTTAAAGTTCCAAACATACCTCAATAAGCTTTAACAACAATAAGTTTTACCTTTTTAATTTTCTTGTCAAGTTGAGTGGATGTACTCATAGAAGTTTTTGCAAAAATACCTTCAATGAACTTGTCTTTGAGTAATTTCTCTCAACATATTCACTTCAAACTTACTAAGCATATACTTGGAAAATACTTTAGTTATAATTTTCACATAAAAAGGAAAAAAAAGCAATATCATGAAAATCATATAAATAGAACAACTCCCCCTTAAACATATGCAATCCCTTATTTTTTTAAAAAAAAATCAACAAATATCAAGGAGATGAACACAATGAAAGTTATCCAAACAATTTTGCACAATATAAAATATCATGTTAGATCAATCTATTTCAAGCACATCATCAATAAATTTCAAAAAAAAAAATTCATTCGAGAAAATATGGCATAAGTGAAGTGAAATTCCAAATAGAAATTTAATTCTCATGGATATGCACATAAACAAAATTTTCATACACAAAGGATAATACATAGGCAAATTAATCTTAAAAGAATCAACTTGTCAACTTATCAAATCCAAGCAACATTTTAAAACATCATCATGATACCAAAATACGAAATGTTATAAAACAAGCATATCATTACTTAGGCCACTTAAAAAGAATTTATCAAATAAACATATGCAATTAACACCATAAAAAGATTAACTAAATAAACACTATTAAAAACAATAGTTCTTATTTTCAATTTCTAAAATATCAAATTTTAATACTTGGATAAATCAATGACCAATAAATTGGATAAATATAAACATTAAAAACCAATAATCTAATATCGTGCAAAATATACCAAATTATATATTCAATAATTTCTCATGGCATATAATCCAAATTTAAATAAAAAGCAATAAAGATTATGGATAAATATTCAAGCAATAGTCATAAATGCCAATAATATTCTCAAGTATCTCATGGACATTTAATCTAATCTCAACAAAATTCAAGAAACAATATTTCACTCTCTAACCTATCAAGAAGATATAATTTCCATATAATAAAATAATAAACTAAAAAAATACAAAGTTACCGAAAATTATCTTTTTTCTTGACATGTTCAAGCAAGCCACTATGTTGCTTTATTGAAATTTATTTTCAAATTATAAGTCCAAAGCAACCACTTGCTTATCACACCTACAAAGGCAAAGCTCAACCAAAAGATCTTGGTACCCATTTCTTGGGTCCTTCATGATTAGTGAGCATTGATTTTGGAACTCATTTCAAATTTGTTCCAACACTTTTAGCATTCATTTTTTCCAAATAAAAAATATCAAATTTATTATCAATTTTGCCACAATTATTAGACAAAAATTGCTTCTTAATAATTTGATTTTGATCTAAAATTAAATAATTTTAATTAATTAATTAATCAATGTTTTGATGATAACAAACTCAATTTATAATTACTGAAAATTTTAGTGTTTTAATGTGTCCATAACGTAGAGCTCGATCCAACAATTGGTATCAGAGCTCTACGCTATAGGCACATTCAAACACTAAAATTGTCAGTAATTATAAATTGTGTTTGTTATCATCAAAACATTGATTAATTAATTAATTTGAGATTAAGGGCCAAAAAGCCAACATTGGAGTGTTTGGAACACAAAGTTCGTTCACATGAGAGGTCTTCGGGTGCTTTGGACGACACATAGTCCAAACATTACTTCGTTTGAGTTTTGGAGAGATCGAAACACAAAGTTCCGTCCAACGAAAGGTCTTCAAGTGGTTTGGATGACACAAGGTCTTAACTTTGCTCCGTTTGATTTTTGGAGAGTTTGGAACACAAAGTTTAGTCCAATGAGAGGTCTTCAAGTGGTTTGGACGATAAATGGTTCAAACTTTGCACCGTTTGAATTTTGCAGAGTTTGGAACAAACAATTCGGTCCAATGAAAGGTCTTCAGGTGCTTTGGACGACACATGGTCCAAACTTTGCTCTGTTTGAGTTTTGGAGAGTTCGGAACACAAAGTTCGGTCCACCGATAGGTCTTAATGTGGTTTGGACAACACATGGGCCAAACTTTTCTCCCTTTTAATTTTCAAGAGTTTGGAACACAAAGTTCAGTCCAATGAGAGGTCGTCACATGGTGTGGACAACACATGGTCGAAACTTTGCTCCTTTTGAGTTTTAGAGAGTTTTTAAAATAAAGTTCGACCCAATGAGAGTTTTTCAGGTGGTGTGGACAAACATTGTCCAAACTTTGCTCCGTTTGAGTTTTGGAGAGATTGCAACCCAAAGTTTGGTCCAATGAGAGGTCTTTAGATGGTTTGGATGTCACATGGTCCAAACGTTGCTCCGTTTGAGTTTTGGAGAGTTTGGTACACAAAGTTTTGTCCAATGGGAGATTTTTAGGTGGTTTTGACGAAGCATGGTCCAAACTTTGCTCCGTTTGAGTTTTGGAGAGTTTTTAAAACAAAGTTCGGCCCAATGAGAGTTTTTCAGGTAGTGTGGAGGAACATGGTCCAAAAATTGCTCCATTTGAGTTTCAAAGAGTTTGGAACACAAAGTTCGGTCCAATGAGAGGTCTTTAGGTTGTTTGGACAACGCATGGTGCAAACTTTGCTCCGTTTTAGTTTTAAAGAGTTTTTAAAACAAAGTTCGGTCCTATCAGAGGTCTTTAGGTAGTTTGGACGACACATGGTCCAAAATTTTCTACCTTTGAGTTTTCGAGAGTCTGGAACATAAAGTTCAGTCCAATGAGAGGTGTTTAAGTCGTTTGGACGACACATGGTCCAAACTTTGCTCGGTTTGAGTTTTGGAAAGTTTGGAACATAAGATTCGGTCAAATGAGAGGTCGTTAGGTGGTTTGGACGACAAATGGTCAAAACTTTTCTCCGTTTCAATTTTGGAGAGTTTAGAACACAAAGTTCGGTCCAATGAGAGGTCTTCAGGTAGTTTTGACAACGCATGGTCCAAACTTAGCTCCGTTTGAGTTTTGGAAAGTTTGGAACACAAACTTTTGTCCAATCAGAGGTCTTCACGTGGCTTGGACGACACATGGTCCAAACTTTGCTCCGTTTGAGTCTTGGAGAGTTTGGAACACAAAGTTTGGTCCATCAGAGGTCTTCACGTGGTTTGGACAACAAATGGTCCAAACTTTGCACCATTTGAGTTTTGGCACAAAGTTCAGTACAATGAGAGGTCTTAAGTTGCTTTGGACAAAACATGGTCTAAACTTTGCTCCGTTTGAGTTTTGGAGAGTTCAGAACACAAAGTTCGGTCCAATGAGAGGTCTTTAGGTGGTTCGGACAACACATGGTCAAAACTTTTCTCCGTTTGAATTTTGGAGAGTCTAGAACACAAAGTTCGGTCCAATGAGAGATCTTCAGGTAGTTTGGACAACACATGGTCCAAACTTAGCTCTGTTTGAGTATTGGAGAGTTTGGAAAACAAAGTTTTATCCAATGAGAGGTCTTCATGTGCTTTGGACGACACATGGTCCAAACTTTGCTCCGTTTGAGTTTTGGAGTGTTTGGAACACAAAGTTTGGTCCAATCAGAGGTCTTCACGTGGTTTGGACAACAAATGGTCCAAACTTTGCACCGTTTGAGTTTTGGCACAAAGTTCAGTACAATGAGAGGTCTTAAGGTGCTTTGGAAAAAACATGGTCCAAACTTTGCTCCGTTTGAGTTTTGGAGAGTTCGGAACACAAAGTTCGGTCCAATGAGAGGTTTTTAGGTGGTTTGGACAACACATGGTCCAAACTTTGCTCTGTTTGACTTTTGAAGAGTTTGGAACACAAAGATCAGTCCAATGAGAGGTATTCAAGTAGTTTGGACAACACATGGTGCAAACTTAGCTCTGTTTGAGTTGTGGAGAGTTTGGAAAGCAAAGGTTTATCCGATGAGAGGTCTTCAGGTGGTTTGGATGACAAATGGTCCAAACTTTGCTACGTTTGAGTTTTGGAGAGTTTGGAACACAAAATTCGGTCCAATGAGAGGTCTTCAACTTTTTGGACGACAAATGGTCCAAACTTTGCATCGTTTGAGTTTTGGAGAGTTTGGAACACAATGTTCGGTCCAAATAGAGTTTTTCAGGTTATTTAGACGACACATGGGAAAACTTTGCACCGTTTGAGTTTTGGAGAATTTGGCACAAAACGTCCGGTGCAATGAGAGGTCGTCAAGTGCTTTGGATGACACATGGTCTAAATTTTGCTCCGTTTGAGTTTTGGAGAGTTTTTAAAGCAAAGTTCGTCCCAATGAGAGTTCTTCTTGTTGTGTGGACAAACATGGTCGAAACTTTTCTCCGTTTGAGCTTTGGAGAGTTTGGAACACAAAGTTCGGTACAATGAGAGGTCTTTAGGTGGTTTGGACGACACATGGTCCAAACTTTGCTACGTTTGAGTTTTGGAGAGTTTGGAACACAAAGTTCGGTCCAATGAGAGGTCCTTAAGTCGTTTGGACAACACATGATCCAAACTTTGCTCTGTTTAAGTTTTGGAGAGTTTGGAACACAAAGTTTGGTCCAGTGAGAGGTCCTTAAGTCGTTTGGACGACACATGGTCCAAACTTTGCTCCATTTGAGTTTTGGAGAGTTTGGAACACAAAGTTTTGTCCAGTGAGAGGTCTTCAGGTGGTTTGGACGACAAATGGTTGAAACTTTGATTTGTTTTAGTTTTGCAGAGTTCGGAACACAAAATTCGATCCAATGAGAGGTTTTCAAGTTGTTTGGACGACAAATGGTCCAAACTTTGCACCGTTTGAGTTTTAGAGAGTTTGGAATACAAAGTTCGGACCAAAGTTGTCTTCAGGTTCTTTGGACGACGCATGGTCAAAACTTTGCACCGTTTGTGTTTTGGAGAGTTTGGAACAAACAGTTCGGTCCAATGAAAGGTCTTCAGGTGGTTTGGATGACACATGGTCCAAACTTTGCTCTATTTGAGTTTTGGAGAGTTCGGAACACAAAGTTCGGTCCACTGAAAGGTCTTAAGGTGGTTTGGATAACACATGGGCCAAACTTTGCTCTGTTTTAGTTTTCAAGAGTTTGGAACACAAATTTCAGTCCAATGAGAGGTCTGAAAGGATTGGAATTCCCAATTCCGTTACAGCGGAAGCAATTGGACTGTTCGTAGTTAATTTTGTTTCTACTAAAATACCAATACATTGGCAAAAGGTTAAGCGATGAGAAACATACCTTCGTTGACGACTCTGAATTCTTCAAGAATGCCTTTCTTGATTGCTCTGTAACGAAGAACACCACCATTTGATCTTCCCCGCTATAACTCTGAGATTAGGAACGTAGTTGTGGGACTACTTAATCTTGAATGGGAAAAACTCTCAGAGAGAAAATTCTCTCTAGAGTTCTTGAGTTCAGAGAATATGAGAGGGCCTTATGGTTGCCATATGTTGTGGTACCTAATCCCTAGGGTTAGTGTTCTATTTATAGGAGAAATGCCATGAATAAAATATTCATTTAAAATCAATTATTTCCATAACTGATTTAATCTTTTCCATAATTGATTAATCTTTTCCATAAATGATTGATCACTTCCATAAGTGATTAATCATTTCCATAATTGATTAATTTCTAATTAATTAATTCTTTAATTAATTAATCACCAATTAAAAATCATATATTTAATTTCAGACCTTCTATTAGTTAATTAATTAATTGCCCAATTAAATATCATATATTTAATTTCAGGCCTTCAATTAATTAATTCTATAATATGAATCAAATTCATATTAAAATTTGAACTCCTTCAAATTCTCTTATATCCTATAAATTTAATATGAATCAAATTCATATTAATATTTGAACTTCTTCAAATATTTATTTCTCTCATAGACTATAGTTTAATTATATCTCATTTAATTTAAACTAAATTGAATAATTAATTAATTCATCTTCTAATTAAATACCCTATATTTAATTAGACATATATTTGAACTCTTTCAAATATATCAATCTCCCAATTTAATAAAGTTTAATCTCAAATTAGACTTTATATTTTAATGCATCATTATACATTATATTAATTTGTATCTCATACAATTAACTTAATTCCCAATATGAATTTGAACTATTCAAATTCTCTCAAGATATATTTGTTCCTAATTACTCTTTACGAGCTAGCAGGGGGACCTAATGGACCTACAGATCAGAAGCTCCAATGATATGGGGTTAATAGATTAAACTCATTAATCAGGTTAACCAATATTCATTAACTGTGGGTCATTCCACTAAAGACCCACAACTGAACTCTTTTCACTGTAGAACATTTCTGTGTCCATGGATGTAGACCTATGCCGGTAAGTCAATCCTTCACGAGTGTTCGTAACCACGGCTAGGTCAAATTACCGTTTTACCCCTGTGTTACATCTGTCTCCTTAAGTACCAGCGCTCCTCTAATGAACAACCTGTTTATCCAGCCCTTCCAGCATTCCCTGACGATCTGTTGAACCCCTGGATTCCGCCCCCACCTGTTGAAAGAGGAGAAGAGGATGATGAAAATGAACCGGGCCAAGAGGACTGAAGGATGAACTGGCCATGGGCGAGCATAATTTTTGTTCTTAAATTTTTGATTGCTCGTGCATTTTCTAACCTCCTTTTCTATTATTGTTATGTTTGCTTTTCTTTTTACTTTTCTGCTGCTTTAAAAAAATATATATGATGTGTAATTTCTTTTTAATGAAATTTCTTGATGTTCCGTTCCATGAGCACTAAGCAACTCTAACTTAACTAATTTTTCTCTGAATTTTTGAAGCTTGGACTGATTACGCTTAATTAGATCAAGGTATTCTGATCTCAAAAACCTTTTGCTTGAGCATTTCTTCTAGCCTGGATTGTTGCTGCGGCAAAGAAGATTTTGAAGGTAGTATTGACTTATATGATCCACTTTAAGCTTAATCTAAGTCCCATGTTTAGTTTACAAATTCAGATAGAAAAATTTAAGTTTGGGGGTATACTTGCTTATTTAATGATTCATTGGGGACAATGAATAATTCAAGTTTGGGGGACTTTTTTCTACTCCAATTATTTTGCTCGAGCATTCCTCTCCTTCAAATAAAAATTTGCTAGGTTATTGAGTAACCGGGGACATTTGTGATACCCACAGGTTGTCTTCGCGTCAAAAGATGACCTAGGAAATGTGAAAAAATGAGAAATATGAGAAAAAAATTATTTGCTGAAAATTTATTTGATAAAGATTTTGCTGAAAAAGTTGATGGAGCAAAAGTTTTGAAGGGTGAATGATGATCCAACAGTTTTTCTGTCTCCCATAACTTAGGTGAGCTTCATCACAAAATGTCGTCATTCTGAGGGGCAAGAGATGGAATAACTAAGGATTTTTTAGCTTTATAATGAGTATTGAGCCTAGTTGGTGATGAGCTTGAGGCAAGGGTATACTGCATCATAAAGTGGGTCATCCCATGCTTAAGAGTTTATGACTGTAAGGCTGCGTTAAGTCTAATAAACAATGATATAAACCCCTTTAAAAATATGTTTTGAAATGTCTGATAATAGAGCTAAGCTGTGGAGAGTTCTTAGAATTGAGTTGAAAGTGGTGATTATTTGTCCCTGCTGAAGGAATCATTTTGCTGCAGCAGAGCTTGGTTTTGCAGAGTGCTCAGGTAAAGGTTAAAGGTAGTGTTGGACTATCTGGGTTGATTAAGCTATTCTTTGTCTAATATTCTGAATTCTTGAAGGAAGGTGAGTTAGTATTGCTCGGGAAGCGTAATAATTTAAGTTTGGGGGTATGATAACTGCCCAAAAGGTAGTTATTTAGGCCTCGATTGTATAGGGATTTGTGTGTCCTTTATGCTTATTAGGGTTGGTTTTGGATAGATATTACATGATTTAACCCATTTGGAAGAATGGAAGCATTGGAAATTATTTTGTGCAGATTATGCTGCTGAGCGACTGGAGGGAGCAAATTCTATGCTGCAGCAAAACTGGGAGCAGAAACTGCCACATCACAGCTCGTTAGCCAACTTCATGAACCGACTTCTGTTGAGTTATTTTCGGAATAAAGGAGCAAGGAGAGCCCTACACGTGTCCAAGTTGACCTAATTCAAGTCTCCTGTCCTTCTATAAAAGGAAGTAGCCGTCAAAGTCAAATTCATTCCATGTTTTCCCTTGGAAGCCGAATAGTATAGGGAGATTGAAGATCATCAAGAACACCATCTACCGCAAGCTGATTAGGGAGTCTTGATGTGGACTTTTCCTACCGCAAGCGCACGGGTCAAGTAATAATAAAGTGTTCGTAAATACGAGTGTCGTCCTCTGGATTGGAATTTTAAGCAAATCAAGTATTGTGAATTATCTTGCCCAATTTTATTTAGGGATCAAAAAGTGATGAAAAGATGATAATAAAACCAAATCAAAGCAAGTAAAAAGAATGGAAATTCAATTGGGAAAACTACTTAGGGAATTGATTTCGCCGATTTAGTTTAGGATTGATTTTAAGGAATAAGTTATTATGCACAATGGAATTATGAGCCAAAGACCCTTTAATCACAACTACCTCTCCCGAGTATAATTGATTCTCATGCAAATTAACCAACTTGATATCCCTATCTAAGTTTATTAATCATGCAAGGCAATGAGATCTTTCAACCTATTCTAAAGTTAATCTAAAACCGTCACGAATTAGAAATTAAACTTTATTCATGCAATCTTGAGTAAGTCCAAATCAAATCCCCTCTCCCGAGCTAGATTCGAAACTTAAATCATCCAACTAATGGCCAATTAATTGAAAGCATTAAATCAAGATTACAAACACAATAACATTGCACAACTTAAACCATAAATCAATCCATAAACTTAATCAACTACATCAATCCCTAAGCTACAAGTTTAGCTACTCATTAATGTAAATACAAGCTCAACTAAACATGGGAAAGCCATAAATCTAACTAATGGAAGGAAAGGGAAACGAAAACTCAATGTAGGCCGAGTCCCGACGTCCCCGTCACGATCCCCACGAACAATGGGTTGATTTCCAAGTCTCCCCCTTTGTTTCAGCCTCCAAAGTGCTCTATTCTGTCCTCTTTACGGCTCCAAAAGGTCCCAAATCGAACTCCCCTAAAACCTAGCCGAAGTGAAGCTTATATTGCAGATTTTTCGTCTTAGCGTCGAGACGCTGCCTCTTATACGCGCGTTCTGAATAAGGAAAAACGGAAGCGTCGGGACGCTTCCTATCATAGCGTCTCGACACTGTGAGCTTTACGCGCCTATTCTGATATGGAATGTGAGCGTCGAGACGCTCAAGAGCTAGCGTCTCGACGCTAGCCTGCTATTGACCGAGATTTGACTTTTTTTCCTCTTTTACTCTTTTCATTCCTTTGCATCTTTTCACGCCCCGAGCACCTGATTAACTCTAATATGGCATTATAGCTCCAATCAACCATTTCCTACAAAATAAACATTAAAGCACAATAAAATGTCCCAAAAATCATAAAAGACTAGCTAAATTAAATAAGTAAAGATAGCTAGCTATGCTCGCTATCAAATACCCCCAAACTTAAGCTTTTGCTAGTCCTCGAGCAAACTCTAAATCAGACATACAATGGAAGAATGGATGCAACAATCATAACTCAATCCTCAAGGCTCAAAAGTCAATAACCAAGCAAGCAAGAGACATGCACACAAGGACCAATGAGGGAGACAAATTAAAATTTTTCCAAAATTAGCTTGCACAAGCGAGATCTAACTCAACAAGATCAGACTCTACTAGCCCGGGATTGGATTATTAAACTCTCAGCTCATCTTCCCTCTACACTGGCACTAAGGTTTCACTAATGAGTTAATGCAACAAATTAGTTTGTTTATCTCCATACTTAGGTGCTTTTAATTAACAATCAAATTAAGCATGTATATGTGGCACTAGCTTTCACACACCCATTGCAGGGACCCTTAACCTGAGATTTCTCTGGTTGGCCGAACTGATCACAACAGGGGTAGCTCTTTTTGCCTAAACTTTATTAAACATTGCAAACTGTGCACAGGCCATGGCATAACAATTTTCTCTTCAACAGTAACTACAAGAATGATTTTTCTATATGAGCATAAATAGCATATATTCTTTTCTTTCCTCCTAAGCAAGATCAAACATGCTAATTTGCAAAACATTACTTTTTAGCTCTACCCTACACCTATCGAGGTGACAACAAGCATATGAACCTAATAATTCGCTCCTAAGCATTCAAATCCAAATCTAGCCAAGACAAATACTCTACTCATGCAAGCCATCTCCTAGAAAAATTTTAAAAAGTCTCCCTTTTTGGGCACTTATGCTTACATCTCATCACAAGCTTGAAAATTGACAAGAAAGCCTATCCTAGGACATCATAATCATGCAAAAGTAGCATCCAGAAAACAACCACATGCATAATTCAAAGAAAGCTCAAAACTATAGCCCGAACTCAGATGCTCAAGGGCTCCACAAACATGCTGATCCACCCCCAAACTTAAAACATGCATTGTCCTCAATGGATAAAGAAAATAAAGCATAAACAAGCATGAGAACAATAAAAGAATGACAGGAGTGAATAATACTGGCCTGGAATGATGATGACTTCTTGCTTGAGAGCTTTGAATCTTGAAAGCTTGAAAGAAAAGGAGAAGAAGAAAACAAGACCTACAAAACAAAAACAAACAATAAATCAAAAACAAAAAGAAAACACACTAACTTACTTGGGTTGCCTCCCATAAGCGCTTGTTTAACGTCATTAGCTCGACGTGTCGACCGTGCTTCAAGGAGGCTTTTGTTCTATGAATCCAACAGAGGTGCTCTTTCTTGCACCTTTCCTGTATCCCATGAAAAGCACTTCATCTTTAGAGTCTTCAACTGCTTTAAAGATTTCTTTTTCGTTCTTGACTCTAATACTGAGGTCCCTGCGCTCAATATCTATAATCACTTGCCCAGTAGCGAGGAATGGTCGTCCTAATATGACAGGCATTGAAGGATTTTCTATCATGTCCATAACATACAAGTCAATAGGGAGGAAAAATCTACCTACTCTGATTAATACATTTTCTATAATACCAACTGGTCTCACCACAGATTGATCAGCCAATTGGAGCTTTACAGGAGTATACTTAATCTCACCTATATCTAACTTTTTACACAACGATAGAGGAATGATATTAATGCTAGCACCTAAATCACATAATGCTCTGAAAGAGTAAGTACCAAAACTACAAGGAACAAAAAAACTCCCTGGATCTGCTACTTTTTCAGGTACTTTCTGTAGTACTCTGGTGCTGCATGTGGAAGCAAGATAAACAGTGTCAACTTTCTTTTCTTTTCGCTTCTTTGCTAACCACTCCTTCATGAACCTGTTGTATTGGGGCATCTCTAATGCCTCTGCAAAAGGAATATTAATATTCAGATTCATAAAAGCATTCATAAATTTATCAAACTGAACCTGATTATTCTTTTTCTTCTTTTTCTTTTTCTTTTCCTTGGGAACCATCAGTGTGGGAGAAGGAATAGGAGGCTCAAGGTTAGGCTATTCAGCCTCATCAGATGATGTGTCCTCCTCAGCTTCCCCTGTAGGCGTTTCATAGTCCTCAGATTCAGGTTCCTCTTCAGATCCCTCCTGGTGAATAGTGATTGCCTTACAATACTCCATCTGGGGTTTCTCTTGCTCAATTGGGGCCTTACCTTTGTTCATGGTGCTTACAACATTCACCAACTGTCCCAGCTGAGTCTCAATGTTCTTGATGGCAGCACTGTGTCCATTCACTGTGGTGTTGATAGCAATGACTGCCTCCTCTAGTTTGGTTGTCCTGTTACTTGACTCTGCAATGAAAGCTCCAACAAGATCTTCTAACTTATTATTATCTTGAGTTTGAGGGGCAAAACCAGGAGGATTAAGAACATTCTTGGTGTTAGCATAAGAGAAATTTTCATGGTTCCTATTGTTAGGGTGATAATGTGTAGGTGTAGAACTATTATTATATCCCCTAGAATTAAAATTTGATACATACTGAACCTGCTCGATGGTCTCCTCCTGAGGTCTGGATGCTAAAGCAGCAGCTGATTCAATTGATTGAGCACTCCCTGTACCTGAAAATTTCATAAAAGCATTGGCAAGGGAAGTTATCTGGGCTTGGAGTGCACTTACTTTATCAACCTCGAACACTCCAGCAACAATCTTTTTAGGTGTAGACCGCTCAGATGGCCACTGGTAGCTGTTGGTGGCCATATCTTCTAAAAGTGTGCGAGCATTTTCCACGGTCTTGGACAACAGAGTCCAACCTGCAGCTGCATCAACAATCGTTTTTGTACTAGGAGTTAAACCATTATAAAACAACTGTACCTGAAGCCAATCTGGGTAACCATGCTGAGGACACTTCCTTAGTAGCTCTTTGAATCGCTCCCAAGCTTCGAACAACTGCTCATCATATTGTTGTTGGAATGTCCCAATCTCGGTCCTCAGCTTGACCGTCTTTGCAGGAGGGAAAATTTTCTTTAAAAAGGCCTGGACCAAAGCATCCCAAGTGGTGATGCTCCCAGGGGTAATAGACTGCAACCAATCACGTGCTTTATCCTGCAAAGAAAAGGGAAATAAACGTAAGCGAATAGCATCCTCAGAGACTCCATTAATCTTTACCGTCCCACAAATATCCAAAAATGATTTAAGATGAGAATTTGGATCCTCGGTGGGCGATCCTCTATATGCACAGTCTCGAGCCCACTGAATGAGACCGGTCTTCAGCTCAAAGTTGTTGGCATTAATCGGTGCATAGACAATCCTCGACCGTTGCCCCTGAAACACAGGCTGAAAATAATCTCTAATAGGCCTAGGCTCCTCATGTGGATTTTGGTCTGCCATTTGAATAATTTCTCTATTTTCCCTTCGAAGCCTATGAATTGTTCTTTCTATCTCGGGATCAAATGGTGCTACTTCTCTACTATTACGCATGCAAAAATCAAAACTACCCTAAAAAGGAAAGAAAACAATTATGGAATGAAATAAAGAAAAGAGAACAACAAAGTTAAGAATGGAAAGTATAATCTAGAAAAGGAAAAACAAAGTAACCTAATATGGAATGCAAAAATAGATATGGAAAAACACGAATAAGGAAACTAATCTAGAAAAGGAAAAACAAGAACAAATAAGGAAAAGATTTCACAACTAAAAGAAAAACTAACCTAGAAAATCAAATATGGAAAGAAAAACAAACAAGGAAAAAAATGCAATCAACTAACAAGGTAAAAATACACCCTAAATTAAGATCAAACAATTTTTTCACAATATCAATCTAGCTAAATGTGCCAATCCCCAGCAACGGCGCCAAAAACTTGATGTGGACTTTTCCTACCGCAAGCGCACGGGTCAAGTAATAATAAAGTGTTCGTAAATACGAGTGTCGTCCTCTGGATTGGAATTTTAAGCAAATCAAGTATTGTGAATTATCTTGCCCAATTTTATTTAGGGATCAAAAAGTGATGAAAAGATGATAATAAAACCAAATCAAAGCAAGTAAAAAGAATGGAAATTCAATTGAGAAAACTACTTAGGGAATTGATTTCGCCGATTTAGTTTAGGATTGATTTTAAGGAATAAGTTATTATGCACAATGGAATTATGAGCCAAAGACCCTTTAATCACAACTACCTCTCCCGAGTATAATTGATTCTCATGCAAATTAACCAACTTGATATCCCTATCTAAGTTTATTAATCATGCAAGGCAATGAGATCTTTCAACCTATTCTAAAGTTAATCTAAAACCGTCATGAATTAGAAATTAAACTTTATTCATGCAATCTTGAGTAAGTCCAAATCAAATCCCCTCTCCCGAGCTAGATTCGAAACTTAAATCATCCAACTAATGGCCAATTAATTGAAAGCATTAAATCAAGATTACAAACACAATAACATTGCACAACTTAAACCATAAATCAATCCATAAACTTAATCAACTACATCAATCCCTAAGCTAGAAGTTTAGCTACTCATTAATGTAAATACAAGCTCAACTAAACATGGGAAAGCCATAAATCTAACTAAAGGAAGGAAAGGGAAAAGAAAACTCAATGTAGGCCGAGTCCCGACGTCCCCGTCACGATCCCCACGAACAATGGGTTGATTTCCAAGTCTCCCCCTTTGTTTCAGCCTCCAAAGTGCTCTATTCTGTCCTCTTTACGGCTCCAAAAGGTCCCAAATCGAACTCCCCTAAAACCTAGCCGAAGTGAAGCTTATATTGCAGATTTTTCGTCTTAGCGTCGAGACGCTGCCTCTTATACGCGCGTTCTGAATAAGGAAAAACGGAAGCGTCGGGACGCTTCCTATCATAGCGTCTCGACACTGTGAGCTTTACGCGCCTATTCTGATATGGAATGTGAGCGTCGAGACGCTCAAGAGCTAGCGTCTCGACGCTAGCCTGCTATTGACCGAGATTTGACTTTTTTTCCTCTTTTACTCTTTTCATTCCTTTGCATCTTTTCACGCCCCGAGCACCTGATTAACTCTAATATGGCATTATAGCTCCAATCAACCATTTCCTACAAAATAAACATTAAAGCACAATAAAATGTCCCAAAAATCATAAAAGACTAGCTAAATTAAATAAGTAAAGATAGCTAGCTATGCTCGCTATCAAGTTTATTTTCTTTATTAACTTGTTGTTATGGACATGCATACTCAGATTGTAATTGGTATTCCTATGCCTATTATGAACTAAGTAGCTTAGGGTGTTGGTTAGGAATAATGTGATTACTGTGCTTCATCTCTAGTAATAAATTGACTATCGTATTTTGGTTAATTGTTGTGCTTATTCTTATTTTATGCCCGCCTGGCCAGCCGGTGTGAATAGCTCTCTATAGTTTTAGGGATGATTTAGAGAGTGTGTGGCAATTATCCACACTACGATCATTGTGTATTGGTGAACGCCAGTGACTGAGCTAGGGATAGCCAGTTGCCTAGTGCTTGATCGGTCGTACTTCATTGGGTTTGAAACATATCCCAAAAGATCCAGAGTTCCAGGAGGAATCCGCTAATAATACTGCGAGAAATGTATGATCAATAATATTGCTGGAGCATATTTTAGAATAATCACTAAACCTAACCAGTGCCTGCCTTTAATCTGTCTATCTATTTGTTTACTTATTGTTCTGTCATTTATTTTGCTTCAGCATAATTCCGATAAACCCAATCATTTTATTATTCTTGAAACCATTAAAAAGTTACACAAAAATAGGTAGAGTGGAAACTCATTCAGGGCTCGTATTGATAATATTACTTGCTGCAGACTGTGTATACTTGCACAGGAATTCTAGAGTATTTTATACTATATTTTTACTCACTCTAGGAACCCGACAAGTTTTTGGCGCCGTTGCCGGGGAACTGAATAAGTTTTTATCTGATCTGTTTTGTGTATGTGTTTTAGTGGTTTGGTGCTAGAACTTTTTGATTGTTTCTTTTGTTTTTGCAGGTGTGATTTTGGTGCATGAGCAATCCGCCTGGGGTACGGTTTGAGCTTGATCCAGAAATTGAAAGGACATTTAGGAACAGAAGGAGGGAGCAGCGCAGAAACCAGATGGAGAACGTGCCGCAACTTCCACAGGTTCATGAAGGTCCAGCAGCAGCAAACCCCCAGCAGAATCCGTTGCTGCAGCAAAACCCACTGTTTGAGCAAAATGAGCAGCGAAATAATCAGGCTGAGAATCCTATCCTTATAGCGAACGATAGGACCAGAGCCATTCGAGCGTATGCTGTCCCGATGTTTAATGAGTTGAATCCAGGGATTGCACGTCCCCAAATCCAAGCGGTGAATTTTTAAATGAAACCGGTAATGTTTCAGATGTTGCAAACCGTGGGGCAATTCCATGGTTTGTCATCTGAAGACCCTCATTTACATCTTAAGTCTTTTCTAGGAGTTAGTGATTCTTTTGTAATTCAAGGAGTGCCTAGAGATGCTCTTAGATTAACTTTGTTCCCGTATTCTCTTAGAGATGGAGCAAAGTCATGGTTAAACTCTTTTGCTCCAGGATCAATTAGGACGTGGGATGAGTTAGCTGAAAATTTTTTGAGTAAATATTTCCCACCTAATAGAAATGCTAAATTAAGGAGTGAAATAGTAGGGTTTAGGCAACTTGAGGATGAAACTTTTAGTGAGGCTTGGGAGAGGTTTAAGGAGCTTTTACGAAAGTGTCCCCACCATGGGTTACCTCATTGTATTCAAATGGAAACATTTTACAATGGTTTAAATGGAGTAACCCAAGGTATGGTCGATGCTTCGGCTGGAGGGGCCCTTTTGGCAAAAACTTTTGATGAAGCCTATGAAATTTTAGAAAGAATATCTATTAATAGTTGTCAGTGGTCGGATGTTAGAGGCACAAATAAAAAGGTTAAGAGTGTATTAGAGGTTGATGGTGTGTCCACCATTAGGGCTGATCTTGCAATGATTGCTAACGCTCTTAAGAATGTGACAGTGATTAGTCATCAGCAGCCACCAGCTATGGAGCCTGCAGCAGTGGTGAACCAAGTCACGGACGAAGCATGTGTCTATTGCGGTGAAGACCACAACTACGAGTTTTGCCCCAGCAATCCAGCTTCTGTGTTTTTTGTAGGTAATCAGAGGAACAACCCGTATTCTAACTTCTTTAATCCAGGTTGGCGCAACCACCCCAACTTCTCATGGGGAGGTCAAGGAAATAACGTACAAGCGCAACAGAAGATGAACCAGCCGGGATTTGCTAAAGCGCATGTAATGCCCCAGCAAAATAAGCAGGCTTTGCCCCAGCAACATTCGGAGAATTCTCTCGAGGCAATGATGAAAGAATTTATGGCTCGTACAGACGCTGCAATTCAAAGTAATCAAGCTTCAATGAGAGCCCTGGAATTGCAAGTGGGTCAGCTAGCTAATGAGCTCAAGGCAAGGCCTCAAGGGAAACTTCCATCAGATACTGAACACCCTAGAAGGGAAGGTAAGGAGCAGGTAAAGGCAGTTACTCTTAGGAGTGGTAAGCCATTAGAAGAAAGAATTGAGCCTAGTAAAACCCAGGTTATAGATAAAAATGGTGATAGAAATAATAATGTTGTTGTCGAGGAAGAGTTGGAGTCTGGTCAGGGTGCTGGAGACAGCAATAAAAATGCTGGAGCATCTGGTTCTGTGCCAGATGTAGAACCACCATATGTGCCGCCCCCACCTTATGTACCACCTCTACCTTTTCCACAAAGGCAAAAGCCTAAGAATCAGGATGGTCAATTTAAAAAGTTTTTAGAGATTCTTAAGCAGTTGCATATAAATATCCCTTTAGTAGAAGCTATAGAGCAAATGCCTAATTATGCTAAATTTCTTAAGGATATTTTGACTAAAAAGAAGAGGTTGGGCGAGTTTGAAACTGTATCTCTTACTGAGGAGTGTAGTGCTATTCTTAAGAATGGGCTACCCCCCAAGGCTAAGGATTCAGGGTCATTTACCATACCTGTGTCTATAGGTGGAAAGGAATTAGGTAGAGCACTCTGTGATTTAGGTGCAAGCATTAACCTTATGCCTCTTTCGGTCTATCGAGAGTTAGGTATTGGTGAAGCTAGACCTACCACAGTCACACTCCAACTAGCTGATAGGACTATCACATATCTAGAGGGTAAAATTGAGGATGTCTTAGTAAAAGTTGATAAGTTCATATTTCCTGTTGATTTTATTATTTTAGACTACGAGGCTGATAAGGATGTCCCAATTATTCTAGGTCGTCCATTTTTGGCTACTGGTAGGGCGTTTATAGATGTTCAAAAAGGGGAATTAACAATGAGAGTCTGTAATGAGGAAGTAAAATTTAATGTGTTTAAAGCCATGAAATATCCAGACGAAATGGAGGATTGCTCCTTCATCAGGATTCTGGAGAGCACAATTATTGAGACAACAATACAGGATTCGGCTGATAAGCATTCGGAAAGGCATGGAGAGGTTAGTATAGAAGATTTTGAATTTTGTTCTTTAAATAGAAAAAATGAAAAAGAATTGTTTAGGTGTGAGAATGTTTTTGAGTCTTTAGAGTTAGATCAGAGGAAAGCTCCTCCCATAAAGCCATCCCTGATTGAGGCACCTACTTTAGATTTGAAGCCCTTACCAGATCATCTAAAGTATGTGTATCTTGGGGAGGGTGAGTCGTTGTCCATTATTGTTGCATCAGATTTAACTATAATCCATATTAAGGTAGTGAAAACACCTTGGTATGATGACTTTTTCGATTACCTTGATTTTGGAAATTTTCCTCCTTGTTTATCAAAATAACAAATGAAAGAATTTTTCCATGGGGTGAAGTTTTTATTTATCGAATGATGCATCTATGGTTAAACAATGTGTTGAAAACGATGGGAGAGTGTTCAAAGTGAATGGTCAGCGTGTTAAGCATTATTGGGAGAGGAGTTTTCTTTCAAATATCTTTCTTTCAAGTTGTTGGCAGATTTAGAGAAAACAAGATGTTTGCGAGAGCATTTTACAGGGCAATATTTTGAGCTCCCAGTGTTCGTTTTGATTTTTTTCGTTGATTTGTTTTTAATAGGTTAGATTTGATTTTGAATTGGTTATTAGATTCTATCTTTAAGTATTTCTATTATTTTTGGTAGTTTAGATTTTATCTATCTCGTTTTGAATATGATTTGATTTTAAATTCGAAATATTTTAGATTTGATTTGTTTAAATTCTTCAAGATTTATTTTTATTTCTTCTGTAGATTTTTTTTTTCGCTAGTTATTTAATTTGATTAATTTAGATTAGAAATTAGTGTTTATTTGTTCCGATTAGATTTTATTAAATTCAGTTATTATTTTCGGTTATTTAAATGTCTTTTTAGATTAGATTTGAATAATATCTCTCTTGATTTATTCGGTTTTGAATAATAAATAAAAGATAAGATTTGATTTGAGCGGTTAATTTAAATTTCCTGATTTGATTTGAGCGGTTAATTTAAATTTCCTGATTTGATTTCCTATTTTAAATTTGAATTCCGTATCCAAGATTCTTCAGGTAATCTTTTGTTCAGAGGGGATGTTGTGGCAAAGTTATGGCTGGAGCAAATCGTTCGTCTGAATAAAGAGGGTTCTGTGGTGAATTAATTATTTTTACCGTTTGATTTTGATTTATGTGGGCAGGTAAATTGCAGGGATGCTGCCACGTATTGTGTAAAGGTAATCCAACGGTTTAGCCGTTTGGCAGGGATTATTATTTACCTTGAGCGATTGGAAATTCAAGATTTTACTGCTGATTCGATTTTAAAATTAAAAGATGTAAATGGTAATCCCATTTAATGAGGAGGCAAAATCTATCGGTTACGATTTGAGTTGCTGCAGTCCTGTTTATTCACAACCCTTCGGTAAGTGCTTCTCACTCCACTTTCTTGCTTCCAATCTTTGTCGTTTGCATTCTTCTTTCTTTGTTGCTATTTTCTGCACACCTCCTTGAGTCTTCAATGCCTAAGACAAGAGCAAGAAAAGAAAGAGATAATGAGGAAGATGAGGTACCTGTTGCCCCTGAAGTACCACGGACAAAGGCGAAGAAGGAGAAGACGCCAGAAGAAAAAGAAGCTAAGAGAAGACGACGTCAACAACGGATGGAGGACCAAGAAGATGTTCAAAAGGGTATGGAATTTGTTGTTGCCACGGTAGTTGAAGAGGACCCGAAAGAACCAGAAGAACAAAATCCAGAGCATATTGAACAGAGAGTTGCGGATACAGAGGAAGCTCAAGAAGAGGTTCAAGAAAAAAAAAACAGAATGAAGATGTGCGAGGAGAACAGGCAGAGGTTGCGCCTAAAGGAGATAATGAGCCAGTACAGGAGGCTCGATTGGAGGTGATCATGTCGGAGGCACCCAAACGTCGCCGCATTAAGCAAAAAACAGGTCGCATCAAGGTAGTCCGAACTGACACCCCATTACCTCCATCTACTGACTCTGAAAGAGAAAATGCAGAGATAGAAGAGCGAGAGAAAAAAGAAGCTGAGGAAAAAGTGAGAGAAGACACAAAGAAGAAAGCTGAGGAAGCGCGGTTGCTCAAGCAAAGGGCGAAAAAGGAGCAAAAGTGTTGCTGAAGCATCAGAAGAACACGATGAAATAGAAGAACAACAGTTACCATTTGATCGCTTCGTCAACAATTTTGCCAGAGCAAAATACGCTGAGCTGCTGAAAAGAGACTTCCTGTTTGAGAGAGGATTTAGCGGTGATCTTCCGTATTTTCTAAAGACCGGTATTGCAGACCACGGCTGGGAGTTGTTTTGTGCGAAGCCGGAATCTGTAAATGCACAGGTGGTGCGTGAATTTTATGCTAACATTGTCAAGGAGGATGGTTTCCAGGTAATTGTCCGAGGAGTCGAGGTGGATTGGAGTCCAAGTGCTATCAATGCACTGTACAACGTTCAAAACTTCCCCCATGCGGCATATAATGAGATGGTTGTGGCGCCATCTGATGAGCAACTAAGTGAGGCTGTAAGGGAGGTAGGAATTGAAGGGGCACAGTGGCAGTTATCCAAGACTCAGAAGAGGACATTCCAGTCGGCTTATTTGAAAAGGGAAGCGAACACATGGATGGGATTTATTAGACAGAAGATGCTTCCAACAACACATGACTCGACAATCTCCAGGGAACGGGTTCTCCTAGCTTTTGCCATGTTACGGTCTCTCAGTATTAATGTAGGGAGGATCATTGCGAATGAGATTTCTGGATGTTGGAAAAAGAAGGTGGGGAAACTATTCTTTCCAAACACAATCACGATGTGTGTGCAGAAGAGCAGGGGTTCCGGTGGATGAGGGAGATGTGATCCTGTTTGATAAGGGGATCATAGACACGCCCAATTTGGCACGGCTCCAGCGTGTGTAGGAGGTACGTCAAGGTGGGCTTATCCATGGCATCAACTCGATTCTAGAACAACTGGCACTTTCAGCCAGTAGGCAGGAGTTTGCTGAAAGGCAAACTTTAACCTTCTGGAACTATGTTAAGAATCGGGATGCCAGCTTGAAGAAGGCGCTGCAAGAGAATTTTTCAAAACCTTATCCAGCCTTTCCAGCATTACCTGACGATCTGTTGAACCCCTGGATTCCACCCCCACCTGTTGAAAGAGGAGAAGAGGATGATGAAAATGAACCGGGCCAAGAGGACTGAAGGACGAAGTAGCCATGGGCGAGCATAATTTTTGTTCTTAAATTTTTGATTGCTCGTGCGTTTTCTAACCTCCTTTTCTATTATTGTTATGTTTGCTTTTCTTTTTACTTTTCTGCTGCTTTAAAAAAATATATCTGATGTGTAATTTCTTTTTAATGAAATTTCTTGATGTTCCGTTCCATGAGCACTAAGCAACTCTAACTTAACTAATTTTTCTCTGAATTTTTGAAGCTTGGATTGATTACGCTTAATTAGATCAAGGTATTCTGATCTCCAGAAACCTTTTGCTTGAGCATTTCTTCTAGCCTGGACTGTTGCTGCGACAAAGAAGATTTTGAAGGTAGTATTGACTTATATGATCCACTTTAAGCTTAATCTAAGTCCCATGTTTAGTTTACAAATTCAGATAGAAAAATTTAAGTTTGGGGGTATACTTGCTTATTTAATGATTCATTGGGGATAATGAATAATTCAAGTTTGGGGGACTTTTTTCTACTCCAATTATTTTGCTCGAGCATTCCTCTCCTTCAAATAAAAATTTGCTAGGTTATTGAGTAACCGGGGACATTTGTGATACCCACAGGTTGTCTTCGCGTCAAAAGATGACCTAGGAAATGTGAAAAAATGAGAAATATGAGAAAAAAATTATTTGCTGAAAAATTATTTGTTAAAGATTTTGCTGAAAAAGTTGATGGAGCAAAAGTTTTGAAGGATGAATGATGATCCAACAGTTTTTCTGTCTCCCATAACTTAGGTGAGCTTCATCACAAAATGTCGTCATTCTGAGGGGCAAGAGATGGAATAACTAAGGATTTTTGAGCTTTATAATGAGTATTGAGCCTAGTTGGTGATGAGCTTGAGGCAAGGGTATACTGCATCATAAAGTGGGTCATCCAATGCTTAAGAGTTTATGACTGTAAGGCTGCGTTAAGTCTAATAAACAATGATATAAACCCCTTTAAAAATATGTTTTGAAATGTCTGATAATAGAGCTAAGTTGTGGAGAGTTCTTAGAATTGAGTTGAAAGTGGTGATTATTTGTCCCTGCTGAAGGAATCATTTTGCTGCAGCAGAGCTTGGTTTTGCAGAGTGCTCAGGTAAAGGTTAAAGGTATTGTTGGACTATCTGGGTTGATTAAGCTATTCTTTGTCTAATATTCTGAATTCTTGAAGGAAGGTGAGTTAGTATTGCTCGGGACGCGCAATAATTTAAGTTTGGGGGTATGATAACTGCCCAAAAGGTAGTTATTTAGGCCTCGATTGTATAGGGATTTGTGTGTCCTTTATGCTTATTAGGGTTGGTTTTGGATAGATATTACATGATTTAACCCATTTGGAAGAATGGAAGCATTGGAAATTATTTTGTGCAGATTATGCTGCTGAGCGATTGAAGGGAGCAAATTCTATGCTGCAGCAAAACTGGGAGCAGAAACTGCCACATCACAGCTCGTTAGCCAACTTCATGAACCGACTTCTGTTGAGTTATTTTCGGGATAAAGGAGCAAGGAGAGCCCTACACGTGTCCAAGTTGACCTAATTCAAGTCTCCTGTCCTTCTATAAAAGGAAGTCAAATTCATTCCATGTTTTCCCTTGGAAGACGAATAGTATAGGGAGATTGAAGATCATCAAGAACACCATCTACCGCAAGCTGATTAGGGAGTTTATTTTCTTTATTAACTTGTGGTTATGGACATGCATACTCAGACTGTAATTCGTATTCCTATGCCTATTATGAACTAAGTAGCTTAGGGTGTTGGTTAGGAATAATGTGATTACTGTGCTTCATCTCTAGTAATAAATTGACTATCGCATTTTGGTTAATTGTTGTGCTTATTCTTATTTTATGCCCGCCTGGCCAGCCGGTGTGAATAGCTCTCTCTAGTTTTAGGGATGATTTAGAGAGTGTGTGGCAATTATCCACACTACGATCATTGTGTATTGGTGAACGCCAGTGACTGAGCTAGGGATAGCCAGTTGCCTAGTGCTTGATCGGTCGTACTTCATTGGGTTTGAAACATATCCCAAAAGATATGGAGTTCCGGGAGGAATCCGCTAATAATACTGCGAGAAATGCATGATCAATAATATTGCTGGAGCATATTTTAGAATAATCACTAAACCTAACCAGTGCCTGCCTTTAATCTGTCTATCTATTTGTTTACTTATTGTTCTGTCATTTATTTTGCTTCAGCATTATTCCGATAAACCCAATCATTTTATTATTCTTGAAACCATTAAAAAGTTACACAAAAATAGGTAGAGTGGAAACTCATTCAGGGCTCGGATTGATAATATTACTTGCTGCAAACTGTGTATACTTGCACAGGAATTCTAGAGTATTTTATACTATATTTTTACTCACTCTAGGAACCCGACAATGGTCCAAACTTTGCTCCGTTTGAGTTTTGGAGAGATTGCAACCCAAAGTTAGGTCCAATCAGAGGTCTTTAGATGGCTTGGACGACACATGGTCCAAACGTTGCTCCGTTTGAGTTTCGGAGAGTTTGGTACACAGAGTTTGGTCCAATGGGAGATCTTTAGGTGGTTTTAACGACACTGTAAGGATTTGAAATACCCCCAATTCCGTTAAAGCGGAAGCGTAATTGCGACTGATTCGTAGTTAATTTTGTTTATCCAAAAATACTATTGCATTGGTTAAAACATAGAACAAGTTCTATACAAACTTAAGGCTAAGCATACAAAAAATATTAGATCTAAATCTAAAGGGGAGAAGCAAACATACCGTCGTTGACGACTCTGAATACTTCAACACCTTTCTCTATTTTGGACCAAGCGTCAACAATTGGGACACCACCAATTGATCTTCCCCGCTATAACTCTGAGATTAGGAACGTAGTTGTGGGACTACCTAGTCTTGAATGGGAAAAACTCTAGAGAGAAAATTCTCCCTAAAGTTCTTGAGTTGAGAGAATATGAGAGGGAGGCTAGAGAGAATACAAGAGTGCATTCTTGTGGCCTTATGTTGTAGTACCTAAACCCTAGGTTTAGTGTTCTATTTATAGGAGAAAGGTCATGAATAAAATATTCATTTAAAATCAATTATTTCCATAACTGATTTATTCTTTTCCATAACTAATCAATTCCATGACCAACCAATTCCAGGACCAATCAATTCCATAATTGATTAATCTTTTCCATAAATGATTGATCACTTCCATAAGTGATTAAATCATTTCCATAAATGATTAATTACTTTCATAAGTGATTAATCATTTTCATAATTGATTAATTTCCAATTAATTAATTCTGTAATTAATTAATCACCAATTAAATATCATATATTTAATTTCAAACCTTCTATTAGTTAATTAATTAATTACCCAATTAAATATCATATATTTAATTTGAGGCATTCAATTAATTAATTCTATAATATGAATCAAATTCATATTAAAATTTGAACTCCTTCAAATTCTCTTATATCTTATAAATTTAATATGAATCAAATTCATATTAATATTTGAACTTCTTCAGATATTTATTTCTCTCATAGACTATAGTTTAATTAAATCTCATTAAATTTAAACTAAATTGGATAATTAATTAATTCATCTTCTAATTAAATACCATATATTTAATTACATATATTTGAACTCTTTCAAATATATCAATCTCTCAATATTATAAAGTTTAATCTCAAATTAGACTTTATATTTTAATGCATTACTATACATTATATTAATTTGTATCTCGTACGATTAACTTAATTCCCAATATGAATTTGAACTATTCAAATTCTCTCAAGATATATTTGTTCCTAATTACTCTTTACGAGCTAGCAGTGAGACCTAATGGACCTACAGATCAGAAGCTCCAGTGATATTAGGTTAATAGATTAAACTCATTAATCAGGTTAAGCAATATTCATTAACTGTGGGTCATTCCACTAAAGACCCACAACTGAACTCTTCTCACTGTAGAACATTTCTGTGTCCATGGATGTAGACCTATGCCGGTAAGTCAATCCTTCACGAGTGTCCGTAATCACAGTTTGGTCAAATTACCGTTTTACCCCTGTGTTACATCTGTCTCCTTAAGTACCAGCGCTCCTCTGATGAACAACCTGTTTATGGTCCAACCATTAAACAGAAAGTCCCTCTCGGGCCAGTGAGAGGGCGGGATCCCTTTGTTCAAGTCCCAGAGTCACCACTTAAGGGAACACTCATCTACTTCACCTAGAAGTGGGAATGAGTGAATTCCTTCTTGTGTTGTCATGTCCCCAGCCTCCCACTCGGTCTTGTCCCAAAAAAGGAAGGCATATTGAGTCGGCGTATAGGCCACTCTCACCCATGTTAATCAAAGGACAATCCCTCATTAGAAGGAGTTCATGACACACTCAGGATTAAGACTGAGTTACCTAGGTCATCCTATTGAAACAGTAACCTAATTAATTAACGGTGTTATATCTAGTGGTTTACCATTTCATGGCCCGGTCTTATGCAAACTCATTGCATAGTATACATCTGCTCGCATGTCTACTACATTGACGCTTTGGATCAATACGTCTGTATCAAATACAAAGTGGGTCGTATCACATAGTGTTACCAGGATAAGGTACCCAACCTTATCCTTGTACTATAGACCTTTTAGGTTGTTACTTGAACACTGATCCCCGTATGTCCCCACATATTAGTTCAAGTCACATGTAAACAACCTTGGATCTTAGTTTATTGGATTTGGGTCAAATTATGCAGTATTTAACAATAACACTTTATTGTAGAAACTCAATAACACTTTATTGAAACAAGTATACAATTTGTTTACATTCACTATCTACGAGTTTTAGGGCATAAAACCCAACAGACACATGGTCCAAACTTTGCTCCGTTTGAGTTTTGGAGAGTTTTTAAAACAAAATTCGGCCCAATCAGAGTTTTTCAGGTAGTGTGGAGGAACATGGTCCAAAAATTTCTCCATTTGAGATTCGGAGAGTTTGGAACACAAAGTTCGGTCCAATGAGAAGTCTTTAGGTTGTTTGGACAACGCATGGTGCAAACTTTGCTCTGTTTTAGTTTTGAAGAGTTTTTAAAACAAAGTTCGGTCCTATGAGAGGTCTTTAGGTAGTTTGGACAACACATGGTCCAAAATTTTCTAACTTTGAGTTTTCGAGAGTCTGGAACATAAAGATCAGTCAAAAGAGAGGTGTTTAAGTCGTTTGGACGACACATGGTCCAAAATTTGCTCGATTTGAGTTTTGGAAAGTTTGTTACATAGCATTCGATCAAATGAGAGGTCCTTAGGTGGTTTGGACGACAAATGGTCAAAACTGTTCTCCGTTTGAATTTTGGAGAGTTTAGAACACAAAGTTCAGTCCAATGAGAGGTCTTCAGGTAGTTTGGACAACGCATGGTCCAAACTTAGCTCCGTTTGAGTTTTGGAGAGTTTGAAAAATCAAGTTTTGTCCAATGAGAGGTCTTCATGTGGTTTGGACGACACATGGTCCAAACTTTGCTCCGTTTGAGTTTTGGAGAGTTTGGAAAACAAAGTTTGGTCCAATCAGAGGTCTTCACATGGTTTGGACAACAAATGGTCCAAACTTTGCACCGTTTGAGTTTTGGCACAAAGTTCAGTACAATGAGAGGTCTTAAGGTGCTTTGGACAAAACATGGTCCAAACTTTGCTCAGTTTGAGTTTTGGAGAGTTTAGAACACAAAGTTCGGTCCAATGAGAGGTCTTTAGGTGGTTTGGACAACACATGGTTCAAACTTTGCTCCGTTTTAGTTTTGGAGAGTTTTTAAAACAAAGTTTGGCCCAATGAGAGTTCTTCATGTGGTCCGGACGAATATGGTCCAAACTTTGTTCTGTGTTAGTTTTGGAGAGTTTGGAACACAAAGTTTGGTCCAATGAGAGGTCTTTAGGTAGTTTGGACGACACATGGTCCAAACTTTGCTACGTTTGAGTTTTGGAGAGTTTGGAGCATAAAGTTCAGTCCAATGAGAGGTCTTTAAGTCGTTTGGACAACGCATGGTCCAAACTTTTCTTGGTTTGAGTTTTGGAAATTTTGGAACCTAAAATTCGGTCAAATGAGAGGTCCTCAGGTTGTTTGGATGAGAAATGGTCCAAACTTTTCTCTGTTTGACTTTTGGAGAGTTTGGAACACAAAGATCAGTCCAATGAGAGGTCTTCAAGTAGTTTGGACAACACTTGGTCCAAACTTAGCTCTGTTTGAGTTTTGGAGAGTTTGGAAAACAAAGATTTCTCCAATGAGAGGTCTTCAGGTGGTTTGGACGACAAATGGTCCATACTTTTCTTTGTTTGAGTTTTGGAGAGTTTAGAACACAATATTCGGTCCAATGAGAGGTCTTCAAGTTGTTTGGACGAAAAATGGTCCAAACTTTGCATCGTTTGAGTTTTGGAGAGTTTGGAACACAAAGTTCGGTCCAAATAGAGGTCTTCAGGTTCTTTGGACAACACATGGGAAAACTTTGCACCGTTTGAGTTTTGGAGAATTTGGCACAAAAAGTCCGGTGCAATGAGAGATCATCAGGTGCTTTGGACGACACATGGTCTAAACTTTGCTCCGTTTGAGTTTTGGAGAGTTTTTAAAGCAAAGTTCGGCCCAATGAGAGTTCTTCTTGTTGTGTGGACGAACATGGTCGAAACTTTTCTCTGTTTGAGTTTTGGAGAGTTTCGAACACAAAGTTCGGTCCAATGAGAGGTCTTTAGGTGGTTTGGACGACACATGGTCCAAACTTTGCTACGTTTGAGTTTTGGAGAGTTTGGAACACAAAGTTCGGTCCAATGAGAGGTCCTTAAGTCGTTTGGACGACACATGATCCAAACTTTGCTCCGTTTGAGTTTTGGAGAGTTTGGAACACAAAGTTCGTTCCAATGAGAGGTCCTTAAGTCGTTTGGACGACACATGATCCAAACTTTGCTCCATTTGAGTTTTGGAGAGTTTGGAACACAAAGTTTTGTCCAGTGAGAGGTCTTCAGGTGGTTAGGACGACAAATGGTCGAAACTTTGATTTTTTTTAGTTTTTCAGAGTTCGGAACACAAAATTCGATCCAATGAGAGGTTTTCAAGTTGTTTGGATGACAAATGGTCCAAACTTTGCACTGTTTGAGTTTTGGAGAGTTTGGAATACAAAGTTCGGACCAATGTTGTCTTCAGGTTCTTTGGATGACGCATGGTCAAAACTTTGCACCGTTTGTGTTTTGGAGAGTTTGGAACAAACAGTTCGGTCCAATGAAAGGTCTTCAGGTGCTTTGGACGACACATGGTCCAAACTTTGCTTTGTTTGAGTTTTGGAGAGTTCGGAACACAAAGTTCGGCCCACTGAAAGGTCTTAAGGTGGTTTGGACAACACATTGGCCAAACTTTGCTCCGTTTTAGTTTTCAAGAATTTGGAACACAAAGTTCAGTCCAATGAGAGGTCGTCACATGGTTTGGACAACACATGGTCGAAACTTTGCTCCTTTTGAGTTTTAGAGAGTTTTTAAAACAAAGTTCGGCCCAATGAGAGTTTTTCAGGTGGTGTGGACGAACATGGTCTAAACTTTGCTCCGTTAGAGTTTTGGAGAGATTGCAACCTAAAGTTCGGTCCAATGAGAGGCCTTTAGATGGTTTGGACGACACATGGTCCAAACGTTGCTCCGTTTGAGTTTCGAAGAGATTGGTACACAAAGTTTGGTCCAATGGGAGATCTTTAGGTGGTTTTGACGACACATGGTCCAAACTTTGCTCCGTTTGAGTTTTGGAGAGTTTGGAACCGAAAGTTCGGTCAAATGAGAGGTCTTTAGGTGGTTTTGACGACACATGGTCCAAACCTTGCTCTATTTGAGTTTCGGAGAGTTTGGAACACAAAGTTTGGTCAAATGGGAGATCTTTAGGTTGTTTGGACGACACATGTCCAAACTTTGCTCCGTTTGAGTTTTGGAGAGTTGGGAATGAAGGATTTGAATTCCGTAATTCCGTAAAGCAGAAGCGTGATTGGGACCGATTCGTAATTAATTTATATTAAGGCTATAATCCTAGAACTATTCTAAATTTATATTAAGGCTAAGTAAAAAGGGTAAGAAATATACCTATTTTACCCTTCTATTTAGCTCATTTCTTTGTCAAATGTTGTATGTTTAGATCAATTTTACTGTTCTCGAGCTCAAATTATGCTAAAGTTGTTAAGTTAGGGTGTTGAGAATCACTTTCTTTAAATTATGCTCATTTGTGCTTAAAAAGACTTAATTTTAAGAGAATTTGACTAAGTTTGTTGTTGTGCAGGAAAACAGAGGAAAAACTTGAATTTTCCCAGAAATGTGACTGTATTTCTGGGAAGGCAAAATGAAATGCCACCGCATTTCTGGAAAAATTGAAACAGTTTCGAGTCTTCCGCAGGTCGTTGTTGACGAGTCTTCTTCGCACCTAACTGGTCGTTTTGACCCCGAAACCGACTGGCCTACCAGTGTATACCTAAGACTCCCCTAGGATTATTTTCTCTTGTCATATATTGTAGGAAGTTGGATTTGAGTTATTGTCTTCTCATTGGTTGGATTAAAGTTGTTGTTTCCTTGTTGAAAAATGGCAAAACTTTGTGGTTTCACTGTTGATTGAAGTTGTTGGAACTTACTAATTTAAAAGAAGAAATGGAATAAATAAGAAAAAAGAAAAGAAAAGAAAAGGAAAAAGAAAATGAAATAGGGAAATGAAAAACAAAAAAAAAAAGAAGAAGAAAAATGAAGAAGAAAGTGGGCGGTGTTTTAACTCCACCACCGACAACATTCAATATTAGTTCATTTCCAGCCACATTTCTCCATCTTTTCCATCCAAACTTCAGAGAATTCGAGGGGGAGAGTGAATGAAGAAGAAGAAGGGGATTTACAGGGTTTTGAGGTTGAAGAAGATAGGAAATAGCTCAAGCAAAGGTAGCCATGGCAGAATCTAGGTTCAACATGCCAACCTCTGGTTTTTGATTCGGTTTGAGCTACACAAAAGAAACTAAGAGGTGAGGTTTGATGTTCCTAAACGTTAGTCCATTTTCTAACAAATTTCATGAAGGAAGCTTAAGCTAAATCTGATGAGAAGTTGATGGTGTTTGAAATGGAAAACAGAGCACAGGATTTTCGAGAAAACCAGGAGGATCTCTGGTTTTCTCTTGTTTTTCAAGCATTTTGGGGTATACAAGTTGAATCGGAAGCTCCATTTGGTATGGTTGGAAAGCTTATTCAATTTCCTAAAACGTTAATGAAGAATTTGTGAGCCAAAAATGACTTGAAGTAGGTTTAATTTCAAGAGATAGATAAAGGGTAGCAGAGAACCTTGAATCTGTGTTGTCTGTGTTCGGGGCATTTCTGGACAAACTGGTTGGGAATCTTGTTTTCATTTCTTCAGGTAAGTTGTCGAGTGTTCTACAATGAAGAGTTTTATGTATAGTACATTAATTTTGGTTAAGTATTAAGGATGTTATGAGTGCTGGAAGTTAGGGTATTGAATCTGGAAAATCTGGAAAAGTAGAATGTGAAGTGTGATTTTTGATTCAAGTGTTTAGAATTCCTGAGCATGGAAAGACAAAACTACATATGGTTCTAATGCTTGGTTTTGGTTGTTTGGCAGGCCAAGAGGAAATAGGTCGAGTCTACAGACCAGGAAACTAGCTAAGACAGTGAGTGACCAAAACAAATTTTGAAAATTGTTTCTAACGGTTGTTCAGAATTAGATGTTTTATATGTATTTCTATGAATGTATCATGATTTCTATGAATGGTTTCAAGCATAATTTTTGAGCTTAGATTTTCTAATGAGGTTTATATACGAGCACGTGGCTAATGACTTTATGAAAAGTAGTTGAAACGATATCTTTTAATGTAAAGTATGGATTAGCAAGTACTTTTTAAAGATTTTCAGTTTTTTTTTTCAACGAGCAAGCGTAGTAAGCTTAAGTTTTACGAAAGATAACGATAAACAGGCATGTTTTAATGTTTTCATGTGATTTTCTGAGATTTCTATTGACTACATGACTGAGATATTGAGCCCAAGGCTATATGGTACCGTGTGCACACAGGTTATATTCCGTTGTTGATGTTGAGTGTACTCCGTGACAACGATGTTGTCGTGAGTATTGGGCGGGCCCCACTACGACAAAGACGATGATGTTGGGTTTTATGCCCTAAAACTCGTAGATAGTGAATATAAACAAATTGTATACTTGTTTTAATAAAGTGTTATTTAGTTTCTACAATAAAGTGTTATTGTTAAATATTACACAATTTGACCCAAATCCAATAAACTAAGATCCAAGGTTGTTTACATGTGACTTGAACTAGTATGTGGGGACATACGAGGATTGGTGTTCAAGTAACAACCTAAAAGGTCTATAGTACAAGGATAATGTTGGGTACCTTATCCTGGTAACACTATGTGATACGACCCACTTTGTATTCGATACAGACGTATTAATCCAAGGCGTCCATGTAGGAGACATGCGAGCGGGGGTATCCTATGCAATGAGTTTGCATAAGACCGGACCACGAAATAGTAAACCACTAGATGTAACACCGTTAACTAGTTAGTTTACTGTTTCAATACGATGACCTAGGTAACTCAGTCTTAATCCCGAGTGTGTCATGAACTCCTTCTCATGAGGGATTGTCCTTTGATTAGCATGGGTGAGAGTGGCCAATATGCCGACTCAATATGCCTTCCTTTTTGGGGACAAGACCGACTGGGAGGCTGGGGACATGACAACATAAGAAGGAATTCACTCCTTCCCACATCTAGGAGAAGTAGATGAGTGTTCCCTAAAAGTGGTGACTCCGGGACTTGAACAAAGGGATCCCGCCCTCTCACTGGCCCGAGAGGGACTTTCTGTTTAATGGTTGGATCATAAACAGGTTGTTCATTAGAGGAGCACTGGTACTTAAGGAGACAGATGTAACACAAGGGTAAAACGGTACTTTGACCTAGTCGTGATTACGAGCACTCTGAAGGATTGACTTACCGACATAGGTCTATATCCGTGGACACAGAAATGTTCTACAGTGAGAAGAGTTTAGCTGTGGGTCTTTAGTGGAATGACTCACAGTTAATGAATATTGATTAACTTGATTAATGAGTTTAATCTATTAACCTCATATCATTGGAGTTTCTGTTCTGTAGGTCCATTAGGTCCCCCTGCTAACTCGTAAAGAGTAATTATGAACAAATATATCTTGAGAGAATTTGAATAGTTCAAATTCATATTGGGAATTAAGTTAATTGTATGAGATACAAATTAATATAATGTATAGTGATGCATTAAAATATAAAGTCTAATTTGAGATTAAACTTTATTATATTGAGAGATTGATATATTTGAAAGAGTTCAAATATATGTCTAATTAAATATATGGTATTTAATTAGAAGATGAATTAATTAATCATGAATTAATTAATTATTCAATTTAGTTTAAATTAAATGAGATTTAATTAAATTATAGTCTATGAGAGAAATAAATATTTGAAGAAGTTCAAGTATTAATATGAATTTGATTCATATTAAATTTATAGGATATAAGATAATTTGAAGGAGTTCAAATTTTAATATGAATTTGATTCATATTATAGAATTAATTAATTGATGGCCTGAAATTAAATATATGATATTTAATTGAGTAATTAATTAATTAACTAATAGAAGGTCAGAAATTAAATATATGATATTTAATTGGTGATTAATTAATTAAAGAATTAATTAGTTGAAAATTAATCAATTATGGAAATGATTAATCACTTATGGAAGTGATCAATCATTTATGGAAAAGATTAATCAATTATGGAATTGATTGGTTATGAATTTGATTGATTATGGAAAAGATTAAATCAGTTATGGAAATAATTGATTTTAAATGAATATTTTATTCATGGCCTTTCTCCTATAAATAGAACACTAACCCTAGGGTTTAGGTACTACAACATATGGTCACCATAAGGCCCTCTCATATTCTCACAACTCAAGAACTCTAGGGAGAATTTTCTCTCTAGAGTTTTTCCCATTCAAGATTAGGTAGTCCCACAACTACGTTCCTAATCTCAGAGTTATAGCGGTGAAGATCAAATGGTGGTGTTCTTCGTTGTTGCAGAGCAATCAAGAATCATCCGTTGAAGTATTCAGAGTCGTCAACGGAGGTATGTTTTTTACTGCTTAACCTTTTTCCAATGCATTGGTATTTTGTAGAACAAATTTAATTTACGAACGGTCCAATTGCTTCCGCTGTAACGGAATTGGGAATTCCAAACTCTTACAATTGGTATCAGAGCCGATCGTAGATCTAATTTTGTTTCTCTAAAATTTGGATTGGCTATTGGTGGGATTTAATTATGCATTTGATGTATGAGATTTTGCTAGTAGATGTTTAAGGTTTTGGCATATAGATTTGCAATTTTAAGTTGATTTGATCAATGTAAGGGCCCTTTGTTTTGGGTATTTTAATTGTAATCGAGTCTGTAAGTCCGTGTCAATCGTTTTTGGTGAAATTCCATGAAAAAACTGAAGAATTTGGGGCCAAAAACGAAGAAAACGAAGGCTGGAAGAAAGGAAAAACTGCAAAAACAGAGGCTGCAATCGCAAAAAAAAAGGAAGGCGAAGCAGCGTCTGGTAGGATTCGAACTCAAGCACCTAAAGCGCGCGCGCGTGTATCCGTGAGTGCGGCAGTTCGAGCAATCGTGCGTGCAAAAGTTTTTTTTTTCTTTCCGTGCGGTGACTTCGCGTGATGGATTAAAACAAAAACAAAAGCAAAACGTTTTAAGATCTAAATGTTGGGATTGGTGCCCTAAAACTCGTAGATAGTGAATGTTAAACGAATTATATACTTATTCGATAAAGGTGTTATCGAGATTGATTCAGTAAAAGTCATTACTGAATAAAGTAAATTGCACATATAACAACCCAAATCCAATAAACTAAGATCCATGGCTATAGGATGAATGTTGGGTTCCTAGAGTGAGTAGAAATATGATATGAAATACTCTAGAATTCCTGTGCAAGTATAAACAGTCTGCAGCAAGTAATATTATCAATCCAAAGTCTGAATGAGTTTCCACTTTATCTATTTTGTATACCTTTCTAATGGTTTCGAAGATAATAAAAATGTTGGGTTTTATCGGAATTATGCTGAAGCAAAATAAATGACAGAACAACAAGTAAACAAATAGATAGACAGATTAAAGACAAGCGCTGGTTAGGCTTTAGTGATTTTTCTAAGATATGCTCTAGCAATATTATTGATCATGCATTTCTCGCAGTATTATTAGCGGATTCCTCCCGGAACTTCGGATCTTTTGGGATATGTTTCAAACCCAATGAAGAGCGACCGATCAAGCACTAGGCAACTAGCTATCCCTAGCTCAGTCACTGGCGTTCACCAATACACAATGATCGTAGTGTGGAGAATTGCCACACACTCTCTAAATCATCCCTGAAACTAGAGAGAGCTATCCATATCGGCTGGCCAGGCGGGCATAAAATAAGAATAAGCACAACAATTAACCAAAATGCAATAGTCAATTTATTACTAGAGATGAAGCACAGTAATCACATTATTCCTAACCAACACCTTAAGCTACTTAGTTCATAATCAGCATAGGAATACGAATTACAATCTGTGTATGCATGTCCATAACTACAAGTTAATAAAGAAGGTAAACTCCCTACTCAGCTTGCGGTTGATGGTGTTCTTGATAATCTTCAATCTCCCTATACTATTCGGCTTCCAAGGGAAAAACATGGAATGACTTTGACTTTGACGGCTACTTCCTTTTATAGAAGGATGGGAGGCTCGAATTAGGTCAACTAGGACACGTGTAAGGCTCTCCTTGATCCTTTATCACGAAAATAACTCAACAGAAGTCGGTTCATGAAGTTGGCTAACGAGCTGTGATGTGGCAGTTTCTGCTCCCAGTTTTGCTGCAGCATAGAATTTGCTCCCTCCAGTCGCTCAGCAACATAATCTGCATAAAGTGATTTCCAAAGCTTCCATTCTTCCAAATGGGTTAAATCATGTAATATCTCTCTAAAATCAACCCTAATAAGCATAAAAGACACACAAATCCTTATATAAATGACGCCTAAATAACTACCTTTTGGGCAGTTATCAATGAACACTTGAGCTTTATGTAAAGACATAAAAGTGGATCAAGCTTGAGTAATAGCCAAAACGGTCTATAGTATAGGAATAGGGTTGGGTACCTTATTCTGGAGAAACTATGAGACGCGGCCCACTTTATAGATGGTATAGACGATGTGATCCTAAATCGTCCATGTAGAGACATGCGAGTGGGGGCGTCCTATGGAATGAGTTTGCATAAGACCAGGACCGAGAAATAAATCGCTCTCGCTTTATAACACCGTTTACTGACGAGACTGACTATTTCATGTGATGACCTAGGTAACTCGATCTTAATCCTGAGCTAACTATGAACTCCTGTTTATTCGGGCTTATCCTTAGATCTGCATAGGTGAGAGTGGCTCAGTATCGCCGACTCAATAAGCCTCCCATTTCAGGGATAGGAATTGATAGAAAGCTGGGGACATAGTCGTGCAAGAAGGAATTCACTCCTACCCGAATTAGGGATAGTAGAGAGGTTGTTCCCTTAAGTGCTGACTCTGGGGCTTGAACAAAGGGATCCCGCCCTCTCATTGGCCCGAGAGGGACTCGGTTTATTGGTTGGACCATAAACCAATTGTTCATTAGAGGATCAGTGGGACTTAAGGAACTAGAAGTACTATAGGGGTAAAACGGCTTATTGACCTAGCTATAGCTACGAACAACCTGTGAAGGATCGACTTACTAATCATGGTTAAATCAAGTGGACGAAAATATATCTATAGTGAGGGGAGTGCAACTATCGGGCTATAGTGGAGTGTCCCGATAGTTAACGAATGTTGGCTAGCTTGGACAATGAGATTAGTCGGTTAGCCTCGAATCGTTGGAGCCCATGATCTATAGGTCCATTAGGCCCCCCTACTAGCTCATATCGGAATTAAGCCTAGAACAAAAGATAGGAAGCTTTGAATCGTTCAAAATCGGGAAAAAGGGTATTATCGTAAATTGTGTTTGACACAATAATTTAATTATGAATTAAATTAGAAAATGAGAGATGAAGTATTTAAAAGTGTTTTGAATACTATATATATGTATTAGGTAGGAATCATATATATGGAATTGCACAAGATAACAAAGATTAATTAGATTAATCATATCAAAATTAATTTGAAAATTTTCAAATTAATTACCAAGCAATCAATTTCAATTTAGAATTGAAATTGGGGATAATTTGCAAGCTTGAAATTTGATTTCAATTTGAATTTAGTGGATTTAGTTGTAAATCCATTTAATGCGTGATCATTCAAAGTGGAAAGATAACTCATTCATGCATTGTTGCATGTCTTGTGTAATGTACACCTAGAATCCACTTGAGCTTGCAAATACACCATGTGTCTTGTGTCTTGAGGCTTGGCTTTGCATGGAGAATGTCTTTAAAAGGAGTTTGAATCAGATTCAAATATGAGAGAGCCATTTCCTTAATGTTATGCTGCTGGAATTTGGACTCAAAGTTCTCTCATCTCTCATTCTTCTCCATTGCTTGATGCTTCAAGCATTCCCTTCCCATTCCCTATCTTATATAGACTCCCACAAGTCGTTCTTGGCCCGGAGTATAGTAGAGAAGACTCTAGAGGTTGTCCAAAGAGCATAGGAGAGGCAAACACCACAAGGAGTTCTACATAAGTGAGCTACAAAGGTTGGTGTTTTCTAAACTCTCTATTCTGTCTTTTCTAGAACATGCATGCTTTAGGAGTAAAATTGAATGTCTTAAGTGCTTTCGATCTTCAATTGCTTCCGCATGTGTAATATGTACACCTTCAATTGGTATCAGAGCATGATTAGAGCACTTAATTCGTTTTAATTTTGCTTTGGTGGGTACCATTTTGAAATTGAATTTTCTGTGTGCTAAAATAGAAGTGTTCTGGTTTGGCAATTTTTTGAGCATTCAAACCATCATGAAATTGTAATTGCTCGGATATGTAAGAGCGTTAATGTGTGTACTATAGTCTGTAATTTTTATAGAGTCATTAGAGTCCATATAGGCTGTAAAATCGAAGAAAAACCAGAGAAGACGCAGCAGAAAATGAAAATTCCAGCAAGCTGTTTTTTTTTTCTTCCTTCTTCTATTCCAGAATTTTGGTCCGGCTCGGTCTGTTGCAGCCTCATTTCACTCATTGCATGACTAGTTCATTGCTTGGATGAGCGGTTCGGGATGGTTCGTGAAGCTCGGGCATGTTGCAAGTTTATTTATTAATTATTATTGTAATAATTAGTGAAATTGCTTGTGTTTTTTTTAAATTGCCAAACCATTCCATTTTAGCTTGATTTAATTACTTTATGCATTGTGAATGTACGATTTAATTAAATGGATGTATGTGCATTATGAGCATGCCATATAGATTAAAATCCCACCATAGGAAAGCATGTTCATGCATTTGTTTAATTTGAATAAGTGTTATTGATTAATTCAAATGCATGAGGGAAATTTCATGTTTAATTAATATAAGTGTTGTATTAATTTAGGGAGATTCATGCTTGAATGATTAATTAAAATTGATTATTCTTATAATAGTTATAATTATTAATTGATAAAATTAACCAAGCATGAAGCATGAAATTTCATTAGTTTGATTATAAGTGTTATTCTCAAATTAGGCTTGTTATGGATTGTTTTTATAATTGTTATAAAAAGAGATAGAAATCTAAAATCTATAACAAGATTAAGTGCATGCTCACTTAGGTTAATGAACCTTCAACGGTTCGATCAACTTGCATAGTTTAGGTCGATATCTTGTAAAACAATGGTTACGAGAGAACTCACCCGACATGATGTTGTCTAAGGCTGGAGGTATTTAAGTTGATGGTTTACGGAACACCTCCTACCTGGGCATCGAGTCGGTTCTTGAGTTAAGTTAACTCGAGTTTTATGAGCATGCGTGAGCGGTGTGAGGTTTTAAAGTGTTATCACCTAGACATCGTAGTATAAAGCGTTATACAAACCTAGACATAGGTTGTTTCTAAATGGTGTTTTTCTTATAACTTGAATGATTGATTGTTATATGGTTTTAAACACCATTAGAAAGCATGTTATAGGTTTAATTCATTAAAAGTTATAAGAGTTATAATAGTTAATGAATACAATCCGTAAAACCTATAACAAAGAGTTGCATGCTAACATAGGATGTTAGGATCTTATCATTCTTTAAATGGTTTAAAATGAAATAGATCTAAGATCGCCTTTTCTAATAGGATTAGAAATATGTCTTACTTAGTTTTTTAAAATAGTTTTAAAATTTGAGTAAGTAGGACATAAGACCTTGGTTATAAGGGAACTCTCCCAGTAAATGGTTCGGAACCTGAGTTGAATTAACCAAAGTCTTTCTAGCATGCAATGTCACTAGGTTATTAAAAGAGTTTAATTCACCTAGACATTTAGTGTAAAGACCTTGTTTAATAAGGCATAGACTTAGATAGATTCATTTAGCCGGAATTTACCTAAGTAATAGACCCTAAAACTTAACGACACTTTAGTGGGAGGAAAAGTATAGAAACGAAATATTCATATTAAATTTCTACTCTCACGTCCCCCTGAGTTCACACCGTGAGATCCATGCTTGGCCTCGAGGCGCCCTGGGAGCGTCCCCCTACGGATGGTGTTTGCATGGGTTAATATCAAGGTGAATGGGGAAAGTGTTCATAGTAAGTGGGAGAAGGAAACGTGTCAAACGTATCCTGCGGTCTCCATCATTAGGTTGCACCGTGAGATTCCTATGCGCTGCCTGCGAGTCGCCCTGGGAGCGATCACCCTACGGAGGGCTTGCGCATGGGATTCGGAACAACGAAAACTCCAGAAATGGATAGGGTTTCCTAGGGCCATTCCCAACATTAGCTCTTCCCTACGGTGGCATTGTTGGGGCCGCCCTCTGCAATCTGAAAATGATGGGTGACACTTACAAGATGGTCTTGACCAAATTAACGTTAGCTAATAACTATTGGAGTAAGAGTTATTCTGGGAATAGTATTTGGCCGAGATTGTCTCGATTCAGAGGAGGAGTAGCTGACTGCCCTACGGTAGCAGTTATTCTAAACCCCTGAAGTATCGTTGCAAAATAAATCAATTGTATATATGGGTCGATGATTGCTTTTGCTAAATCTGATTGGATAAATGTGATTAATGGGTTTAGTGCATGTTTCTAATAGAGATTAATTTGTTTGTTTCAGCAATATGTCGAAAAACGTATGTGCTTTGTCAAATGCCAAATTAAATGGTTTAGTACATACAACTAAGAATACTTGCTTAAACGCTAAACACGTGGCAAAGAATTTAGGTTTGGTCTCAACTGAGGAATGTCCTCAAACTAACTGCATAGCCAAGAAAAACATAATCCACGACTCTAAATGCGATTTATTAGTCTTGGAAACGTGTTTAGTGGAAAACGACGATTCTGCCTGGATACTCGATCCAGGTGCCACTAATCACGTATGTTCTTCATTTCAAGGAATGAGTTTCTGGCAACAGCTAATAGCTGGAGAGATGACTCTTAAAGTTGGAACAGGAGAAGTCATCTCGGCTATTGCAGTGGGAGACATAAAATTATTCTTCACCAAGGAACGCTACATGATATTAGATAATGTGTACGAAGTTCCGAAGATTAAAAGAAATTTGATTTCTTTATCTTGTTTATTAGAACAAGGTTACTCAATTTCCTTTTCTGTTAATGAAGCGTTCATAACTAAAAGAGGTATTGATGTTTGCTCTGCAAACTTGAAGAATAAATTATATGTTTTGAGACCATTTGAGTCTAAAGCTATTTTAAATCACGAGATGTTTAAAACCGCTGAGACTCAACCTAAAAAGCGAAGAGTTTCTCAAGATACCTATCTCTGGCACTTGAGGTTAGGCCATATCAACCTCAATAGGATTGGGAGATTGGTAAAGAGTGGACTTCTAAACAAGTTAGAAGACGACTCGTTGCCTCCTTGTGAGTCATGCCTTGAGGGCAAGATGACAAAACGACCTTTTACTGGAAAAGGTTATCGTGCCAAAGAGCCCCTAGAGCTCATTCATTCGGACCTCTGTGGACCAATGAACATTAGAGCTCGAGGAGGGTACGAATATTTCATCAGCTTCATTGATGATTATTCGAGGTATGGCTATCTCTACCTGATGCATCATAAGTCCGAAGCTTTCGAAAAGTTCAAGGAGTATAAGGCCGAGGTTGAGAACCTATTAGGTAAGACTATAAAAACACTTCGATCCGATCGAGGTGGAGAGTATATGGACTTAAGTTTTCAAGACTATTTGATAGAACATGGAATTACGTCCCAACTCTCAGCCCCCGGTACACCTCAGCAAAACGGTGTATCAGAAAGGAGAAACAGAACCTTGTTGGACATGGTTCGTTCGATGATGAGTTATGCTCAGTTGCCTAACTCATTTTGGGGTTATGCAGTAGAGACTGCAGTTTATATCTTGAACGTAGTTCCCTCAAAGAGTGTTTCTAAAACACCATTTGAGCTCTGGAAATGTCGTAAAGCTAGTTTACAACATTTCAGAATTTGGGGATGCCCTGCATACGTGCTAGAAGCAAACCCAGCGGGAGGGGATTGACTATGAAGAAACCTTCTCCCCTGTTGCCATGTTAAAGTGGATCCGGATACTTTTATCCATTGCCACGTTTTACAATTATGAAATATGGCCAATGGATGTCAAGACTGCCTTTCTGAACGGTAATCTTGAATAAAGTATCTACATGTCTCAGCCAGAGGGGTTCATAGCTCAGGATCAAGAGAAAAAAGTTTGCAATCTTAAACGATCCATTTATGGATTAAAACAAGCGTCTAGATCCTGGAATATGAGATTTGATACTGCGATCAAATCTTATGGCTTTGAACAAAACGTTGACGAGCCTTGTGTTTACAAAAGGATCATCAACAGCTCTATAGCTTTCTTAGTACTGTATGTCGATGATATCCTACTCATCGGGAATGATGTAGGTTATCTAACTGACATTAAACTATGGCTAGCAACTCAATTCCAAATGAAAGATTTGGGTGAGGCACAATTTGTTCTAGGAATCCAAATTGTTCGAAACCGAAAGAACAAAACGCTAGCCTTGTCTCAAGCGTCTTATATCGACAAATTGTTGGTTAGATATAAAATGCAAAATTCCAAGAAAGGACTATTACCTTTCAGGCACGGAATTAACTTGTCTAAGGAATAGTGTCCTCAGACACCTCAAGAAGTTGAGGACATGAGACGTTTTCCCTATGCCTCTACAGTAGGTAGCCTAATGTATGCCAGGTTGTGTACAAGGCCTGACATTTGTTATGCAGTAGGGATTGTCAGTAGATATCAATCAAATCCAGGATTCGATCACTAGACAGCCGTTAAAAGTATCCTCAAATATCTAAGGAGAACGAGGGACTATATGCTCGTGTATGGTTCGAAGGATTTGATCCTTACAGGATACACTGATTCTGACTTTCAAACCGATAAAGATTCGAGGAAATCTACATCGGGGTCAGTATTCACTCTAAATGGAGGAGCAATAGTATGGCGCAGCATCAAGCAAGGATGCATTGCAGACTCGACCATGGAGGCCGAATATGTAGCCGCTTGCGAAGCAGCAAAAGAGGCAGTATGGCTCAGGAAGTTCCTAACTGAATTGGAAGTCGTTCCAAATATGCATCTGCCTATCACCTTGTATTGTGATAATAGCGGCGCAGTTGCAAACTCAAAGGAACCTCGCAGCCATAAGAGAGGCAAACACATCGAAAGGAAATACCATCTCATTAGGGAGATTGTGCACCGAGGAGACGTGATCGTCACGAAGATAGCGTCGGAGCACAACATTGTTGATCCATTCACGAAGGCTCTCACGGCTAAAGTGTTCCAGAGTCATCTAGAAGGTCTAGGTCTGCGACATATGTACGAGAAATAATCTAGGTCAAGTGGGAGAATTATAACTGGTATATCGATACCTCAGTATACTGGGTATTTAGATGCCCTAGTTTATTGTATTTTTACTTTGTTATTAATACAAGTATTCATTCATCCACTGCTGTTATAGATTATAGTACATCCCACTAAACTAGAGTTTTAGTTCAAGTGGGAGATTGTTGGGATTGGTGCCCTAAAACTCGTAGATAGTGAATGTTAAACGAATTATATACTTATTCGATAAAGGTGTTATCGAGATTGATTCAGTAAAAGTCATTACTTAATAAAGTAAATTGCACATATAATAACCCAAATCCAATAAACTAAGATCCATGGCTATAGGATGAACACTTGAGCTTTATGTAAAGACATAAAAGTGGATCAAGCTTGAGTAATAGCCAAAACGGTCTATAGTATAGGAATAGGAATGGGTACCTTATTTTGGAGAAACTATGAGACGCGGGCCACTTTATAGATGGTATAGACGATGTGATCCTAAATCGTCCATGTAGAGACATGCGAGTGGGGGCATCCTATGCAATGAGTTTGCATAAGACCAGGACCGAGAAATAAGTCGCTCTCGCTTTATAACACCGTTTACTGACGAGACTGACTATTTCATGTGATGACCTAGGTAACTCGATCTTAATCCTGAGCTAACTATGAACTCCTGTTTATTCGGGCTTATCCTTAGATCTGCATAGGTGAGAGTGGCTCAGTATCGCCGACTCAATAAGCCTCCCATTTCAGGGATAGGAACGGGTAGATAGTTGGGGACATAGTCGTGCAAGAAGGAATTCACTCCTACCCGAATTAGGGATAGTAGAGAGGTTGTTCCCTTAAGTGCTGACTCCGGGGCTTGAACAAAGGGATCCCGCCCTCTCACTGGCCCGAGAGGGACTCGGTTTATTGGTTGGACCATAAACCAATTGTTCATTAGAGGATCAGTGGGACTTAAGGAACTATAAGTACTATAGGGGTAAAACGGCTTATTGACCTAGCTATAGCTACGAACAACCTGTGAAGGATCGACTTACTAATCATGGTTAAATCAAGTGGACGAAAATATATCTATAGTGAGGGGAGTGCAACTATCGGGCTATAGTGGAGTGTCCCGATAGTTAACGAATGTTGGCTAGCTTGGACAATGAGATTAGTCGGTTAGCCTCGAATCGTTGGAGCCCATGATCTATAGGTCCATTAGGCCCCCCTACTAGCTCATATCGGAATTAAGCCTAGAACAAAAGATAGGAAGCTTTGAATCGTTCAAAATCGGGAAAAAGGGTATTATCGTAAATTGTGTTTGACACAATAATTTAATTATGAATTAAATTAGAAAATGAGAGATGAAGTATTTAAATGTGTTTTGAATACTATATATATGTATTAGGAATCATATATATGGAATTGCACAAGATAACAAAGATTAATTAGATTAATCATATCAAAATTAATTTGAAAATTTTCAAATTAATTACCAAGCAATCAATTTCAATTTAGAATTGAAATTGGGGATAATTTGAAAGCTTGAAATTTGATTTCAATTTGAATTTAGTGGATTTAGTTGGAAATCCATTTAATGCATGATCATTCAAAGTGGAAAGACAACTCATTCATGCAATGTTGCATGTCTTGTGTAATGTACACCTAGAATCCACTTGAGCTTGCAAATACACCAGGTGTCTTGTGTCTTGAGGCTTGGCTTTGCATGGAGAATGTCTTCAAAATGAGTTTGAATCAGATTCAAATATGAGAGAGTCATTTCCTTAATGTTATGCTGCTGGAATTTGGACTCAAAGTTCTCTCATCTCTCATTCTTCTCCATTGCTTGATGCTTCAAGCATTCCCTTCCCATTCCCTATCTTATATAGACTCCCACAAGTCGTTCTTGGCCCGAAGTATAGTAGAGAAGACTCTAGAGGTTGTCCAAAGAGCATAGGAGAGGCAAACACCACAAGGAGTTCAACATAAGTGAGCTACAAAGGTTGGTGTTTTCTAAACTCTCTATTCTGTCTTTTCTAGAACATGCATGCTTTAGGAGTAAAATTGAATGTCTTAAGTGCTTTCGATCTTCAATTGCTTCCGCATGTGTAATATGTACACCTTCACTAAAAACGCGTGCACCTGTGATGGCTGGTCAGTGCTTTGCTAATTTCGAGGTCATGAGTTCGAGCTTTAATGTATGCGATTATTTTTTCTGGAACAATTTCGCGTGCGGTTCGGAAATTAAGGCTTCGGTTCGGTCCGGTTCGTGGCTGTGGGGTGCGGTTCACCGATACTTGAGTCCTAGGATGCCAAAACCCGTCTACTTAGCTAATTAATTGCTTTATGAATGTCAATATAAATTGTTATGATTAAATGAATGAAAATTGAGAAGCATTGAGCATGAAATTACTTTAGTAAAGTATATACAGAGTTATATTTATGAAAGTAATTTATTTGCTTATTAATTTTCATGAGCTATGAATATAAATGTTATGTTAATGTATGAAAAAGGTAATGCTTACTTTTAATTTTCTTGTATAATTAATTTAAGAGTTAGGTTAATTAAAAGGAAATTAAATAGCATTGAGCATGACATTAATTAGATTAATATAAGAGTTATATTATATCAATGTCTAATTTCATTTAATTTCGTTGATGATTATTTAATATAATCGATATTAATTAAATGAAATTGAAATTACTTGAAGCATGACACCACCTTAGATGAATATAATCGTTATATTATCGTTATCGGCGTCATGAGCGTTATTGTGTTTAATAACTTGAATTTGATTGTTTCCAACACCATAGAAACATGTTATAGGGCTAATTATTAAAATTTTATAATAGTTATAAAATTGATTAGAAACCGTCAACCTATAACAAAGAGTTGCATGCAAACATAGGACCTTAGGTTAAAATGAATTAATTTTAAATTGTTTAAAATTAATTAGACCTAAGCTCATTTTAATTCTAATAGGATTAGAATTATTTTCTTACTTAGAATTAAAATTAGTTTTAATTGACTAAGTAGGAAAAACATTGATATGATTATAAGGGAACTCCACCGGTAAAGTTCTGTCTAAGACTGGGGGTATTTAAGTTGACGGTTTACGGAACACCTCCTACCTAGGAACTGACCCGGAACACCGGAGTTGAATTAATCATGGTTAAATGTTAGCATGCAATATCACTAGGTTTGTTAAAAGAGTTTAATGCACCTAGATCTTTAGAGTAAAGACTTTACATTACTATGGTTATAAGGGAACTCTCTCGGTGAAGTTCTGTCTAAGGCTGGGGGTACTTAAGTTGACGGTTTACGAAACACCTCCTACCTGGGAACTGACCCGAACCTTGAGTTGAATTAACCATAGTAATGTTGACTTGCAATGTTGGGTTTATTAAAAGAAGTTTAATTCACCTAAAACGTTGCGGTTGAATCCTTTCCATAATTGTTATAATAGGATCAGACTTAGATAGATTTACTTAGCCGAATTTTATCTAAGTTAAACAACCCTAAATTAACCTTAGGACATTTTCAGTGGGAGGAAAATTACAAAACGAGATTTAAATCACGTTTTGCTCCTACGTCCCTATATTCACAACGTGAGGTTTATGCTCGGCTTCGAGTCGCCTTAGGAGCGGCGTCCCTTCGGAAAGTGTTTGCATGAATCAATAACAAGGTGAATGGGAAAAATGTCTAGAGTAAGTGGGAGCGGGAAACGTGTCAACGTATCCCTCGGTCTCCGCCCCTAGTTCGCACCGTGAGAGTCCTATGATCCGCCTGCAGGTTGTCCTGGCGCAACCATCCCTTCGGAGGGCCTGATCATAGGATTCAAAACACCGTGAACTCTTGAATAGGATAGGGTCACTTAGGCTAATCACCAACAGTTGTCTTTCCCTTCCGTAGCCTGTTGGTGCGTGCCTCTGAGATCTGAAAGTGGGAGGGTTACACTTACGGGAATGAGTTAAATGTGTTAACTACTCCTTGACCGAACAACGGTAACTAAACACTAACGAAATATGAGTTATTCTGGTGTTAGAGTTTGGTTGAGATTGTCTGAATTCAGAGGAGGAGTAGCTGACCACCCTTCGTTGGCTGTTGTTTTATACCTTTGAAGTATCGTTGCAAAAACTAAATCAATAGTTTTATAGGGTTTCTTTGATTGCTTATTTGTTTTTGCAGAATTTGATTGGATTATTTGTGATGGGTTAGTGCAAATAATAATACAAGTAATTTGTTACTTCAACAATTATATAATAATTTTATGTGTATTGTCTTACGTCATTTTATAAATAACGGTAATACAACAAGCTTAAACGACAAATTGTGGTAAATAAGTCTAGGATTATTCTTAACTGAGGAATGTCCTCATGCCCCATATGTTTAATTCATCAAGAATTGTTCTTGATGAATATGACATAGAACCTTGCTTAGCAAAAAGAGAACTTGTTCAAGACCGTAATTTTCATTTACTTGTCTTGAAAACGTGATTAGTGAAGAATAGTGATTCTCCCTGAATACTTGATTCAGGGGCTACAAATCACGTGTGTTCTTCTTTTAAAGTTATAAGTTCCTGGCAACAGCTTGCTACTTGTGTAATAACTCTCAAAGTTAGAATTAGAGAGGTTATTTTGGCTATAGCAGTGGGGAACATTAAGTTATTTTTCTCAGTGGGAGAAAATACATATTATTAGATAATGTGTATGTAATTCCTAAGATCAAAAGAAATTTGATTTTTGTGTCTTATTTGCTGGAACAATGTTACTCTTTACCTTTCTCTGCTAATGCAGTTTTATTTCCAGAAAGGGAGTTGACATTTGTTTAGCTTTACTGGAAAGTAACCTAAATGTTTTAGGACTAATCAAGAGTAAAGCAGTCATGAACACTGGGTTGTTTAAGACTGCTACAACTCAATGTGAAAAGAGGCAAAGGATTTCTCCTAAAGGAAAATATATTTCTTTGGTTCTAAGGTAGACCATATTAATCTCAATTTGATTGGGAGATTGGTCAAGAGTGAACTTCTAAGCGAGTTAGAAGGTGACTCTCTACTACCTTGTAAGTCATGCCTTGTGGGCAATATGACTGATAGATCTTTTACTGGAAAAGATCTAAGAGCCAAAGAGCCCTTGGAGCTTGTACATTTGGATCCTTGTGGTTCAATATGTTAAAGCAGTCGGAGGGCATGAATAATTCATCTCTTTTGGATGATTATTCAAAGGTATGAGTATCTTTACCTAATGCAACTTAAGTCTGAAGCTCTTGAGATATCAAAGGGGCTTAGGACTAAAGTTGAAAACTTGTTAGGTAAGATGATAAAAACACTTCGATCTGATCAAAGTGTTGAGTATAGGGATTTGAGATTCCAGGACTATTTGATAGTACATGGGATCACACCCTAAATCTCATTTAGGAGAAATAGAATCCTATTGGATATGGTTCATTCAATGTTGAGCTATGCTCAATTGTCTGGCTCGTTTTGGGGTCATGCAGTGTTGACTGCATTGCATACTGTAGTAGGCAACCTCAAAGGAAACGAGAAGTGGATACTTCTTCAATTCACAAGAGAATAAAGAATTTGTATCGACAAATGCTAAATTCTCATAAGAAGTCCACATAAAAAAATCATAAACCATAAGAGTAAAGTCGGTTTAAGTAATTAACTAATGAAGCTACAGTAACATCCACAAGAGTTGTTGATGAGGCTGATTGTTCAACAATAGTTGTTGATGGATCAGTGCATCTAGTTAGTCACATCCATCTCAGTAGTTAAGATTGCCTCAATGTAGTGGGAGGATTGTTTGATAACCTGAACGTTACATGGGCTTGTTTGAAGCCTAGGTCATCATACCTGATGATGGCATAGTGGGTTCATTATCTTTTAGTAAGAAAATAAATGATGTTGACAAGGACCAATAGATTAAAGTCATGGACCTGGAAATGAAGTCTTTTGTATTTCATTTCCATCTGGGATCTTGTAGATCTGCTTGATGGGTAACACCTATTAGTTACAAGGGGATTTACAAGAGAAAACGAGACATTAAAGGTCTTAACCAGAAGGGTTCATACAACAAGATTGAAAGCAAAAGGGTTTGCAAGCTTAAGTGATCCATTCATGGATTGACCTAAGCATTTCGATCTTGAAATATAAGATTTGATATAGTGACCAAATCTTTTGGCTTTAATCAGAACATTAAGGAGTCTTGTGTTTACAAGTGATCATCAATAGTTCAGTAGCTTACTTAGTGTTGAATATGATTGATATCCTAATCATTGGGAATGATGTAGGTTATCTTACTGACTAGTAAAAGGAGCTAGCAGCACAATTCCAAATGGAAATTTGGGAGAATCCGAATTTGTTCTTGGGATCTAAATCGTTAGGAATCGTTAGTACAAAAAGCTAGTCTTGTCTCAAGTGACTTATATCTACAAGATTTCAGTTAGATATAAGATAAAGAATTCCAAGAAGGGTTCACTACCTTTCAGGCGTGAAATTCTTTTTGTCTAAGAAACTGTTTCCTAAGACACCTCAAGAAGTTGAGGAGATGAGATGAATGCCCTATGCAATAGGGATTGTCAGTAAGTATCAATCTAATCCAAGATTTAATGATTGGAAAACCGTTAAGAATATCCTCAAGTATTCGAGGAGAACGAGGAACTATATGCTTGTGCATGGGACTAAGGATTTGATCCTTACAGGATACACTGACACAGATTTTAAGACTGATAAGGATTTGAGGAAATCTACATCAGTATCTGTGGTCACTCTTTACGATGGAGCTATAGTATGGCATAGTTACAGTCTTGACCGTATAGGCCGAAAAAATAACTACTTATGAAGCAGCGATAGAGATTGTATGGCTTAGAAAGTTCTTGATTGATCTGGAATGTGTTCCAAATGTGAACTTGCCCATCACACTTTATAGTGATATAGTGGTGTTGTGGCGAATTCAAAAGAACATCACAACCTAAGACAAGCAGACACATTAAATTGAATGAAATATTGCTGATTCATTTACAAAGACTCTCTCGGCTAAAGTGTTTGAGGATCATCTAGAAGGTCTAGATCTACGAGATATGTACAAAGGTGTAATCTAGGGCAAGTGGGAGAAAAGTAATTGGTATAGTGATACCATTATGTAATGGGTATAGTGATGCCCTAGTTTATTGTATTTTTATATTGTATATGTTTTATACATATATTTTTACACCCACTGCTGTATAGATTATTGTACATCCCACTAAACTAGAGTTTTAGTTCAAGTGGGAGTTTGTTGGGTTTTATGCCCTAAAACGCGTAGATAGTGAATGTAAACAAATTGTATACTTGTTTCAATAAAGTGTTATTGAGTTTCTACAATAAAGTGTTATTGTTAAATATTACACAATTTTACCCAAATCCAATAAACTAAGATCCAAGGTTGTTTACATGTGACTTGAACTAGTATGTGGGGACATACGAGGATTGGTGTTCAAGTAACAACCTAAAAGGTCTATAGTACAAGGATAATATTGGGTACCTTATCCTAATAACACTATGTGATACGACCCACTTTGTATTCGATACAGACATATTAATCCAAGGCGTCCATGTAGGAGACATGCGAGCGGGGGTATCCTATGCAATGAGTTTGCATAAGACCGGACGACGAAATAGTAAACCACTAGATGTAACACCGTTAACTAGTTAGTTTACTGTTTCAATACGATGACCTAGGTAACTCAGTCTTAATCCTGAGTGTGTCATGAACTCCTTCTCATGAGGGATTGTCCTTTGATTAGCATGGGTGAGAGTGGCCAATACGCCGACTCAATATGCCTTCCTTTTTGGGGACAAGACCGATTGGGAGGCTGGGGACATGACAACACAAGAAGGAATTCACTCCTTCCCACATCTAGGAGAAGTAGATGAGTGTTCCCTTAAGTGGTGACTCCGGGACTTGAACAAAGGGATCCCGCCCTCTCACTGGTTCGAGAGGGACTTTCTGTTTAATGGTTGGACCATAAAGAGGTTGTTCATTAGAGGAGCACTGGTACTTAAGGAGACAGATGTAACACAAGGGTAAAACGGTACTTTGACCCAGTCGTGATTACGAACACTCGTGAAGGATTGACTTACCGACATAGGTCTATATCCGTGGACACAGAAATGTTCTACAGTGAGAAGAGTTCAGTTGTGGGTCTTTAGTGGAATGACCCACAGTTAATGAATATTGGTTAACCTGATTAATGAGTTTAATCTATTAACCTCATATCATTGGAGCTTCTGTTCTGTAGGTCCATTAGGTCCCCCTGCTAGCTCGTAAAGAGTAATTAGGAACAAATATATCTTGAGAGAATTTGAATAGTTCAAATTCATATTGGGAATTAAGTTAATTGTATGAGATACAAATTAATATAATGTATAGTGATGCATTAAAATATAAAGTCTAATTTGAGATTAAACTTTATTATATTGAGAGATTGATATATTTGAAAGAGTTCAAATATATGTCTAATTAAATATGTGGTATTTAATTAGAAGATGAATTAATTAATCATGAATTAATTAATTATTCAATTTAGTTTAAATTAAATGAGATTTAATTAAACTATAGTCTATGAGAGAAATAAATATTTGAAGAAGTTCAAATATTAATATGAATTTGATTCATATTAAATTTATAGGATATAAGCTAATTTGAAGGAGTTCAAATTTTAATATGAATTTGATTCATATTATAGAATTAATTAATTGATGGCCTGAAATTAAATATATGATATTTAATTGAGTAATTAATTAATTAACAAATAGAAGGTCTGGAATTAAATATATGATATTTAATTGGTGATTAATTAATTAAAGAATTAATTAGTTGAAAATTAATCAATTATGAAAATGATTAATCACTTATGGAAGTGATCAATCATTTATGGAAAAGATTAATCAATTATGGAATTGATTGGTTATGGAATTGATTGATTATGGAAAAGATTAAATCAGTTATGGAAATAATTGATTTTAAATGAATATTTTATTCATGGCATTTCTCCTATAAATAGAACACTAACCCTAGGGTTTAGGTACTACAACATATGGTCACCATAAGGCCCTCTCATATTCTCTCAACTCAAGAACTCTAGGGAGAATTTTCTCTCTAGAGTTTTTCCCATTCAAGATTAGGTAGTCCCACAACTACGTTCCTAATCTCAGAGTTATAGCGGGGAAGATCAAATGGTGGTGTTCTTCGTTGTTGCAGAGCAATCAAGAATCATCTGTTGAAGTATTCAGAGTCGTCAACGGAGGTATGTTTTCTACTGCTTAACCTTTTGCCAATGCATTGGTATTTTGTATAACAAAATTAATTTACGAACGGTCCAATTGCTTCCGCTGTAACGTAATTGGGAATTCCAATCCTTCAGATGAGAGTGTTGGGCGGGCCCCACTACATCGTAGAGCTACTAAACGTTGGTTGTACTAGGTGTGCCCTACACAACGTAGATCGGTCATGTTAGTTAAGATGTTTTATATAATTGAAATGCCTTGCTAGATTTTCTAACGACGTACTTGAGGAGTATTCGTGAAAGCTTTTATTATTAGACGTTTATGTTTGACGCTTAGATTGAGCAACCTTATACGTTTAAAGTTTTATCGCGTGATCTGATATCCGGAATTACAGTTTTAAATTTAGTCACTCACTGGGCTTCATAGCTCATTCTTTCAAAATGTTTTCCCACTTTTCAGGTAGAGATCGAGCTCCCGGTGCGTGATACACTGCCTACGTCTGTTGAAAGTTCCAGAATAAGCTCCAATACGTGGGTGGAGTTTTATATTGAGTTTGTCTATATTGTAAATGTTTTGTAAGGATTGGATAATTTAGGGCCTAGGGGTCGTTGTTGTATAAACCCCAGTTGAATATGTTTTGGGTTGTGATATTTATATCAAGTTATTTTCCAAACCGAGTTATGTTAGGGTTGCACCTCGTGTATGTTAAAAGGTTTTCAGGGATTCCGCTGTGTTGTGTTTCATGTGGAATATTTTATATCTAAGATTAGTATGTTTATCAGGTTCAACGTTACAGGAGGGTCAACGAGTATCGTTAGAGGAGGACGATGTTCGTTGGCTTCATGCCATCTTTCGGACTGAGCTAGCAGGTGGCCCAGGAGGGGGTGTGACAACCAACACCTATTTCATAGCTCCATAACCATTTTTCACACTATATAAGCTCAGGATTCGAAGTCAAATTAAAGCAGAACTCATTTGGAAGAAGAGGGTGGTGACATAACCCTAATTGACGCCTATGAGTAGGGATGCCCGAGGTCCTTCTTAGATGAGTAAATTCTAACCTTAGTTAGACATCAAACCTTAGGGTTTGTAGGGATTTTCACCCATTCCCACTTGTAAAAGCGAGAAAGTGGAGTGTCTAAGCGAATTCTAGAAGGATTGAGTAAATAGAAAAACCCATAATATTTAGCTATCTCCTTTATTCCTAGCTCTTGATACTTTTTATTATTTTGTATTATTTACATTCTTATTTCAATGAAAATGTATTCATTTGCACTTTATCTCACCATGAGTAGCTAAATTCCGTTCAGGGGTTCAATATGGTGAATTCTCTTATGGTTCAATAGCTTGAAAGTGTTTTATTTGCTTAAGTTTTGTTCAATGCATGTCATTCTTTATTGAATATCATTTTGATCTTGTTGAGTTTAACTTGATCACTTAGACTTTGCATACTATGTGAGTTTGATCTCAAAAGGGAAAAACGATGTTGGTTCTCATAAAGGTGATATAGGAGAAAAAGCTCGAAAGAGATTGTTCGGCGGTATAGGGAAAGCTACCTAGCGCACCCTATATCGACTATAGGGTTACAGGTTGCATTCGTGAATTATATATGTCGAAGTCGAGTCACAAAAATGTGCATAACGGTACTCGCTTAGCCTTCTAACGGTTCTTGGGATCAAGGCCAAATAGAAGTTAAATTTGACCCAATGCATTGAATAGGCTTAAGATTAAATATTTCATGATTAAAGTTATTGCCTTAGGGATGAATCCATGTTGAATACCTCGTTTGTTTATTATTGTTATTCTTTTATTTATTTGCTTGTTTTATTTATTTCTTTAAAAACCAATCATCAAACTTATTCCTTTGGTTACCTATCTTTAAGCAATCATGTTGAGCAGTTTCTTCTTCAAATCTGAATTTTGATAGTGAGCATAGCTAGCTATTTTTCCCTATTTAATTCAGCTAGTCTTTTATGATTTATTGGCCATTTTATTACACTTAATTGCTTATTTTGTAGGAAAGTGTCGATTAGAGCTAAAACGTGGAATTAGAGTTAATCGGGTGTTCGGGACGTGAAAAGATGCCAAAGAACCGGAAAGATTCAAGCAACAAGGAGCCAAGAGAGGGCAATCTGCCTATCAGCGTCGAGACGCCACTCTTGGATCGTCGAGACGCTGCTTTTCCTTAATTAAAATAGGCAGCAGACTCACAGCGTCGAGACACTGTGATAAGAGCGTCTCGACGCTCTCGATTTTTCCATAACCAGAACGTGCGTTAAAGAGGCAGAATTTCCCTATTTAATCTTTCTTACTTTCTACGGATTGGGAGAGGCCAAATTGAGAGAATTCAACCCTAATTTCGACTAGAGACCTATTGTGGGAGCTGAAGCAAGGACGAGGACCGGGAATCTCACTTGGTGGCGCAGATATCGAGATGGGGACGTGCTGGGTTCGACGACATTAAGTGTTTCCTTTCCTTTTACTTCTCTCTAGCTAGATTTTATGGCTTTTTCATGTTTAGTTGAGCTTGTAACGCCATGTATGAGTAGCTAAACTTGTAGCTTAGGGATTGATGTAGTCTTTTTAATTTATGGATTGATTTATGGTATGAGTTGTGCAATGGTTTTATGTATGCAATCTTGATTTAATGCTTTCAATTAATTTGCCATTAGTTGAATGATCTAAGTGTTGAGTCTAGCTCGGGAGAGGGGATTTAGCATAGACTTGTTCAAGATTGCATGACTAAAGTTTATTTTCTAAGATCGTGACAGATTTTAGATTAACTTTAGAATTGGTCAAAAGAACTCATTGCCTTGCATGTTAATAAACTTAGATAGGGATATCAAGTTGGTTAATTTGCATGAGAATTAATTATACTCGGGAGAGGTAGTTGTGATTAAAGGTTCTTAGGCTCATAATTCCATTGTGCATAATAACTTATTCCTTAAAATCAATCCTAGACTAAATTGGCGAAATCAATTCCCTAAGTGTTCTCTCAATTGCATATCCACTGTTTACTTGTTTTGATTTAGTTTTCGATCTATCACTCACTACTTTGTGTTCCCAAAATAAAATTGAGCAAGATAATTTGCAATACTTGATTTAGCTTAAAAATCCAATCCAGAGGACGACACTCATTTATACGAACACTTTATTATTACTTGACCCTTGCGCTTGCAGTAGGAAAATTCCACATCAAATTCCCAATTTAGTCCTCGTGGGATCGATACCCTTGGAATACTTCTAAGGTTTTTTATTACTACGTGCGACAGTGTATACTTGCACTAGGGTTAGCTGAATCATCTTTATTATTACTTATCATCTTATCTCACATCCATCCATTCGGCTAACGATGCACCACTAAGCATACAAAAATGTTAGATCTAAATCTGATTTATATAGTAACAAATTACTTACTCCCGTTGAAGACTCAAATTATATTCACCAACTACTTGTGAAATAATCACGAACTACTGCGATCACCACCACTGTGGCTACAGCGGTATGAGTTTGAGACTTCTAGAGACAGAAGACTAGTGGGAGTCTAGAGGGAGACTTCAGGGGAATTCTCTGCAAGTAGAAGAATGAATGAGATGCCTTTCACCCCACCTTAGGGGTCCTATTTATAGGAAAAGGTCATGAATAAGATCAAATCTATTATCTTATTCATATCTAATTTTAATAAATAATTAATTAATTCCATAATTAATTAATTACCCAATTAAATATCACACATTTAATCTTAGGGATTTAATTAAATTATTAATATGAATCCAATTCATATTAATTATTTGAACTCTTTCAAATATTTTCTCTCAAGAATTAATTTTGAAATTAATTTAAAACTATATTATAAGTTTCATAAACTTTATATTATAATGTATCAATAGACATTATATGATTCCCCTAAATAAATTGAACACTTTCAATTTACAATTTATACTTAATTGCCTCAAGTCTCTTTACGAGCTACAAGTGGAACCTAATGGACCTACAGATCAGAAGCTTCAACGATACGAGACTAATTGTCTAAACTCATTAACCAAGTTAGTCAACATTCGTTAACTGTGGGCCACTCCACTAAAGACCCACAGTTGCACTCTTCTCACTGTAGAATATTTCTGTGTCCATGGATATCAACCAATGCAGTAAGTCAATCCTTCACGTGTGTTTGTAACACCAGCTGAGTCAAATTACTGTTTTACCCCTGGATTACCTTTGGTTCCATAAGTACCACTGATCCCTCTAATGAACAAGTTGTTTAGGGTCCAACAGGAGTTCCTCTCGGGCCAGGAGAGGACGGTGCACCTTTGTTCAAGCCCCAAAATCAGCCTTTAAGGGAAAACTGTTGTTGTACGGTTATCCGCAAGCGCACGGGTCGTCACAAGTAATATAAAACGGAAAGTATTCCGAGTATCGAATCCTCAGGGAGGCGAAGCGAAACTTAAGCAAATAATTAAATTTCTCTTGAGCACTGAAAATACTTAGATGAAATAATATTTAGGGACCACTTTCATGTGATAAAAAGAACTTGAATTCAAAATGACTAAAGAAAACAATTTTGATCAATCAAAAATAAAATGTGGAGAAAGAGTTTTCTTTAAGCGGGAAGAGGGGTCTTGAAAATCAATGATTAGCTAAGTAATTGCTATAATTATCCTATCTCATTGCCCAACTAATTATAAACCTAGAATCTCCGTTAATCACATAGGTTCTCCTGTCGGTTTCCCCTAATTGTAACTAATTCATTTTAACAACCTAAGTGTCCTTAGCGCTATTAAAAATCATTAATTATTACGCTCTGATTCATTTTAGGAATCTAAGTTTAATCAACTAATCCCGGTGTCACAACGGGCAATTAAACTAGTTGCATGGATTATGATCTATCCTAATTTCTCTCCGTCGAGTTTCCATTAAGAATCGAATCATTACACAATTGGCCAGATTGAGTAAAGCATTAAGCACATCCATACAAATAATTAAGACATGGGCAAGAGACAAGAAATTATAACAATATTTCCACTATCATTTCATTTCAAGACCCCAAATTGGGGTTTAGCTACACATAATATCCACAATAATTACAAGGGAAAGCATATTAAAAAGCATAAAGGAAAGGAATTGACCGTCGAAAAACCCCTTTGCTGACGCTTGGAGCCCCCGCTGACTACTCCTCGAGCCTCTAGAATTGCTTCCCAAAATTCCCCAAAATTTCCCACTAGAAGAACCCTCTCAAAAAGGCTCAAAAGCCTTGAGAGGGGCTCCAAAAAAGGAGTCTTAAGAAAGGAAAGAAAGGATTGATTGATGGATGATTGATTGATGGATGATTGATTGATGAGAAATGAGGCACCCAAGGGCGCCTATTTATAGGCCTGGAATAGGGGTAGCGTCGCGACGCTACCCTGCTAAGCGTCGCGACGCTGCTGCGCACGCGGCTTGGGCAACAAGAAAGGGCAGCGTCGCGACGCTGCCTTGCTAAGCGTCTCGACGCTGTCCAGATTTTCCAGATTTTTCAGCTTCTTTTTGGGCTGATTTTTGGGCCTTCTTCTTCATTTCTCTTGGTCTTTTCTTCATAGATGTCTTCTTTGGGCCTCCAATTGCATTAAGCTAGGATTTGGGCTATAATTACTTCAATTTTGGCTCTTTTTCTCCCAAAATCACCAACTTAGCTCCTAAGGACCCAATAACGCAATTCATTAAATATATTCATTAAAAACACGATTAAAGCACCAAAAAGCTTAATAAATTGAGATTAAAATAGCGACATTTCTGCTCGCTATCAAACACACATCTACTTACCCCAATAGAGGAAGGAGTGAATTCCATCTTGTACTTTCATGTTCCCAGCCCCCATTCGGTCTTGCCCCTGAAATGGTTGGATTATTAAGTCGGCGAACTAGCCACTCTCACCCATATAAATCTAAGGACAATCCCTCCTGAAAGGAGTTCATAACAGACTCAGGATTGAGATTGAGTTTCCTAGGTTATCCTATTGAAATAGAAACCTAAACTAGTTAACGGCGTTACATCTAATGGTTACTATTTCGCGGTCCGGTCTTATCCAAACTCATTGCATAGGATACCCCCACCTGCATTTCTCCTACGTGGATGTTTTGGATCATTGCATCTGAATCGAATACAAGGTTGGTCGTATCACATAGTGTCACCAGGATAAGGTACCCAACCTTATCCGACTATAGACCTTTTAGGTTGTTACTTGGACACTGATCCCCATATGTCCCCACATACTAGTCCAAGTTTCATTTAAACAACCTTTGATCTTAGTTTATTGGATTTAGGATTTATCAATGGAAACTCAATTTATTCAATAACCAAATTACTGAATCACTCAAATAACGCTTCATTGAGATCGATTAATTTGTTTCATTTACTGTCTACGAGTTTTAAGGCATAAAACCCAACAACTCCCAATTGAACTAAAAATCTAATGGGCAATGTACATCAACAATCAAAATTGAATGAATAATCATTGAAGTAGGAATAGTGGTTTGTATTAATACTGTATAATACATGAAAAGTACAAATACAAATAAATACAATAAACTAGGGCATTCACAATACACATTACACTTCTCCCACTTGCCCTAGATTATTCTACGTACATATCTCGCAGACCTAGACCCTCCCCTCGAACACTTTAGTCGTGAGATCCTTCGTAAATGGATCAGCAATATTGTGCTCAGAGGCTTACCGTCGTGACGATCATGTCCCCTCGTTGCACGATCTCTCTGATGAGATGATATTTGCGCTCTATTTGTTTGCCTCTTTTGTGGTTGCAAGGTTCTTTAAAATTTTCCAGCGCACCACTATTATCATAGTAAAGGGTGATTGGCAAGTTCATATTTGAAACAATTTCCAAATCCATCAAGAACTTCAGTAGCCATACAACCTCCTTAGCTGTTTCACAAGCAGTGACATATTCGCCCTCCATGGTGGAGTCTGGAATGCATCCTTGCTTGATGCTACGCCAGACTACAACTCTCCTGTTGAGGGTAAATACTGACCCTAATGTGGGTTTCCTAAAATCCCTATCAGTCTGAAAGTTAGAGTCTATGTATCCTGTAAGGATCAAGTCCTTAGAGCCATACACAAGTTGATAGTCCCTCGTTCTCCGAAGATACTTGAGGATGTTTTTAACTGTAGTCCAATGGTCTAACCCTGGATTGGACTAGTACTTGCTGACTATCCCAACTGCATACCAAATGTCACGCCTAGCACACAACATGGCATACATAAGACAACCGACAGCCGAAGCATAAGGGATCCATCTCATATCCTTAATTTCTTGAGGTATCTCAGGACACTGTTCCTTAGACAAATGAACTTCATGCCTGAATGGTAGTAAACCCCTCTTGGAATTCTGAGTCTTATATCTAGACAACTTCTTGTCTATATATGATGCTTGAGACAGGGCTAACTGTTGGGTTTCCAGAGTGGGTAAAAATATAGTAAAAATAGACTCTAGAACACTGTGCAAGCATACACAATCCGCAACAAGTAATAAGTATTTATCGAATCCACGGGCTTAAATAACTCTCACTTTATTTATTTTGTATAACTTCTTAATGGTTTCAATAGTACTTAAAATTATTGATTTTGATACAATGCTGAAGCAAAAGAAATGACAGAACAGAAAGTAAACAAATAAAGCAAACAGATTAGAAACAGACGTATGTTAGGATTTAGTAATTGTTTTAAAAGATGCTCTAGCAATACTATTGATCAGGCAAAACTCATGCAATCTTATTAGCAGGATCCTCCCGAAACTCTTGTTTTTTTGGAATGTGTTTCAACCCCAATGACGCTCTATCGATCAAGCACTAGGCAATTGGCTATCCCTAGCTCAGTCAATGGCATTCACCAATACACAATGATCTAGTGTGATTAAATGTCACACACTTCTCAAATCATCCCTGAAAGTGAGAAGAGGTATTCATATCGGCTGGCCAGGCGGGCACAAAATATAAATAAGCACAACAAATAATCAAGATGCATCAAATCAACATATATTGCATAGAGAATAAGGCACGTCAATTACATGACTCTTAACCAACACCTAGACAAATTTAGTTCATAAAGCTCATAGCAACACACGCTACAATCTCAGTATGTGCATCCATAATTACAAGAAAATACTAATTCCCTTGGTCTAATCCGTAATTGATGGTCTTCTTGAAGTCTCCAATCTTTCTCCTCTATTCGGCTCCCAATGATGGAAATGAGAAATGATCTCTTCCCCAAGAGTGGAGTGAATTTGACTTGAACGGCTCTTCCCTTTTATAGAATAAAGACAAGCTCAAATTAGGTTGACCTAGACACGTGGATGGCTCTCCTTGCTTCTGAAATCCAAAAAATAGCTTAACTAACTTCACTTCATTAAAATGGCTAACGAGCTGTGACGTGGAAATTTTGCCCCCTGCTTTGCTGGATTGCAGATTTTGCTCCCTCAAGTCGCTCAGCAATATATTCTGCACAAAATAACTTCCAAAGCATCCATTCTTCCAAATGGGTTAGAACATGCAATAATTATCTAAAAGCAACCCTATTTAGCACAAATGACACACAGATCATTATAAAACCAAGGCCTAAATAACTCCCTTTTGGAGAGTTTTCACTAGTGTTTTGTTCTTACGAGTTTTGGAGAGTTTCCAACCCAAAGTTCAGTCCAATGAACGGTCTTTGGGTGGTTTGGACAACACATGGTCCAAACTTTGCTCCGTTTTAGCTTTTGAGAGTTTGGAACACAAAGTTCACTCCAATGAGATGTCTTTAGGTGGTTTAAACGACACATGGTCCAAACTTTGCTCCGTTTGAGTTTTGGAGACTTTGGAACACAAAGTTCGGTCCAATGAGAGGTCTTCAAGTGGTTTGGACGACACATGGTCCAAACTTTTCTCCATTTGAGTTTTGGAGACTTTGGAACACAACGTTCGGACCAATGAGAGGTCTTCAGGTGGTTTGGAGGACACATGGTCCAAACTTTTCTCCTTTTGAGTTTTGAAGAGTTTTTAAATCATGTTCGCCCCAATGAGAGTTCTTAAGCTGGTGTGGACGAACATGGTCCAAACTTTGCTCCTTTTAAAATTTGGAGAGTTTTTGAAACAAAGATCGGCCCAATGAGAATTCTAAAAGTGGTGTGGATGAACATGGTCCAAATTTTGCTCTGTTTTAGTTTTGGAGAGTTTGGAACCCAAAGTTCGGTCTAATGAGTGGTCTTTAGGGCGTTTGGATGACACATGGTCCAAACTTTGCTCCATTTGAGTTTTGGAGAGTTTGGAACACGAGAACACTCTAATAAAAACCTCACAAAAATAATAACTAGGCTAATTTAAGAGCAAGGGAGGACAAAAGTTTTAGAGTGGGGAGACTTGAGAGAATAAGGCTTTGATAGCTTTTTGGTGTGTGTATGAAGAGTGAAATCAAGTCGAATTTATAGACGATGAGGATAAATATTGGTCGTTAGATCAAATTAAAGATGGAGGGTGGAGATTGAATTTAAATTAGAAAAGGAAAGGATTTTAGCATTAAGGTTGAATTTTGAAAGAATGGAATTTTTGAGATTTGAGAATAAATCAAGGATTTTATGGAATGGAATTTTGGAAAGAATAAAATTTGAATCGGTGGAATTTTGGTGAAGATTTAGGAGAAAATTAGATAAAAAGAGAGATGTGAAAGGATTGAATTTATGAGATAATGGAAATTAAAATTATGATTAAAATCAAGAGAAAAATGGAGGAAATTGATCATTCACATCAGCTGCCACGTTGGATGCCACGCAAGCGCCACGTCACTGCCACGTAGGCTTTTTCTTCCAATCTTCTTTTGCTTGTAACTTTCTCGTTTGAACTCTGATTTGAGCGATTCAAAATGCGTTGGAATCATCTTGCCAAGCTCTACATTATGAACACTTTAAAACACTAAAATGATTAGTAAATTAAAGATTGTTATCATCAAAACATATAGTATGATTGAAGCTCGTAAAGCTAACAGTCTCGACGCTATGCAGATTCCAGAACAGGCTGGCGCGGATTTGGGCTTGGACTTGGGCCATTCTTCATTTCTTTTTCGATTTCTTTGCATGGTTGACTTCTTGGGCTTCCCCTTGACCCATGTATGGAAATTTGGGCTTGGATAGCTCATTTTAGGGCATTTTTCCACCAAAAATCCACAAAGTCTCCTTAGGACAAAATAATAAATTAAATTAGAATTTCTCAATAAAAACACAATTAAAACACTAAAAAGCTTAATATTTTAGGACTAAAATAGCGACATTTCAGCCCGCTATCACACCCCCAAACTTAAGCTTTTGCTAGTCCCGAGCAAAATAAATTCGGAAGATGCATGAAATTGAATCACTCAAGCCTCAATGATTTTGGAACTTTTAAGTTAGAATGGAAAACATGTAAGTGGAATAAACAAGCACCGCATGCTCATGAAGAAATCTTAAAAGAGTTTGAACATAAGATTAATGAATAGCATGCTCAAGACTTTTCTAATGATTCTTTTACTAACCTAGATTAGTCTTATGGCTTTCTCCATTTGTTTTCCCCCTACACTGGCTAAAAGTCCCTAATAGGTCGGAGTTCTACTATCATGCAAAAAAAAAAAAAAAAAAAAAAAAAACTAGGACGCCTGACATTTTTCTTTTTCATGGGGGAGCTAAACTCACAAATATTTTTCACTTTCTTTTTCTTTTGCTACTCCCCCAAACTTGCATTTTGATATCTAATGGTACTAGCTTTCACACTACGGTGCAGGGACTCTTAACCCGAATTTTATTCTCTGGTTGGCCTAACTGATCACACCGCAGGTAGAACTTTTTACCCCTAGGCTTTTTCTTTTGTGCAAGCAAAAAATTTTCTTTTCTTTTTTTTTTTCAACAGATTTTTCTTTTTTTCTCTCTTTTTCTTTTCTTTTGTTGCTTATCTCTCAACAGGCATACACATTTTTTTCTACCTAGTTATTTAAAACAATCAAGCATGAACTCCTAGTGTTAAAAACTAAGGCTATCGGGGAGACAACAAACTTTAAAAATCATAATAAAAATCTAGATTTTCAAAGATGTCGTTAGATAAGTCTATTACATGCTTTAGACATCAAAACTAAGTATAAAAAAATTTTAAAATTTCACAATTTCTGCTATGCTCCTAGGTTCCACAACATATAAACCATTTTCTCGCGAAATGTCTAAAATCACATCCTCAGCTATCATGGCTATCTACTCATGCATCCAACGGAATTTAAATATGCTCAACACAGCGAAAGCCTCCCCCCCAAACTTAAACTAAACATTTGATGGGTTTTATGCCCTAAAACACGTAGATAGTGAATGTAACCGTTGACCGTGAAGGATTAGAATTCCTTAATTCCGTAAAGTGGAAGCGTTATTGGGACCGATTCGTAATTAATTTTGTTTAATCTAAAATACCAATACATTGGCAATAATATTAGAACTATTCTAAATATATATTAAGGCTAAGCATACAAAAATATTAGATCTAAATCTAATTTATAAAGTAACAAATTACTTACTCTCGTTGACGACTAAGATTAAATTCACCAACTGCTTGTGCATTAATCACGAACTAATGTGAACACCACCACTATGGCTACATCTGTATGACTCTAAGACTTCTAGAGGAAGGAGATTGGTGGGAGTCTAGAGGAAACCTTGAGGGAAATTCTCTTAAGAGTAGGAGAATGAATGAGATGTCTTTCACCCCACCCCAGGGGTCCTATATAGTAAAGGCCAAGACCTTTTTCCTAATAGGAAAATGAAGACATTTTCCTAATAGGAAAAGGTCTCTAATTTTAATAAATAAATAATTAATTCCTTAATTAATTAATTTCTCAATTAAATATCATATATTTAATCATAGCGATTTTATTAAAATTAAAATTAATATGAATCCAATTCATATTAAATTTATTTGAACTCTTTCATATATTTTTTTCCTAATACGAAAAGGTCACTAATTTTAATAAATAATTAATTAATTCCATAATTAATTAATTACCCAATTAAATATCATATATTTAATCTTAGAGATTTTATTAAAATTAATATGAATCCAATTGATATTAAATTTATTTGAACTCTTTCATATATTTTCTTTCATGATACGAAAAGATCTCTAATTTTAATAAATAATTAATTAATTACGTAATTAATTAATTACCCAATTAAATATCATATATTTAATCTTAGGGATTTTATTAAAATTAATATGAATCCAATCCATATTAAATTTATTTGAACTCTTTCAAATATTTTCTCTCAAGAATTAATTTTTGAAATTAATTCAAAAATTATATTATAAAGTTTCATAAACTTTATATTATAATGCATCAATATACATTATATGATTCCCAAAATAAATTGAACACTTTCAATTTACAATTTATACTTAATTGCTTCAAGTCTCTTTACGAGCTACCAGTGGGACCTAATGGACCTATAGATCAGAAGCTCCAACGATACGAGACTAATTGGTCAAACTCATTAACCAAGTTAGTCAACATTCGTTAACTGTGGGTCACTCCACTAAAGACCCACAACTGCACTCTTCTCACTGTAGAATATTTCTGTGTCCACGGATATTGACCAATGCAGTAAGTCAATCCTTCACGTGTGTTCGTAACACCAGCTGGGTCAAATTACCGTTTTACACCTGGTTTACCTCTGGTTCCTGATGTACCGCTGATCCCTCTAATGAACAAGTTGTTTAGGGTCCAACCACTAAATAGGAGTTCCTCTCGGGACAGGAGACGACAGCGCGCCTTTGTTCAAGTCTCGGAATCAGCCCTTAAGGGAACACACCTCTACTTACCCCATTAGGTGAAGGAGTGAATTTCATCTTGTACTTTTATGTTCCCAGCCCCCATTCGGTCTTGGCCCTGAAATGGTAGGCTTATTGAGTCGGCGAACTGGCCACTCTCACCCATACAAATCTAAGGACAATCCCTCCTAAAAGGGGTTCATAACAGACTCAGGATTGAGATTGAGTTACCTAGGTCATCCTATTGAAATAGAAACCTAAACTAGTTAACGGCGTTACATCTAGTGGTTACTATTTCGCTGTCCGGCCTTATGCAAACTCATTGCATAGGATACCCCCACCTGCATGTCTCCTACATGGATGCTTTGGATCATTGCATCTGTATCGAATACAAGGTGGGTTGTATCACATAGAGTCACCAGGATAAAGTACCCAGCCTTATCCCTATACTATTGACCTTTTACGTTGTTACTTGGACACCGATCCCCGTATGTCCCCACATACTAGTCCAAGTTTCATTTAAACAACCTTGGATCTTAGTTTATTGGATTTAGGGTTTATTAATGCAAACTCGATTATCCAATGACCAAATTACTGAATTACTCAAATAACGCTTTATTGAGATCGATTAATTTGTTTCATTTACTATCTACGAGTTTTAGGGCATAAAACCCAACAAATCCCACTTGAACTAAAACTCTAGTGGGCAATGTACATCAACAATCAAAATTTAATGAATAATCATTGAAGTAGGAATAGTAGTTTGTATTAATACTGTATAATACATGAAAAGTACAAATACAGATAAATATAATAAACTAGGGCATTCACAATAGCCATTACACTTCTCCCACTTTCCCTAGATTTTTCTATGTACATATCTCGTAGACCTAGACTGTCTAGATGACCCTCAAACACTTTAGCCGTGAGAGCCTTCGTAAATGGATCAGCAATATTCTGCATAGAGGCTACATTCGTGACGATCACTTCCCCAAGTTGCACGATCTCTCTGATGAGATGATATTTGCGCTCTATGTGCTTGCCTCTTTTGTGACTGCGAGGTTCTTTAGAATTTGCCACTGCACCACTATTATCACAGTAAAGGGTGATTGGCAAGTTCATATTTGGAACAACTTCAAAATCCATCAAGAACTTTCGTAGCCATACAACCTCCTTAGCTGCTTCACAAGCAGCGACATATTCGGCCTGCATGGTGGAGTCTGCAATGTATCCTTCTTGATGCTACAACAGACTACAGCTCCCCCGTTGAAGGTAAATACTGACCCTGATGTGGATTTCCTAGAATCCTTATCAGTCTGAAAGTCAGAGTCTGTGTATCCTGTAAGGATCAAATCCTTAGAGCCATACACAAGCTGATAGTCCCTCGTTCTTCGAAGATACTTAAGGATGTTTTTAACTGTAGTCCAGTTGTCTAACCCTGGATTGGACTAGTACCTGTTAACTATCCCAACTGCATAGCAAATGCCAGGCCTAGTACACAACATGGCGTACATAAGACTGCCCACAGCTGAAGCATAAGGTATCCGTCTCATATCCTCAATTTCTTGAGGTGTCTTAGGACATTGTTCCTTAGACAAATGAACTCCATGCCTGAAGGGTAGTAAACCCCTCTTGGAATTCCACATCTTATATCTAGACAACATCTTTTCTATATATGATTGATAGCGAGCAAAGCTAGCTGCTTTTACTTATTTAATTTAGCTAGTCTTTTATGATGTTTGGGGCATTTTATTGTGCTTTATTGTTTATTTTGTAGGAAAAGGTTGATTAGAGCCAAAATGCAATATTGGAGTTAATCGGGTGCTTGGGACGCGAAAAGATGCAAAGGAAGGAAAAAGAATCAAAATGGAAAAAAGTCAAAATTCGGTCAAAAGGTGACTAGCGTCTCGACGCTAGCCCTTAGGCGTCTCGACGCTAGCATTCCATATCAGAATAGGCGCGTAAAGGTCACAGCGTCGAGACGCTGCGACCTTAAGCGTCGAGACGATGTATAATTTCCTTTCCTGAAACGCGCGTTTTGAAGGCAGCGTCTCGACGCTAAGACGAAAAAAACAGAATAAAGGCTTATTTTCGGCTAGGTTTTTAAGTGGACTTCGAATTGGGGACTTTTGGAGCCGACATTAGAGCAGAAAGAGGACAAAATTGAGCTGAAGCAAAGGGGATTAGTTGGAAATCAACCCATTGTTCGTGGGGATCGTGACGGGGACGTTCGGTCTCGGCCTACAACGAGTCTATTTCTCTTTTCCCTTACTTTAGACACTTTTTATGGCTTATTTAGACTTAGTTTATATTGTAACGAGGATTATGTGTAGCTAAGTTTAATTCTTAGGGATTGATGTAGCCGTTGGGCAAGTTTTGGATTGATTTACGGTATTTATGCTATTGATGTCATTTATGCATATGTTGTATGTTTAATGCTTTCGATTTACTGGCCATAAATTGATTGATGTTTATATTTGAATCTAACTCGGGAGAGAGGATTTAAATTAGTAATCAATATGCATAACTAGAATTTAGCTAAAAATCGGGAGATTAAGGTTAATTCTAGAAATTGTCATAAAGGTTAGCCTTATTGCCTTGTATGTTTATTGGATTTAGATAGGGATATCGGGTTCAATTGCATATGGGAGAATCATGTATGCTCGGGAGAGATATGTGTGATTTTAGTTGCAAAGATTTATGAATCATAGCATGTGTTAATCCGTTTATTAATCCATAACTCCAATTGGTGAAATCAATTCCCTAAGACCAATTATTCCCATTTGATTGTCACTTTTTACTTTAGTTTTGTGTTGATTAATTCATATTCTCATTCTATTTGATTCCCTAAATAAAATTGGCCAAGAGTATTTTCGATAATTAAAACTTGGCTAGACACCAATCCAGAGGACGACATTCGATTGCATAATCACTATATTATTACTTGACCCGTACACTTGCGGTTAGCAATTTGCACATCAAGTTTTTGGCGTCGTTGCCGGGGATTGGCACATTTAGCTAGATTGATATTGTGAAAAAATTGTTTGATCTTAATTTAGGGTGTATTTTTACCTTTTTTAGTTGATTTCATTTTTTCCTTATTTGTTTTTCTTTCCATATTTGATTTTCTAGGTTAGTTTTTCTTCTAGTTGTGTAATCTTTTCTTTATTTGTTCTTGTTTTTCCTTTTCTAGATTAGTTTCCTTATTTGTGTTCTGCCATATTTAATTTTTGCATTCCATATTATGCTATTTTGTTTCCTTTTCTAGATTATATTTTCCATATTTAGATTAGTTGTTTTCTTTTCTTTGTTGCTTTCCTTAATTACTTTCTTTCCTTTTTAGGGTAGTTTTGTTTGTTTATGCGTAGGAATAAAGATTTAATTTTAGCACCTTTGGATCCCGAGATAGAAAGAACCATCCATAGGCTTCGAAGGGAAACTAGAGAAAATTTTCAAATGGCTGACCAAAATCAACCTGAGGAGCCTAGGCCTATTAGAGACTACTTTCAGCCCGTGTTTCAGGGGCAACAGTCGGGGATTGTCTATGCCCCGATTAATGCCAACAACTTTGAGCTGAAGACCGGTCTCATTCAGATGGCTCGAGACTGTGCATATAGAGGATCGCCCACCGAGGATCCAAATTCTCATCTTAAACCATTCTTGGATATTTGTGGGACGGTAAAGATTAATGGTGTCTCTGAGGATGCTATTTGCTTACGTTTATTTCCCTTTTCTTTGCAGGATAAAGCACGAGATTGGTTGCAGTCTATTACTCCTGGGAGCATCACCACCTGGGATGCTTTGGTCCAGGCCTTTTTAAAGAAATTTTTCCCTCCTACAAAGACGGTCAAGCTGAGGACCGAGATCGGGACATTCCAACAACAATATGATGAGCAGCTGTTCGAAGCTTGGGAGCGATTCAAAGAGCTACTGAGGAAGTGTCCTCAGCATGGTTACCCCGATTGGCTTCAGGTACAGTTGTTTTATAATGGTTTAACTCCTAGTACAAAAACGATTGTTGATGCAGCTGCAGGTGGGACTCTGTTGTCCAAGACCGTGGAAAACGCTCGCAAACTTTTAGAGGATATGGCCACCAACACCTATCAGTGGCCATCTGAGCGGTCTACACCCAAAAAGATTGCTGCTGGAGTGTTTGATGTTGATAAAGTAAGTGCACTCCAGGCCCAGATGACTTCCCTCGCTAATGCTTTTATGAAATTTTCAGGTACAGGGAGTGCACAGTCAATTGAATCAGCTGCTGCTTTAGCATCTAGACCTCAGGAGGAGACCATTGAACAGGTTCAGTATGTTTCAAATTCGAATTTTAGGGGATATAATAATAATTCTACACCTACACATTATCACCTAACAATAGGAACCATGAAAATTTCTCTTATGCTAATACTAAGAATGTTCTTAATCCTCCTGGTTTTGCCCCTCAAACTCAAGAGAATAAAAAGTTAGAAGATCTTGTTGGAGCTTTCATTGCAGAGTCTAGTAACAGGACAACCAAATTAGAGGAGGCAGTCATTGCTATCAACACCACGGTGAATGGCCACAGTGCAGCCATAAAGAACATTGAGACTCAGCTGGGACAGTTGGTGAATGTTGTAAGCACCATGAATAAAGGTAAGGCCCCAGCTGAACAAGAGAAACCCCAGATGGAGTATTGTAAGGCAATCATTGTGCACCAGGAGGAATCTGAAGAGGAACCTGAATCTGAGGACTATGAAACGCCTACAGGGGAAGCTGAGGAGGACACATCATCTGATGAGGCTGAAAAGCCTAACCTTGAGCCTCCTATTCCTTCTCCCACACTGATGGTTCCCAAGGAAAAGAAAAAGAAAAAGAAGAAAAAGAACAATCAGGTTCAGTTTGATAAATTTATGCATGCTTTTATGAATCTGAATATTAATATTCCTTTTGCAGAGGCATTAGAGATGCCCCAATACAGCAGGTTCATGAAGGAGTGGTTAGCAAAGAAGCGAAAAGAAAAGAAGGTTGACACTGTTTATCTTGCTTCCACATGCAGCACCAGAGTACAACAAAAAGTACCTGAAAAAGTAGTAGATCCAGGGAGTTTTTCTGTTCCTTGTAGTTTTGGTACTTACTCTTTTAGAGCATTATGTGATTTAGGTGCTAGCATTAATATCATTCCTCTATCTTTGTGTAAAAAGTTAGATATAGGTGAGATTAAGTCTACTCCTGTAAAGCTCCAATTGGCTGATCAATCTGTGGTGAGACCAGTTGGTATTGTAGAAAATGTGTTCATCAGAGTAGGTAGATTTTTCCTCCCTATTGACTTGTATGTTATGGACATGATAGAAAATCCTTCGATGCCTGTCATATTAGGACGACCATTCCTCGCTACTGGGCGAGTGATTATAGATATTGAGCGCAGGGAGCTCACTATTAGAGTCAATAACGAAAAAGAAATCTTTAAAGCAGTTGAAGACTCTAAAGATGAAGTGCTTTTCATGGGCTACAGGAAAGGTGCAAGAAAGAGCACCTCTGTTGGATTCACAGAACAAAAGCCTCCTTGAAGCACGGTCAACACGTCGAGCTAATGACGTTAAACAAGCGCTTATGGGAGGCAACCCAAGTAAGTTTAGTGTGTTTTCTTTTTGTTTTTGATTTATTGTTTGTTTTTGTTTTGTAGGTCTTGTTTTCTTTCTCTCCTTTGCTTTCAAGCTTTCAAGATTTCAAGCTCTCAAGCAAGAAGTCATCATCATTCCAGGCCAGTATTGTTCACTCCTGTCATTCTTTTATTGTTCTCATGCTTGTTTATGCCTTATTTTCTTTGTACATTGAGGACAGTGCATATTTTAAGTTTGGGGGTGGATTAGCATGTTTGTGGAGCCCTTGAGCATCTGAGTTCGGGCTATAGTTTTGAGCTTTCTTTGAATTATGCATATGATTGTTTTCTGGATGCTACTTTTGCATGATTATGATGTCCTAGGATAGGCTTTCTTGTCAATTCTCAAGCTTGTGATGAGATGTAAGCATAAGTGCCCAAAAAGGGAGACTTTTTTAAATTTTTCTAGGAGATGGCTTGCATGAGTAGAGTATCTGTCTTGGCTAGATTTGGATTTGAATGCTTAGGAGTGAATTATTGGGTTCATATGCTTGTTGTCACCTCGATAGGTGTAGGGTAGAGCTAAAGAGTTAATTTTTTGCAAATTAGCATGTTTGATCTTGCTTAGGAGAAAAGAAAAGAATATCTGCTTATCATGTTCATAACGAAAAATCATTCTTGTTGTTTTTGTTGAAAAAGAAAAAAGTCATGACTTATGCGCGCAATATGCAATGGTTAATAAAGATTAAGGCAAAAAGAGCTACCCCTGTTGTGATCAGTTAGGCCAACCAGAGAAAACTCAGGTTAAGGGTCCCTGCAATGGGTGTGTGAAAGCTAGTGCCACATTTAAATGCTTAATTCATTTGTTAATTAAAAGCACCTAAGTATGGAGATAAACAAACTAATTTGTTGCATTAACTCATTAGTGAAGCCTTAGTGCCAGTGTAGAGGGAAGATGAGCTGAGAGTTTAATAATCCAATCCCGAGCTAGTAGAGTCTGATCTGGTTGAGTTAGATCTCGCTTGTGCAAGTTAATTTTGGAAAAATTTTAATTCGTCTCCCTCATTGGTCCTTGTGTGCATTTCTCTTGCTTGTTTGGTTATTGACAGTTGAGCCTTGAGGATTGAGTTATGAGTGTTGCATCCATTTTTCTACTGTATGTTTGATTTATAGTTTGCTCGAGGACTAGCAAAAGCTTAAGTTTGGGGGTATTTGATAGCGAGCATAGCTAGCTGCTTTTACTTATTTAATTTAGCTAGTCTTTTATGATGTTTGGGGCATTTTATTGTGCTTTATTGTTTATTTTGTAGGAAAAGGTTGATTAGAGCCAAAATGCAATATTGGAGTTAATCGGGTGCTCGGGACGCGAAAAGATGCAAAGGAAGGAAAAAGAATCAAAATGGAAAAAAGTCAAAATTCGGTCAAAAGGTGACTAGCGTCGAGACGCTAGCCCTTAGGCGTCTCGACGCTAGCATTCCATATCAGAATAGGCGCGTAAAGGTCACAACGTCGAGACGCTGCGACCTTAAGCGTCTCGACGATGTATAATTTCCTTTCCTGAAACGCGCGTTTTGAAGGCAGCGTCTCGACGCTAAGACGAAAAAAACATAATAAAGGCTTATTTTCGGCTAGGTTTTTAAGTGGACTTCGAATTGGGGACTTTTGGAGCCAACATTAGAGCAGAAAGAGGACAAAATTGAGCTAAAGCAAAGGGGATTAGTTGGAAATCAACCCATTGTTCGTGGGGATCGTGACGGGGACGTTCGGTCTCGGCCTACAACGAGTCTATTTCTCTTTTCCCTTACTTTAGACACTTTTTATGGCTTATTTAGACTTAGTTTATATTGTAACGAGGATTATGTGTAGCTAAGTTTAATTCTTGGGGATTGATGTAGCCGTTGGGCAAGTTTTGGATTGATTTACGGTATTTATGCTATTGATGTCATTTATGCATATATTGTATGTTTAATGCTTTCGATTTACTGGCCATAAATTGATTGATGTTTATATTTGAATCTAACTCGGGAGAGAGGATTTAAATTAGTAATCAATATGCATAACTAGAACTTAGCTAAAAATCGGGAGATTAAGGTTAATTCTAGAAATTGTCATAAAGGTTAGCCTTATTGCCTTGTATGTTTATTGGATTTAGATAGGGATATCGGGTTCAATTGCATATGGGAGAATCATGTATGCTCGGGAGAGATATGTGTGATTTTAGTTGCAAAGATTTATGAATCATAGCATGTGTTAATCCGTTTAATAATCCATAACTCCAATTGGTGAAATCAATTCCCTAAGACCAATTATTCCCATTTGATTGTCACTTTTTACTTTAGTTTTGTGTTGATTAATTCATATTCTCATTCTATTTGATTCCCTAAATAAAATTGGCCAAGAGTATTTTCGATAATTAAAACTTGGCTAGACACCAATCCAGAGGACGACATTCGATTGCATAATCACTATATTATTACTTGACCCGTACACTTGCGGTTAGCAATTTGCACATCAATGATGCTTGAGACAGGGCTAACTTTCTGTTATTACGATTCCTAATAATTTGAATCCCTAGAACATACTGAACTTCACCCAAATCTTTCATTTGGAACTCACTCGATAGCCATTTATTAATGTCAGCTAGATATTCTACATCATTCTCAATGAGTAAAATATCATCTACATACAACACCGGAAAAACTACTGAACTGTTGATAATCCTTTTGTAAACACAAGGTTCATCAACGTTCTGGTCAAAGCCATAAGATTTGACAGCAGTGTCAAACCTTATATTCCAAGATCTGGAAGCTTGCTTCAACCCATAAATGGATCATCTAAGCTTGCAAACTTTTTGCTCCTGATCTTAAGCAAGGAACCCCTCTGGTTGAGACATAAAGATAATCTCATCAAGATTGTCATTCAGAAATGCAGTCTTGACGTCCATTTGCCAAATCTCATAACCATAAAACGTGGCAATGGACAAGAGAATCCTTATTGACTTTAACATGGCAACTGGGGAGAAGGTTTCCTCATAGTCCACCCCCTCCATTTGGGTATAACCCTTTGCCACCAGTCGAGCTTTGAAAGTCTGCACTTTCCCAGCTGCGTCTCGTTTTCTCTGGTAGATCCATTTGCACCCTATGAGTTTAACCCCTTCAAGTAGGTCTACAAGATCCTAGACTTGATTGAAGTACATAGACTCCATCTCTAGGTCCATAGCTTTGTCCCACTGGTCATGGTCCACATCATTCATTGCCTGTCTAAAAGTCAATGGATCCTGGATTCTATCATCAGAAATGACAGTTGGAGTTTCTGCTAAACCCAGATGGCGTTCAGGTTGAGTAACAACCCTCCCACTACGTCGAGGCATTCTCAACTGTTGAGAAGGATGGGCTTGACCAGATGTACTGGGCTCATCTACAACTCTTGTTGAAGGTCCAGTCTGTGTATTGGGCTCATCAACAACCCTTGTTGAAGGTCCAACCTTATCAACAACTCTTGTTGATTCATTCGTAGCTTCACTAGAAAGTTCACTTAACATCATTTTGCTGTGTGGCTTGTGTTCTCGAACGTGGTATTCTTCTAAGAAAGTAGCATTTTTCGATACAAACACTTTATTTTCTTGTCGATCGAAGAAGTATCCACCCCTTGTTTCTTTTGGGTAGCCTACGAATAGGCATGATTTTGAACGTGAATCCAATTTCTTTGGGTTTGCCACTAGCACATGTGCAGGACAGCCCAAAATTCTGAAATGACGTAAACTAGCTTTACTCCCTCTCCAGAGCTCAAATGGTGTTTCAGAAACACTCTTTGAGGGAACTACATTCAAAATATATACTGCAGTCTCTACTGCATAACCCAAAAAAGAACTAGGCAGTTGAGCATAGCTCATCATAGATTGAACCATGTCCAACAAGGTTCTGTTTCTCCTTTCAGATACACCATTCTGTTGAGGTGTACCTAGTGTTGAGAGTTGAGACGAGATTTCATGTTCTATCAAATAGTTCTGGAATTTTAAGTCCAAATACTCTCCACCTCGATCAGATCGAAGTGTTTTAATGGTCTTACCGAACAAGTTCTCGACTTCAGTCCTGTACTCCTTGAACTTTTCAAGGGCTTCAGACTTGTGACTCATTAGTTATAAATAACCATACCTTGAATAATCATCTATGAAAGAGATGAAATATTCATACCCTCGTCGAGCTCTTACATTCATTGGACCATAGAGATCCGTACGTACAAGTTCTAAGGGCTCCTTGGCGCGATAACCTTTTACAGTAAAAGGTCGTTTGGTTATCTTACCTTTAAGACATGACTTACATGGAGGTAAAGTACCATCTTCTAACTGGCTTAGAAGTTCGTTCTTAACCAATCTCCCAATCCTATTGAGATTTATGTGGCCAAGTCTCAAGTGCAAAATATAGGTACTTTGAGACACTTTCTGCCTTTTTGGTTGAGTCTCGGTTGTTTTAAACATTTCATTGTTCAAAATAGCCCTAGACTCTATTGGTCTACATACAAATTGTTCTCCATTTTTGCAGAACAGATGTCAGTACCCCTTTTAGTAATGAAAGCTTCATTCACAGAAAAGGACACTGAATATCCTTGTTCTAACAAACAAGAAACAGAAATCAAATTTCTTTTTATTTTGGGAACTATATATACATTATCTAATAACATATAGTGTTCCCTGGGGAAGAACATTTTAATATCTCCCACTGCTTCAGCTGAAATGAGCTCCTCAGTCCCAACTCTGAGAGTCATTTCCCCAGCATCTAACTGTTGCCAGGAGCTCATTCCCTCAAAGGAAGAGCATACGTGATGAGTTGCACCTGAATCAAGGATCCAGGTTGTATCATCATATTCCACTATACACGTTTCATGACTAATAAATCAAATTTATTGTCATTGAGATGTGCTAAGCAGTCTATGTCATATTCATCATGAACAATTTCAGATGAATTAGACATGTGGGCTTGAGGACCGTCCTCAGTTAAGACCAATTCCACGCAATTAATGTTTAAGTTCATTTTCTTAATTGTATTAGAAATATCAGTTTTGTAGTTGGCGTTATTCGAGGCATACAAAGAACGTTTCATTGCTGAGAACAAACAAATTAACTTAATAAGTATTGTTGCATTAACCCATTACACAAAATAATATTATTATTTTAATCCAATCAATCCCATAGAATAAACATTCATTTTGCAACGATACTTCAGAGGTTTAGAACAACAGCTACCGTAGGATAGTCAGCTACTCCTCCTCTGAATTGAGACAATCTTAGCCAATCCCTATTCCCAGAATAACTCATATTCCAATAGTTCTTAGCTACCGTTTTTTCGGTCAGGAAATTATTAACACCTTAACAATTTCCCGTAAGTGTGACCCTCCATTTTTCAGATTTCAGAGGTCGACCCCAACAATGCTACCGTAGGGAAAGTCAAAGTTGGAAATGGACCTAAGAAACCCTATCCATTTCTGGAGTTTGCGTTGTTCCGACTCCCATGATCAAGCCCTCCGTAGGGTGATCGCTCCCAGGGCGACTCGCAAACAGATCATGGGGATCTCACGGTGCAACCTAAAGGAGGAGACCGTAGGATACGTTGACACGTGTCCTGCTCCCACTTACTATAAAATACTCCCTCATTCACCTTGATATTGATCCATGCAAACACCATCCGTAGGGGGCCACTCCCAGGGTGACTCGAGGCCAAGCATGAACCTCACGTTGTGAACTTTTGAGGACGTGAGAGCAAAACTTGATATATGAAAATCTTGTTTTGATATATTCCCTCCCACTAAGTATTTTTATAATTATAGGGTCTGTTACTTAGGTAAATTCCGACTAAGTGAATCTATCTAAGTCTATGCCTGTATATAACTTTTATATATATATATAGGTCTTTTCTCTAATGTCTAGGTGGATTAAACACTTTTAATAACCTAGAGACATTGCATGCTAATATAACTATGGTTAATTCAACTAAAGTTCCGGCTCAGTGCCCAAGTAGCAGGTGTTCTGTAAACCGTCATCTTAAGTACCTCCAGCCTTAGACAGAACTTTACCGGTAGAGTTCCCTTATAACCAATAGTTATGATAAATCTTTACTCTAAAGATATAGGTGATTAAACTCTTTTAATAAACCTAGTGACATTGCATGCTAACATTTAACTATGATTAATTCAACTCCGGTATTCCGGGTTAGTTCCCAGGTAGGAGGTGTTCCGTAAACCGTCATCTTAAGTACCCCCAGCCTTACATAGAACTTAACCGGTGGAGATCCCTTATAATCATAATAATGTTTTTCCTACTTAGTCAATTAAAACTATTTTTAATTCTAAGTAAGAAAATAATTATAATCCTATTAGAATTGTAATGAGCTTAGGTCTAATTAATTTGAAACATTTTAAAATTAATTCATTTTAACCTAAGGTCCTATGTTTGCATGCAACTCTTTGTTATAGGTTGACGGTTTCTAATCAATTATATAACTTATTATAAAATTTTAATGATTAGCCCTATAACATTGTTCTATGGTGTTGGAAAAATAACAATCATATTCTAATTATTAAACACCATATTATTATGACACCGATAACGATAATATAACGATTATATTAATCTAAGGTGGTGTCATGCTTCATGCAATTTCAATTTCATTTAATTAATATCGATTATATTAATTAAACATCCATGAAATTAAATTACATGAAATTTGACATTAATATAATATAACTCTTATATTAATATAATTAATGTCATGCTCAATGCTATTCCATTTTAATTTAATTAATATAACATTTTATATGAAATCATACATGAAAACAAGCATTGATATATATTGATTATTTTCATTCATAATATAACTAATTATATTAATTCTCATGAAAATAATCCTAAGCATGCATGCTACATTAATAAAATATAACAATTATATTTAGCTAAATTAATGTCATGCATCATGCTTCACCAATTTCATATATTTAATATAACAATTATATTAAATAACTCACATAATTACCATACATTATAACAATTATAACATAAATATGCATGAAAACTTGCTTAACCTATGGTGGGTATTTAAGCTATATGACATCCATAAAGCAAATAAATAGTAATTGAACCAGTTAGTTTTGGCCCCTAGGATAAAATAAAGCATAAATTACAATAATTATAGCTAAATTCTATCCTATAAATCCTCTTGCAGCTCCAAATACTGGTCTAGACCGCCCGAACCGACCCGAACCACTTTGAACCAGCCACGGAAACCACGAACCGAGCCAAATTCCAACTGAACCGGACCAAATCGGTCCCAGCCCAGATAGACCATGTGAATCAGACCGCCAGCTATCTTGAACCGCCTAAAACATGTCTTCGTACCGCACATCGTGACAGCGTCGCAATGCTGCAACTTCTTCTCGCCATGAATTCAACATTTTTCATCTCATAAAAAACTTAATCTAGACCCGGACTTACAAAGGACTCGATTTTACATAAAATACCCGAAACACCGGGCCCTTACATGATCAAATCACATAAAAAATAGTAAAATCTATGGTCATAAAATTAACCTAAACAGTTCAATGCAAACCATACATACATTATGCATTAATCAATCCCACCAATAGCCAATGTCAATTTTAGAGAAAGAAAATTAGATCTACGATCAGGTCTGATACCAATTGAAGGATTGGAATTCCGTAATTCCGTAAAGCAGAAGCGTGATTGGGACCGATTCGTAATTAATTTTTTTTAATCTAAAATATCAATACATTGACAATAATATTAGAACTATTCTAAATATATATTAAGGCTAAGCATACAAAAATATTAGATCTAAATCTAATTTATAAAGTAACAAATTACTTACTCTCGTTGACGACTCAGATTAAATTCACCAACTGCTTGTGAATTAGGTGAATAAATCACGAACTAGTGCAAACACCACCACTATGGCTACACCGGTATGACTCTGAGACTTATAGAGGCAGGAGACTGGTGGGAGTCTAGAGGAAGCCTTGAGGGGAATTCTCTGAGAGTAAGAGAATGAATGAGATGCCTTTCACCCCACCCTAGGGGTCCTATATATAGTAAAAGCCAAGACCTTTTTCTTAATAGGAAAATGAAGACCTTTTCCTAATAGGAAAAGGTCTCTAATTTTAATAAATAATTAATTAATTCCTTAATTAATTGATTTTCCAATTAAATATCATATATTTAATCTTAGGGATTTTATTAAAATTAAAATTAATATGAATCCAATTCATATTAAATTTATTTGAACTCTTTCAAATATTTTCTTTCCTAATACGAAAAGGTCTCTAATTTTAATAAATAAATAATTAATTCCATAATTAATTAATTATACAATTAAATATCATATATTTAATCTTAGAGATTTTATTAAACTTAATATGAATCCAATTCATATTAAATATATTTGAACTCTTTCAAATATTTTCTCTCAAGAATTAATTTTTGAAATTCATTCAAAAATTATATTATAAAGTTTCATAAACTATATATTATAATGCATCAATATACATTATATGATTCCCCAAATAAATTGAACACTTTCAATTTACAATTTATACTTAATTGCCTCAAGTCTCTTTACGAGCTACTAGTGGGACCTAATGGACCTACCGATCAGAAGCTCCAACGATACAAGACTAATTGGCCAAACTCATTAACCAAGTTAGTCAACATTCGTTAACTGTGGGTCACTCCACTAAAGACCCACAGCTGCACTCTTCTCACTGTAGAATATTTTTGTGTCCATGGATATTAACCAATGCAGTAAGTCAATCCTTCACGTGTGTTTGTAACACCAGCTGGGTCAAAATACTGTTTTACCCCTAGGTTACCTCTGGTTCCTTAAGTACCGCTGATCCCTCTAATGAACAAGTTGTTTAGGGTCCAACCACTAAACAGGAGTTCCTCTCGGGCAAGATGAGGATAGGCCGCCTTTGTTCAAGTTCCGGAATCAGCCCTTAAGGGAACACACATCTACTTACCCCAATAGGTGAAGGAGTGAATTCCATCTTGTACTTTTATGTTCCCAGCCCCCATTCGATCTTGCCCCTGAAATGGTAGGCTTATTGAGTCGGCGAACTGGCCACTCTCACCCATACAAATCTAAGGACAATCCCTCTTGAAAGGGGTTCATAACAGACTCAAGATTGAGATTGAGTTACCTAGGTCATCCTATTGAAATAGAAACCTAGACTAGTTAACGACCTTAAATCTAGTGGTTACTATTTCACGGTCCGGTCTTATGCGAACTCATTGCATAGGATACCCCCACCCGCATGTCTCCTACATGGATGCTTTGGATCATTGCATCTGTATCGAATACAAGGTGGGTTGTATCACATAGTGTCACCAGGATAAGGTACCCAGCCTTATCCGTATACTATAGACATTTTAGGTTGTTACTTGGACACCGATTCCCTTATGTCCTCATATACTAGTCCAAGTTTCATTTAAACAACCTTGGATCTTAGTTTATTGGATTTAGGGTTTATTAATGCAAACTCGATTATCCAATACCAAATTACTGAATTACTCAAATAACGCTTTATTGAGATCGATTAATTTGTTTCATTTACTATCTACGAGTTTTAGGGCATAAAACCCAACAACTCCCACTTGAACTAAAACTCTAGTGGGCAATGTACATCAACAATCAAAATTTAATGAATAATCATTGAAGTAGGAATAATAGTTTGTATTAATACTGTATAATACATGAAAAGTACAAATACAGATAAATACAATAAACTAGGGCATTCACAATACACATTACACTTCTCCCACTTGCCCTAGATTATTCTATGTACATATCTCACAGACCTAGACCGTCTAGATGACCCTCGAACACTTTAGCTGTGAGAGCTTTTGTAAATGGATCAGCAATATTGTGCGTAGAGGCTACCTTCGTGACGATCACGTCCCCTTGTTGCACGATCTCTCTGATGAGATGATATTTACGCTCTATGTGCTTGCCTCTTTTGTGACTGCGAGATTCTTTAGAATTTGCCACTGCACCACTATTATCATAGTAAAGGGTTATTAGCTATTTTATATTTGTCTTTGCCTAAAATAACCCTAATCCAATAAATTAGACATCCTAGGTTGTAATATGAGTCTTGAACTATATATAGCGACATATGGGATCATTGTTCAAGAAACAACCTAAAGGGTCTATAGTATAGGGATAAGACTGGGTGTCTTATCCTGGTGACACTATGGATACAACCCACTTTGTATTTGATACAAACGCTATGATCCAACGCGTTCGTGTAGGAGGCATGCGAGTGGGGGTATCCTATGCAATGGTTTTGCATAAGACGAGTGTAATGCCCCCAAAAATTTAACCTAAGGAAATGTTACTAAATATTTACTCTCATGACAACCTGATGCTCCGAGAATTTCGGCAGCATAACAACGTAACTATAATTATCCCAAAATTTAGTTATCACCTGAAAACAAGATTTATGCACTTCTATAATTTGAAATAACCAACCAACATCTCCATTCCACATCAGGCACAACATAACATCCACAAACTCCCAACTATACAAACTTTGACAACAACGGAGTAAAAGTAGGAATCCTAAAACGAACTCTCAACTTTCAAACTACACTAACTTCTAATATCATTAACCTTTACTCAAATACATTTCGAAAGGGAACAACAACTACGACACGATTTAACTCAACTTTAAGCCTAAAGACATGTAACATAGACTGGGAGAAAACAAGACCATAAGAAGACAAAACCCAACTACAAAGTATTAAAATTTGTCTAATGTCTCATTCTTCCTCAAGTCTTCTCCTCAGCATCACCAGGCTCATAGTATTCCTCATCACCTGCAAAATCTGGTGGTGGATCAGTACAAAACAACGGTACTGAGTAAGTGGCTCACACCAAAAGAGCCATCAAACAACGAACAACATACAAGGGAAACATCATGCTTTTCAATCACAATAACATGCCTTATATACAAGGTGAGCAACAAACACATTGAACATACTCAACTAATACAACCGTGCAACAACCATGCACCTAACACATGAATTCTGCACCATGCAATGCAACTCAAAACACATGAATTCTGCATCATGCCATGCATACTCAAAACACATGAATTTCGCATCATGCCATGCAACTCAAGCTCCACGAGCTCGCTCAACACTCATAGCCCTCACAAAGCTCTCTGAGACTGACTCCTCTGAGTCACGCCAACCCCTGACCATATTACCCAGGACCTCGACGTTTCTCTACGGCGCTCAGCGTTCGACCCTTGACCATATTACCCAAGGCCTCGAACTGTGCATCGCCCCTTGGCCATATTACCCAAGGCACCCGATGACTTTCACAACGTATAGACTCGTCTCATCGCCCCTTGGCCATATTACCCAAGGCACCCGATGCTCCTCTTAATCCATTAGTGACATACCACCCCTCGACCATTGATGTGCATTTTGCTTACCGCAAGTGTACGGGTCAAGTAATAATATAGTGTTTTCGTGTAAAACGAGTGTTGTCCTCTGGATTGGTTTTCTAGCAAATTAAGTATCGCGAATACTTTTGTTCAATTTTATTTAGGGAGCAAAACTCAATGATAAAGATAAATCTAAAGACAAAAAGCATAAAATAAAAGTGGAGACTCAAATGGAAAGATTCTAAGGGAATTGATTTCATTGATTAAGATTGAAGATTAATTAATGGGATGAATTTAGCATGCAATTATTCTACCAAGTCTAGGAACCTTTTATCACAACTATCTCTCCCGAGCATAATTGATTCTCATGCATGCAACCAACTTGATATCCCTATCTAAGTTCATTAACATGCAAGGCTTTGAGTTTAGCTCTTCAAGCAACTTCTAAAGTTATTCCAAATCCCGTCACAAACTTAGAATTTCTACTTTAGTCATGCAATTAAATAAAGTAAGTCTTAGGCCAAATCCCCTCTCCCGAGCAAGATTCAACACTCAAATCATCCAACTAGTGATCAAGTAATTGAAAGCATTTAACCATAATTGCATAGGTAAAATAAGTGCATATTCATACCACAAATCAATCCAACAAACTAAAACAACTACATCAATCCCTAAGACAAACAACTAGCAATTCATAGTCTTTAAACTACAAACACTAATTGAAATAAAAGCCATAAAAACTACAAAAGGTAAGGGAAAGAGAAAGGAAAACTCGAATCTGTCGAAACCGGCACGTCCCCGTCACGATCTCCACGTCTTCTCGCTTGATTCCCGCTCCTTGGCCTTGCTTTAACTCCCACCAAAGGCCTCTAGTCGAAATTAGGGCTAAAATCTAACCAATTGGGCTCCAAAAATCCGTAGCTGAAAAGGGGAATTTATAGAAAATCTGGCGACATCGTCGAGACGCTATGGACAGCGTCGCGACGCTGTTGCGATACCGCGTTTTTGGAAATTTTGTCGATAGCGTCCCGACGCTGGTCCTAGCGTCGCGACGCTATGATTTTTTTTTTTTTTTTTAAGATTGGAAGCTCCATTTGACTCCAATTGCTGAATTAAGCTTCAAGCACATACTTCCTACAAATAAAACATAAAAATGCATAAATTTGGGCAAATAATTGTAAAAGACTAGCTTAATTAATCAAAGAAAAATAGCTAGCTATGCTCGCTATCAACCATTTTTACCCGAGGCACCTGGTATTCACCTAACTTTCCTTTTTAATCACACAAGGTTCTCGATCTAACAATCTCACTAGAGTGCATGAATCCTACTCATTATGCCTCTAGACCGTGCTTTATGTCAATGACATGCTCTCAAACAAAAATGCAGAACCTTATCATGCTTTCTTACTTATGTCATGCTTTTAGTCCATGAAACAATCAAAATCACCGCATACGCTCATAGCATTAAGAACGTGCTTTACAACCAACCACAACATGATAGCTTATCACAACAACATCGCATCACCACAGATTAACATACATCAACACAACAGTTTGATATATCAGATGACAACAGTTTAACATGTTCAAAACTCATCAGTACTATAACAACATATACATATATCAAACATATATTGAAACTAAACAAATAAAACACAACATGCTAGCACACGAGCAAATAGATTCAACAGGTAGAAATCCACTTACCTAAAGTCCTAACGCACTCCTAACAACTCAAGGAACGATCCTAAGAACAATTAGCCAGGTTTTAGAGGTCGGAACTCAATATAACTAACTAGGAATATGAGTATTGCTTAAAAGAGTTGCTCTTACCCACAAGTTGGTTCCAATCTTATTGGGCACCAAGGAATTGAATGGAACCTGCGCCAAGTACCCAAAGCTTAGATACTAATTTACAACACATACGTGAGTTTGAAAGGAGCGTAATATTTGTTGTCCCTTACCGAAAAGTAACCAAAAGCCACCTTGACCTTGTTTGAACTCTCTGATAACGCCCTGAATCTAAAAAAGGCAATACCCAGGTGTTAAAGACTAGATTACAACATCCATTCGAGCATGAAAATAATTACAGCTTGTTGTTACTTACCGGAAGCTCGTCAAGACGCCTCAAATCCTTGTTTCGTGGTCGTAAGAGCCGCAAATCACATTGACGGGGTCGATAGCGGTCGGGTAACTCTAGACGGAAGCTGGTTATAAGTGGGTGGATAACAACCTCACCAAGAAGAGGAAAAACCGAAGCTGTGGTTGGTTGGATTTTCAAACCGCGTGCAAGAAGGACTGGGAAAACACAACAGGAAGAGGATCCTTACCAAACTCGTGTGGATCAGCTATGGGTTGCACAAAGGAACGAGTTAACAACTGAACAAAAGGAGATACTTCGCAGAGGACAAACTCATCAGAAAAACACACAAGAGAATGCGAGTTCGCTCGTGACTGGCCGAATCTGCGTTGGGGAGCTCGAGCTGCTGCATCGACGCACGGCTATAAGCGAGAGAAATGAAGGGGAGCGGTGGTGGTGTTGGGCGATTTTAATCCGCAAGCGAACGGGTCGTCACAAGTAATATAGTGATTTTGAGTATAGAGTATCGTCTCCACAGGGATTGGATTTATTCAATTAAGTACCGCGAATAATCTTGCTTAGCTTTATTTAGAGAACAAAATCTAATGCTGAAAAGAATAATAAAAAGCTAATCTAGAAAGCAAAAGATAAATGGTGACACAATTTGATGGGATAATTCTAGAGTTGTTGATTTTATCAATTGGACCTTTAATGCGTAATCAATTAACCAATATGGATTAACAAATCATTTGATTCATAAGTCTAGAAGCCTAATAACAAGGACTCTCCTGTCGGTCTCCTCCTATCTCATACCGTTCAATAAAGAATCTCCTTTCAGTCTCATCTTTATTTACTTTGTATGGCATTACGACCCTTCAGTACAACCTCTAACGTTATTTATTTTATCCCGTGTCACCCGGGTAAATAACCGTTAGTCATGCATTCAGTTCTAGTCTAAGTTTCTCTCCGTCGAGTTTCCACATAGTAACAATTCATTTAATCAGTGATCAGTTGATTAAAAGCATTACGGAAAAAATGCACAAATGAACAATAATGACAATTAACCCACATCAATTCATTAATTCAGCAGAGGTGCAACATCTAAATCAATCTCATAGAATTTAGGAATTTACTACTCATAATCACTAAAATTCAATAATTCCTAATCACAACAATTCTAGAAACTAAAACATAAAGGAAAAGGGAAGAGAAATGCTCATAAAAGTGTCGATCTCCTCGATCCCGCGCCGACCTCCTTCGATCCCGAGCTCCAAAGATCTTCAACAAAGCTCCAAAACTCTCCCAAAAATCCTCAATTTTAGAGTAAACTCTAGAATGGGGTGAAAACCCACAAATTGGCACACAAAATATGGATGCAAAAGGCTCCTTTTATAGGCTCTCAGCAGGCTCAGCGTCGAGACGCTACAAGGACAGCGTCGAGACGCTCTGACGTCATCTTTTCTTGGGCTCCAAGACGTCTCAGCGTCGAGACGCTACTTGGACAGCGTCGCGACGCTCTCGCGATTCTGGATCTTTCCACGCAGCTGCCTAGCGTCGAGACGCTCCAGGCTTTAGCGTCGAGACGCTAGTCCCTGAATCTTCTAGAATGGCCCGATTTTGACTCAATATTTGGGCCTCCAACTTTCTTTTGGCCCAAATACTTTTTGTAATTGATTTTGGACTTTTTTATTGACCCAAATTGATACTTTAAGACTTGAAATTCATGAATTTGGGCTTCTAATTCATTCTTCTTGGCTTTTTGGACTCGGATCTTCAATGTAATTCTCCAAATTGCTCAAAAAGTCTCCAAAATCATCTAAAATCTCTCAAAATTCCGGTTTTGCTTCCTTGACTCGGTTTTCTGAAATTTAAACAGAAAATAGCATTAAAGCACACAATTCAAGCATAAAACTAGCCAAAATTAATAGGAAAATGATGACATTTTTGCATGTCATCAGGTGGCGCGAGGGACGAGTGGGAAGGCTACTGTCGAAGCTGAACGGGGCACGAGGGAGCTTGGACGGGGCGGCGTCACACGGCTTGCTTGACTGGGACAAGAAGGGAGAAAGAGAGCCAACGAAGAAGATGAAGAAATCGGTGAGTGTGGGTCTGCTACGCTTAAAAACGAGTGAGGAAGGGAAGAAGAAAGCCGGCGGCTTGGCATGAAGAAGAAGAAGATTTCGAGGGGGTGGCGGCTAGGGATTGAAAGAGAGGGAGAAGAAGGAGATGCTAAGGCTTCTTTCATCTTTTTCTTTTTTTTTTCTTTTTTTTTATTACGAGAAAGAATAATGCCTAATAGCAACTAAGAAGGGGGGGAATAGACTTGAGTTTCTTTAATTCCAACTTTAATCTCTTTTCCAATCAAACCCCAAATTACCCTTCTAAAATCTCAAACTTGCGAGAATCTTTGAAGTTGAAAACTTTGGGTTTTGATAAAATGAACTTCCACCCACAAACCCAAAATTTTAATGAACTTAATTCAACCACTTGAATCCAATTTACCCAAAATTTCTCCAAAGTGCCACTAATTTTGAAACGCGAGGCATTACAACCAGACCGCGAAATAGAAACGACTGGTTATAGCACCGTTAACTAGTTGGTTTACTATTTCAATAGGACGACCTAGACAACTTAGTCTTAATCCTGAGTTGATTATGGACTCCTACTCATGAGGGATTGTCCTTTGATTTGTATGGGTGAGAGTGGCCAATACGCCAACTCAATAAGCCTACCATTTTGGGGACAAGACCGAATGGGGAGTGGGGAACATAATCGTACAAGATGGAATTCACTCCTTCCCGACTTTAGGGAAGCAGATGAGTGTTCCCTTAAGTGGTGACTCTGAGTCTTGAACAAAGGGCCCTACCCTCTCAATGGCACGAGAGGGTTTTATGTTTGATAGTTGGACCACAAACAGGTTGTTCATTAGAGGAGAACTGGTACTTAAGGAAATAGAACTAACCCAAGGGTAAAACGGTAATTTGACCCAGCTGGTGTTACAGACACTCGTGAAGGACTAACTAGTCCATATTGGTCTATATCCGTGGACACAGAAAATATGTCTGCAGTGAGAAGAGTCCAACTGTGAGTCTATAGTGGAATGTACACACAGTTAACGAATATTGATTAATTTGGTTAATGAGTTTGACCAATTAATCTTACATCGTTGGAGCTTCTGATATGCAGGTCCATTAGGTCCCACTGGTAGCTCATAAAGTAATTTGAGGCAACTAAGTAATAAATGTAAATTGAAAATGTACAATTTACTAAGGGAAACAATATAATATATATTGATATATTATTATGAGACAAGTTAATATTTGAAGAAATTCAAATATTAATATAAATTTGAGTCATATTAAATTTGTGGAAGTTTGGAAAGGTTCAAATAATGAATGAATTAATTTTATGGCCTAAAATCTATTTGGGCAAATTAATTAATTCAAGGTCGGAAATTAAATATGTGATATTTAATTGGTGGTTAATTAATTAAAGAATTCATTAATCGGGAATTAATCAATTATGTAAATAAGTAATCACTTAAGGAAGTGATTCATCATTTATGGAAATGATCTAATCACTTATGGAAGTAATTAGTCATTTGTGGAAAAGATTAATCAATTATGGAATTGATTGATCATGGATCGATTAAATAAGGAATAAGATTGAATCAATTTTGGAAAAGATTGATTTAACTGAATATTATATTCATGACCTCTCTTCTATAAATAGAACACTAGACCTAATTGGTTCAGTACTCTCCTCTTGCTCTTAGACTCACAAGACAAGACCCTAGAATTCTCTCTAGCCTCCCTCTTAGAGAAAGACTCCCACCAGTCTTTTGCCTCCTAGACTTAGAGACATACCGGTGTAACCTCTGTGGTTATTGTGTCTTTGAAGAAGAAATTTCCAGCGAAGAAACTACAAGAAGGTTGCTGCGTTTTCGTTCGTTGAAGTGTCGTTGGTGAAGAACGGTCAAGTCTACAACGAAGGTTTGTAACGGTTATTTCCCGTTTCTATAGAAAAGCATGAAAATAAATTAGATTTAATTTTCAAGCATGTTTATAGCAAATTTCCAGCAACTTTAAAGAATGTTTAAAGTTTATTTTTCCTTTTCGTAACGGTATTTTAATGTTAATTAACATACGGCGTAAGGTCCAAATCGATGCGCTTCCGCTGTGTGGGGACTTTTATTCCCTTCAACATTGTCCCTAATGTTTATAAACAATAAAGCGTAAAGAGGGATACTGAGACTTCCCTGAGTTAGGAGCAATTCATCCTCTTCCTTTGGATCTAGAAAATGGGATTCTTGGAGCTTTGAGATTTGCTAAGGTGATCCTGCAAAACAAAATTGGATCACGAAGTAAGGAAAATTATTTACCGCAAAAACAACTACATAAACTTTAATCCTTGGGTTGCCTCCCAAGCAGCGCTTTCTTTAACATCTTTAGCTAGACAAGGCTCGACACAATCACGGAGGCTCGAAATAAAAATTTTCATCATCCTACGAGCCTTGCAGAAAATCTCGCACCGAATTGCACACTGCAAACAGGGGAGAAAAAAAACTTTCCCCTGGCCCATCATCACTAAAGAGATTGTTATAATAACATTTTAAAAAATATGTAGCAACATCAAATCTCTTTTCTAAGTCTCTATTTTCAAAACAGTTATTCACAGAGTCATCCAGCGTTATGATATCTACTGGTCTAGGATCTAAGGATGGACTATCAACTATGTCTATCCACTCATCAGATTCAATATCTACATGCTCAGAAGAATCCTCAGACTCAGTATTAAAAAATGATTCAACCAAGCTATCATATGACTCATCATCAGAAGAATTAAAGAATTCAAGCTCCTCTGGGTCAAATTCTATACTATTATGCACATCATCAGGACCCGAATCAAAATTATTCACACTTTCAGGGTCTGACTCTATGTACTCTTCTAGATCAGACTCAATAGATTCATCATTATCATGATCAGACTCAAAATTATCATCTATCAAGTAATCATCTCCATTCAAATCATTATCTAACACAGGCATTTCAAGCTCAGTCTCAAAGTCAGACAAATCATCTATTTCAGACATTTCTATCTCATTTTCGAAATTAGGAAAATCATCAATTGCAGACATTTCATTCTCAAAAGCAGGCAATTCTAATTCATTTTCAAAATCAAGCAAATCTATATCAATAAGATCATTCTCAAACAAAGGGTCATAAAAAAATGCATTAGGATTAAAATTCCCATCATCCATAGGCATCTCTCCTAATCCTAGGCCAACATTATACTCTACCTCTTCATCATCGTCATTTAAATATTCTGGACCAATAGACAATCAGGTATGCATACTACATACAGACTCATTCTGTCCAAAAATATTAAAAACGACCATTTCATCATCCACATTTAAGGTAAGCTTACCAGTATGCACGCTAATCTCAGCCTTACCTGTGATTCAAGCACCACAAAATCTACAGGAAAGATGAATTTGTTGACCTTCACCAGCACATCCTCCACAATACCCATCAGTTGGGTGATCGATCTATCAGCAATCTGGAGGGTGATGTCGGTGTCTTTCAGACCTATTAAACCAATCTTCCTGTACAGTGAATAGGGCATCCAATTTATACTAGCACCTAGATCACACAAGGACCTATTGAAAGACTGTTGGGTTTTATGTCCTAAAACTCGTAGATAGTGAATGTAACCGTTGACCGGATATTAATAAAATAATATTGATATAACTTTCCATTAAAGGTTATTAGTTATTTTATATTTGTCTTTGCCTAAAATAACCCTAATCCAATAAACTAGACATCCTATGTTGTAATATGAGTCATGAACTATATGTAGCGACATATGGGGGTCATTGTTCAAGAAACAACCTAAAGGGTCTATAGTATAGGGATAAGAATAGGTGCCTTATCTTGGTGACACTATGGATACAACCCACTTTGTATTAGATACAAACGCTATGATCCAACACGTTCGTGTAGGAGACATGCGAGTGGGAGTATCATATGCAAAGAGTTTGCATAAGACCGGACTGAGAAATAGTAACCACTGGTTATAACACCGTTAACTAGTTGGTTTTCTATTTCACTAGGACGACCTAGACCACTTGGTCTTAATCCTGAGTTGATTATGGACTCTTACTCATGAGGGATTGTCCTTTAATTTGTATGTGTTAGAGTGGTTAATACGCCGACTCAATAAGCCTACCATTTTGGGGACAAGACCGAATGGGGAGCTGGGAACATAATCGTACAAGATGGAATGCACTTCTTCCCGACTTTAGGGAAGCATATGAGTGTTCCCTTAAGTGGTGACTCCGAGTCTTGAACAAAGGGCCCTACCCTCTCAATGGCACGAGAGGGTTTTCTGTTTGATGGTTGGACCACAAACAAGTTGTTCATTAGAGGAGAACTGGTACTTAAGGAAATAGAACTAACCCAGGGGTAAAACGGTAATTTGACCCAGCTAGTGTTACGGACACTCGTGAAGGACTAACTAGTAGATATTGGTCTATATCAGTGGACACAGAAAATATGTTTGTAGTGAGAAGAGTGCAACTGTGAGTCTATAATGGAATGTACACACAGGTAACGAATATTGATTAATTTGGTTAATGAGTTTGACCAATTAATCTCACATCGTTGGAGCTTCTGATCTGCAGGTCCATTAGGTCCCACTTGTAGCTCATAAAGTAATTTGAGGCAACTAAGTAATAAATGTCAATTGAAAGTGTTCAATTTACTTAGGGAAACAATATAATATATATTGATATATTATTATGAGAGAAATTAATATTTTAAGAAATTCAAATATTAATATAAATTTGAGTCACGTTAAATTTATGGAAGTTTGAAAGAGTTCAAATAATGAATTAATAAATTTAAGGCCTAAAATCTATTTGGGCAAAGTAATTAATTCAAGGCCGGAAAAATAAATATGTGATATTTAATTGGTGGTTAATTAATTAAAGAATTCATTAACCGGGAATTAATCAATTATGGAAATAATTAATCACTTAAGGAAGTGATTAATCATTTATGGAAATGATCTAATCACTTATGGAAGTAATTGATCTTGGATTGATTAAATAAGGAATAAGATTGAATCAATTTTGGAAAATATTGATTTAATTTAATATTTTATTCATGGCCACTCTTCTATAAATAGAACACTAGACCTAATTGGTTTGGTATTCCTCTTGCTCTTAGACTCACAAGACAATACCCTAGAATTCTCTCTAGTCTCCCTCTTAGAGAAAGACTCTCACAAGTCTTTTGCCTCCTAGACTTAAAGACATACTGGTGTAACCTCTGTGGTTATTGTGTCTTTGAAGAAAAAATTTCCAGCGAAGAAACTACAAGAAGGCTGCTGCGTTTTTGTTCGTTGAAGCGTCGTTGGCGAAGAACATTCAAGTCTACATCGAAGGTTTGTAACGGTTTTTTCTTGTTTCTTTAGAAAAACATGAAAATAAATTTAGATTTAATTTTCAAGCATGTTTATAGTAATTTCCAACAACTTTAAAGGATGTTTAAAGTTTATTTTGTCTTTTCGTAACGGTATTTTAATGTTAATTAATATACGACGTAAGGTCCAATCGATGCGCTTTCGCTGCGTGGGGACTCTTATTCCCTTCAATCGGCATAAGAGCCATCGCTGTCCCTATTAATTAATATTAAAATTTGCGATAGGCTCTAATAGGTGGGAGTTATGCATAATGTATGTTCGGTTTGAATTGAACTGTTTAGGTTAATTTTATGGCCATAGATTTTATTTTTATGTGATTTTTTATCGTGTAAGGGCCTGGTGTTTCGGGTATTTTATATAAAATCGAGTCCTTTGTAAGTCCAGGTCTAGAATAGGTTTTTATGAGATTAAAATTGGAGAAATCGTCGCTGAAATCGATGCCAAAACCGAAGATCAAGCTGTTGTTTTTGCCCAGATTGAGCTCTAGACGCAACAGCGTTGGGACGCTACTACAAAAGCGTCCTGACGCTGTCTCGATACCGCGGGTGCTCAGGTAAGGAAATCGCACAGCATCGGGACGCTGCGTTGCAAGAGTCTCGACACTGTCACGATGGCGGCGCGAATTAGGGCTTCAACAGGCACGGTTCAATAGGAGAGCGGTCTGGTTCTACTGGTTCGACTGGGTTGGGACCTATTTGGTCCGGTTCAGCTATTTTTGGGCATGGTTCGTGATTTTGGAGGTCGGTTCGAGGTTGTTCGGGGCGGTTCGTGCTGTCTAGACCAAATTTTGGAGCTGCATAAGGATTTTAGGATAGAATTTAGCTAAAATTAATGTAATTTAATGCTTTATTTTATCCTAGGGGCCAAAATTAACCAGTTCAATTGCTATTTATATGCTTTATGGATGTCATATAGAATTATTAATCCCACCTTAGGTTATAAACATTCTCATGCATTTATTTATATATTATAAATAGTTATAATGTATGTTTTAAATGCATGGAATTGTTTTCATATTTTTTAATATTAGTGTATATTAATTATATGAAAAATTAGAAAGCATGAAACATGTCATTACTTGGATTAAATATAAATAGTTATGTTTAATGTGATGAATGAAGCATGCTTGATTGATTTTCTTGATTGGCTTATAATTGTTATATTAATGAAGAAATCAATATTGCATGAAGCATGAAACATCCATAGTTATTAATATAATTGTTATATTATTCATGTGATGCAATTAGTATGGTTTAATTATTTAATTTGAATGAGATTGTTGAGTGAATTAAACCCTAGATTCTTGATTATACGATTAATCATTAAAATTTGAAATAGTTCTTTAATATTAATGATTAGAAATCGTCAATCTATAATCAAGAATTGCATGCAAACATAAGATCATAGGATAAATTGGATTAATTTTAAATTGTTTAAAATTAATTAGACCTAGATCAGTTTCTAACAGGATTAGAATTATTTCTTACTTAGAATTAAAAATAGTTTTAATTAACTATCTAGGAAAAACATTGATGTGATTATAAGGGAACTTCACCGGTAATGTTCTGTCTAAGGCTGGGGGTATTTAAGTTGACAGTGTACGGAACACCTCCTACCTGGGAACTTTGCTCTGTTTGAGTTTTGGAGAGTTCGGAACACAAAGTTACACCAATGAAGGGTCTTCAGGTGGTTTGGACGACACATGGTCCAAACTTTGCTCCGTTTGTGTTTTGGAGAGTTTTTAAAACAATGTTCGTCCCAATGAGAGTTCTTTAGGTGTTGTGGACGAACATGGTCCAAACTTTGCTCCGTTTGAGTTTTTCAGAGTTTCGAACAAAAATTTCAATCCAATGAGAGGTCTTTAGGTATTTTGGATGACACATGGTCCAAACATTGCTCCGTTTGAGTTTCGGAGAGTTTGGAACACAAAATTCAATCCAATGAGAGGTCTTTATGTGGTTTGGACGACACATGGTCCAAACTTCTCTCCGTTTGAGGATTGAAGAGTTTTTAAAATAAAGTTCGACCAATTGAGAATTGTTCAGGTGGTGTGAACGGACATGGTCCAAACTTTGCTTCGTTTCAGTTTTGAAGAGTTTCGAACACAAAGTTCGGTCCAATGAGAGGTCTTTAGGTGGTTTGGACGACACGTGGTCCAAACTTTGCTACGTTTGAGTTTTGGAGAGTTTGGAACACAAAGTTCGGTCCAATGAGAGGTCTTTAAGTCGTTTGGACGAAACATGGTCCAAACGTTACTCTGTTTGAGTTTTGGAGAGTTTGGAAAACAAAGTTTGGTCTAATGAGAGATCTTTAGGTGGTTTGGAAGACCAATGGTCAAAACTTTGCTTTGTTTGAGTTTTGCAGAGTTTGGAACACAAAATACGATCCAATGAGAGGTCTTTAGGTGGTTTGGACGACACATGGTCCAAACTTTGCTATGTTTGAGTTTTCGAGAGTTTGAAACACAAAGTTCGGTCCAATGAGAGGTCTTCAGGTGGTTTGAACGACACATTGTCCAAACTTTGCTTCGTTTGAGTTTTGGGGAGTTCGGAACACAAAGTTCGGTCCAATGAAAGGTCTTCAGGTGGTTTGGACGACACATGGTCCAGACTTTGCTCCGTTTGAGTTTTGGATAGTTTTTAAAACAAAGTCGACCAAATGAGACTTCTTCAGGTGCTGTGGACGAACATGGTCCAAACTTTGCTCCGTTTTAGTTTTCAAGAGTTTGGAACCCAAAGTTCAGTCCAATGAGAGGTCTTTAAGTGGTTTAGATGACACATAGTCCAAACTTAGTTCTGTATGAGTTTTGAAGAGTTTGGAACACGAAGTTCTATCCAATGAGAGGTCTTTACGTGGTTTGGACGACACATATGGTCCAAACTTTGCTCCGTTTGAGTTTTCGAGAGTTTGGAACACAAAGTTCGATCCAATGAGAGGTCTTCAAGTGGTTTGGACGATACATGGTCTAAACATTGCCCCGATTGAGGTTTTGAGAGTTTGGAACACAAAGCTCGGTCCAATAAGAGGGCGTTAGGTGGTTTGGAGGGCACATTGTCCAAACTTTGCTCCATTTGATTTTGGAGAGTTTGGAACACAAAATTTGGTCCAATGAGAGGTCTTCAGGTGGTTTGGACAGCAAATGGTCCAAACTATTCTCCATTTGACTTTTTGAGAATTTGGAACACAAAGTTCGGTCTAGTGAGAGGTCTTCAGGTAGTTTGGACAACACATTGTCCAAACTTTGCTCCGTTTGAGTTTTGGAGAGTTTGGAAAACAAAATTCGGTCCAATGAGAGGTCTACAGATTCTTTGGACGACACCTTGTCCAAACATTGCTCCATTTGAGTTCTAGAGAGTTTGGAACACAAAGTTCGGTACAATGAGAGAGACTCAAGTTTTTTGGACGACAAATGGTCCAAACTTTGCACCGTTTGAGTTTTCGAGATTTTTGAACACAGTGTTCGGTTTAATGAGAGGTCTTCAGGTGGTTTGGACGACACATGGTCTAAACTTTGCTCCGTTTGAGTATTGGAGAGTTTGGAACACAAAGTTCGACCAATGAAAGGTCATCAGATGGTTTGGACGACACATGGTCCAAACTTTGCTCCGTTTGAGTTTTGGAGAGTTTGGAACACAATAATTTGTCTAATGAGAGGTTTTCAAGTGGTTTGGACAACAAATGGTCCAAACTTTTCTCTGTTTGACTTTTTGAGAATTTGGAACACAAAGTTCGGTCCAGTGAGAGGTCTTCAGGTAGTTTGGACAACACATTGTCCAAACTTTGCTCCGTTTGAGTTTTAGATAGTTTGGAAAACAAAGGTCGGTCCAATGAGAGGTCTACATATTCTTTGGACAATACCTTGTCCAAACATTGCTCCATTTGAGTTTTAGAGAGTTTGGAACGCAAAGTTCGGTACAATGAAAGGCCTTCAAGTGGTTTGGACGACAAATGGTCCAAACTTTGCACCGTTTGAGTTTTGGAGATTTTTTAACACAAAGTTCAGTCCAATGAGAGGTCTTCAGGTGGTTTGGACGACACATGGTCCAAACTTTGCTCCGTTTGAGTATTGGAGAGTTTGGAACATAAAGTTCGACCAATAAAAGGTCTTCAGGTGGTTTGGACGACACATGGTCCAAACTTTGCTCCGTTTGAGTTTTGGAGAGTTTGGAACACAAAATTTGGTCCAATGAGAGGTCTTAAGTTGGTTTGGACAGCAAATGGTCCAAACTTTTCTCTGTTTGACTTTTTGAGAATTTGGAACAAAAGGTTCGGTCCAGTGAGAGGTTTTCAGGTAGTTTGGACAACACATTGTCCAAACTTTGCTCCGTTTGAGTTTTGGAGAGTTTGGAAAACAAAGTTCGGTCCAATGAGAGATCTTCAGATTCTTTGGACGACACATGGTCAAAACCATGCTCCATTTAAGTTTTAGAGAGTTTGGAACACAAAGTTCGGTACAATGAGAGATCTTCAAGTGGTTTGGACGACAAATGGTATAAACTTTGTATCGTTTGAGTTTTGGAGATTTTTTAACATAAAGTTCGGTCCAATGAGAGGTCTTTAGGGTGTTTGGACGAAACATGGTCCAAACTTTGCTCCGTTTGAGTATTGGAGAGTTCGGAACACAAAGTTCGACCAATGAAAGGTCTTCAGGTGGTTTGGACGACACATGGTCCAAACTTTGCTCTGTTTGTGTTTTGGAGAGTTTTTAAAACAAAGTTCGTCCCAATGAGAGTTCTTCAGGTGGTGTGGAAGAACATGGTCCAAACTTTGCTCCGTTTTAGTTTTTCAGAGTTTCGAACCAAAATTTCGGTCCAATGAAAGGTCTTTATGTATTTTGGATGACACATGGTCCAAACTTTGCTCCGTTTGAGTTTCGGAGAGTTTGGAACACAAAATTCGGTCCAATGAGAGGTCTTCAGGTGGTTTGGACGACACATGGTCCAAACTTGTCTCCGATTGAGGTTTTGAGAGTTTTAAAAAAAAAGTTCGACCCAATGAGAATTCTTCAGGTGGTGTGAACGGACATGGTCCAAACTTTGCTTCGTTTCAGTTTTGGAGAGTTTGGAAGGCAAAGTTCGGTCCAATAAGAGGTCTTTAGGTGGTTTGGATGACATGTTGTCCAAACTTTGCTACGTTTGAGTTTTGGAGAGTTTGGAACACAAAGTTTAGTCCAATGAGAGGTCTTTAGTCGTTTGGACGACACATGGTCCAAACTTTGCTCCGTTTGAGTTTTGGAGAGTTTGGAAAACAAAGTTTGGTCTAATAAGAGGTCTTTTGGTGGTTTGGACAACAAATGGTCAAAACTTTGCATTAGTTCTATTTTGTAGAGTTTTGAACACTAAATACGGTCCAATGAGAGGTCTTTAGGTGGTTTGGACGACACATGGTCCAAAAATTACTACATTTGAGTTTTCGAGAGTTTGGAACACAAAGTTCTATCCAACAAGAGGTGTTCAGATGGTTTGGACGACACATTGTACAAACTTTGCTTCGTTTGAGTTTTGGAGAGTTCGACACATTGTACAAACTTTGCTTCGTTTGAGTTTTGGAGAGTTCGAAACACAATGTTCGGTCCAATGAAAGGTCTTCAGGTGGTTTGGACGACACATGGTCCAAACTTTGCTTTGTTTGAGTTTTCGAGAGTTTTTAAAACAAAGTTCGCCCCAATGAGACTTCTTCAGGTGGTGTGGACGAGCATGGTCCAAACTTTGCTCCGTTTTAGTTTTCAAAAGTTTTTAACCCAAAGTTCGGTCCAATGAGAGGTCTTTAGGTGGTTTAGACGACACATGGTCCAAACTTTGCTCTGTATGAGTTTTGAAGAGTTTGGAACACGAAGTTCTATCCAATAAGAGGTCTTTAGGTGGTTTGGACGACACATATGGTCCAAACTTTGCTCCGTTTGAGTTTTGGAGATTTTAGAACACAAAATTTGGTCCAATGAGAGGTCTTCAGGTGGTTTGGACGGAAAATGGTCCAATCTTTTCTCCGTTTGATTTCTTGAGAATTTGGAACACAAAGTTCGGTCATGTGATAGATCTTCAAGTAGTTTGGACAATACATTGTCCAAACTTTGCTTCGTTTGAGTTTCAGAGAGTTTGAAAAACAAAGTTCGGTCAAATGAGAGGTCTACAAATTCTTTGGATGACACCTTGTCCAAACATTGCTCCATTTGAGTTTTAGAGAGTTTGGAACACAAAGTTCGGTACAATGAGAGGTCTTCAAGTGGTTTGGACGACAAATGGTCCAAACTTTGCCCCGTTTCAGTTTTGGAGATTTTTTAACACAAAGTTCGGCCCAATGAGAGGTCTTCAGGTGGTTTTGACGACACATGGTCCACACTTTTCTCCGTTTGAGTATTGGAGAGTTCGGAACACAAAGTTTGACTAATGAAAGGTCTACAGGTGGTGTTGACGAACATGGTCCAAACTTTGCTCCGTTTGAGTTTTTCAGAGTTTCGAACCAAAATTTCGGTCCAATGAGAGGTCTTTAGGTATTTTGGACGACACATGGTCCAAACTTGTCTCCGTTTGAGTTTCAGAGAGTTGGGAACACAAAGTTCGGTCCAATGAGAGGTCTTTAGGGTGTTTGGACGACACATGGTCCAAACTTTGCTCCGTTTGAGTATTGGAGAGTTTGGAACATAAAGTTCGACCAATGAAAGGTCTTTAGGTGGTTTGGACGACACATGGTCCAAACTTTGCTCTGTTTAAGTTTTGGAGAGTTTGGAACATAAAATTTGGTCCAGTGAGAGGTCTTCAGGTGGTTTGGATAGCAAATGGTCCATACTTTTCTCTGTTTGACTTTTTGAGAATTTGGAACACAAAGTTCGGTCCAGTGAGAGGTCTTCAGGTTGTTTGGACAACACATTGTCCAAACTTTGCTCCGTTTGAGTTTTGGAGAGTTTGGAAAACAAAGTTCGGTCCAATGAGAGGTCTTAGGATTCTTTGGACGACTCATGGTCAAAACCATGCTCCATTTGAGTTTTAGAGAGTTTGGAACACAAAGTTCGGTACAATGAGAGATCTTCAAGTGGTTTGGACGAAAAATGGTATAAACTTTCACCGTTTTAATTTTGGAGATTTTTTAACATAAAGTTCGGTCCAATGAGAGTTCTTCAGGTGGTTTGGACGACACATGGTCCAAACTTTGCTCCGTTTGAGTATTGGAGAGTTCGGAACACAAAGTTCGACCAATGAAAGGTCTTTAGGTGGTTTTGACGACACACGGTCAAAACTTTGCTCCGTTTGTGTTTTGGAGAGTTTTTAAAACAAAGTTCGTCCCAATGAGAGTTCTTCAGGTGGTGTGGACGGACATGGTCCAAACTTTTCTCTGTTTTAGTTTTTCAGAGTTTCGAACCAATATTTCAGTCCGATAAGAGGTCTTTAGGTATTTTGGAGGACACATGGTCCAAACTTTGGTCCGTTTGAGTTTCGGAGAGTTTGGAACACAAAATTCGGTCCAATGAGAGGTCTTCAGGTGGTTTGGACGACACATGGTCCAAACTTGTCTCCGTTTGAGGTTTGGAGAGTTATGAAAAAAAAGGTTCGACCCAATGAGAATTCTTCAGGTGGTGTGAATGGACATGGTCCAAACTTTGCTTCGTTTCAATTTTGGAGAGTTTGGAACGCAACGTTCGGTCCAATAAGAGGTCTTTAGGTGGTTTCAATGACATGTGGTCCAAACTTTGCTACGTTTGAGTTTTGGAGAGTTTGGAACAAAAAGTTCGGTCCAATGAGAGGTCTTTAAGTCGTTTGGACGACACATGGTCCAAACTTTGCTCCGTTTGAGTTTTGGAGAGTTTAGAAAACAAAGTTTTGTCTAATGAGAGGTGTTCAGGTGGTTTGGACAACAAATGGTCAAAACTTTGCTTTAGTTGTGTTTGGTAGAGTTGGGAACACTAAATACGGTCCAGTGAGAGCTCTTTAGGTGGTTTGGACGACACATGGTCCAAACTTTACTACATTGGAGTTTTCGAGAGTTTGGAACACAAAGTTCGATCCAACGAGAGGTCTTCAGGTGGTTTGGATGACACATTGTCCAAACTTTGCTTCGTTTGAGTTTTGGAGAGTTCGGAACACAAAGTTCGGTCCAATGAAAGGTCTTCAGGTGGTTTGGACGACACGTTGTCCAAACTTTGCTCCGTTTGAGTTTTGGAGAGTTTTTAAAACAAAGTTCGGCCCAATGAGACCTCTTCAGGTGGTGTGGACGAACATGGTCCAAACTTTGCTCCGTTTAAGTTTTCAAGAGGTTGGAACCCAAAGTTCGGTCCAATGAGAGGTCTTTAGGTGGTTTAGACGACACATGGTCCAAACTTTTCTCTGTATGAGTTTTGAAGAGTTTGGAACACGAAGTTCTATCCAATGAGAGGTCTTTAGGTTGTTTGGACGACACATATGGTCCATACTTTGCTCCGTTTGAGTTTTGGAGAGTTTGGAACACAAAGTTCGGTCCAATGAGAGGTCTTCAGGTGGTTTTGTCCACACATGGTCTAAACATTGCTCCAGAGTTTTTGAGAGTTTGGAACACAAACTCGGTCTAATAAGAGGGCTTTAGGTGGTTTGGACGACGCATGGTCCAAACTTTTCTCCGTTTGAATTTTGGAGAGTTTGAAACACAAAATTTTGTCCAATGAGAGGTCTTCAGGTAGTTTGGACTGTAGATACCATATTTGGTCCGGTTCATTTTTCTTATTTTTCTTATTATTTCAGTGTCTATGTTTATTTTTTTTATTGTTGTTATTTTTATTGTTATTTTTGTTATCATTTATTTATTTATTGTTTTTTTTTATTATTATTATCATTACTACTTTTTCCCTAACGTCTTTTTCCCTTTCTCTCTTCATATCTTCATACTCCATAGTCTTCCCTGCTGATTTGGTCTGGCCCTTTAGTTTCTCCTTTCCTCAACCTCCTCTCAGCTAAACTACCTATCGACATATTGGTTGAAGCTCTCTGGCCTATTTAAATCAATTGCTTTCCTTTGGATGGGGGGTAAGACTTTTGGCTAAATTTATTTTTTTTTATCATTCATTTTTGTGTCCATTTGGTGCAAAGAATTCTTTGCAACCCAAAGTGTTTCAACAGCACTACCATTAAAGGTTGAGAATTTATTTTCAATTTTGTTTTGTGATTTTTTTTAGCATAATGCAATTCCATTTGTTTGTTTATTGTGAGTTTAGAATAGGTTTGGTTGGTTTGCAGTTTTTTGTATTCTGTGGATTGGGATAGATTTGATTATGGAAATAAGGTTTAGAATAAATTTAGTTAGAATAGATTTAATTGATTTACAGTTCTATATTTTTTGGAGCATATTTCCTTGTTTTTAAAATTTTACTTTTAATCTTGAAATTTTTGTAAGGTTAGAATAATTGATTAATTGGGAATAGTTTATATTTTGTGGAGCATGCTGTTGTGTTTTTTTTTTTTTCTTGTTTTTTCTTTCCTTTCCTTCTTTTGTATTATGCATAAAACTTCCTGTTTAGATTTAGTTAAATTCAATCGCAGATTCGAATTTGTGTTTACTGGGACCTTGTTGATTTGCAACTCATTATTATCTGACCATTTGTTTTGCAGAAAGCTTTTAAAAGATCTAACCATAATTTTATTTATTTTGTTTTTTAGTTGTTTTTTTATATTTATCAATCTTTTTTTATTTTATTAGATTTGATTGCATACCAGGATGTATATTTAGTTTGAATATTAAGATATTATGCATAAAATTTTGCTTTGAATCTGTGTTTACTGGGAGCTTGATTTGCAACTTATTATTATCCTGAACCATTTGTTCTGCAGAAAGCTTTCAAAAGATCTAACCATAATTTTATTTATTTTGTTTTTTAGTTGTTTTTTTAATATTTATCAAACTCTTTTTATTTTATTAGATTTGATTTCATACAAGTATATTTAGTTTGAATATTAAGATTGTGTTTTAAAAAAAGTGGTATAACAGTATGTTTAAAAAGGTATTGTTTAGTTATGATTGGATTTGCAATTTTTTTTAGCTCTGTGAAATCCTGCCATATGAATATTATTATTATCATTTGAAAATTGAAGGAATATTTTAATTTTGGCATTAGTTGCATAACAAATTATTTTATTTAATTGATTACTAGGAAGGAATGTTTGTTTTAAATTAGGGTCGGTTGCAAATATAGCAAACCAGCCCGAAATATTTGCAGATTTAGCGACCCGCGGAAAATTTTGCAAAAATGACAAAATTTTAAGTTCTAGCATGTGTATTTACTAAAATGCCCTTTCTATATGATAGAAAGCCTTTCTATCAGATAGAAAGACTTTCTATCAGTGTGTTCTTTTTTATAAGGTGTTTGGTTGGTGTTGTTTTGTTTCTCATATTTTCTATCACTAATAGAATCTATCAGTAATAGAAAGAGATTCTATCTTATAGAAAAACTTTCTATCTGATAGAAATAGAAGCTTTCTATCACTAATAGAGATAGATTCTATCCTTCTATCCTATTTCTATCAGTGTTTGGTCGTTATATCCTATTTCTATCTAGCTTTCTATCACCGATAGAAAGCTTCTATCAGTGATAGAAAATACTTTCTATCACTTTCTATCTGTAACGCCCCAGGATTTCCAATAAATATCCTAGTGCCATTACTAACTCCTAAGCCAGAACTAACCGTGAGCACCGAAAATTTCGGCAGCATAACGGCGTACATTGGACTAACCCAAAATTTTACTCTAACCTGCTAAGCATAAAACACTTCTAAGCATCAACTCCATCAACTACAACACAACAGAGCTTCGCAGAAACCAACAACCAGACAGGCCACACGTCACAACTATTAACTAATCAGAAACATAAAGCTAACGGAGCTTATAACATTAATCACTTGAAATCAACTTATTGATCACTAACTGAATGAAACAATAGGGTTCATTAAAATAATGCAACTAAACCTAGAGACTAACAAAAGTAAATCAGAATTAACCAAGTCCAACATCTTTCAAACGACAAGCACATCTATCCTAGCTAAACCAAGAGAAATAAATGGACAAGAACAAGCTACAAGCTATGGTTCCTCCTCATAAGCCTCCTCCGCATCACCATGGTCCACGCAGTCATCATAACCTGCAAAATCTGGTAGTTGGGGGGAGAGAGGAGGGGGTCAGTACACTAAGGTACTGGTAAGCAGCCCCTACCTGAGAAGCCATCAAACAGCAAACAACAAACAACATGCTCTTCATGCGCAAACAACATGCTTTTCAAAGCGGTAAACATAATATCATGCTCAAAAGCTAGTAAAACAAATGACTCTCCTAAGCCATAACTCACGCATCTTTCTATATGCAACTTGCTAACCACTCAAGCTCCACGAGCTCACTCAACGCTCATATTTAGCCCTCACATGGCTCTCCAAGACTGACCCTTCGAGTCGCACTGTCCCCTGACCATTTGTACCCAGGGCCACAATGATCTCTACGGAGCTCGGCGTTTGACCCTTGACCATTTGTACCCAAGGCCTCAAACTGTGCATCGCCCCTTGACCATTTGTACCCAAGGCGCATGATGTGGACTTTTCCTACCGCAAGCGCACGGGTCAAGTAATAATATAGTGAATAGTAAATTCGAATGTCGTCCTCTGGATTGGATTTTTAAGCAAATCAAGTATTGTGAATTATCTTGCCCAATTTTATTTAGGGATCAAAAAGTGATGAAAAGATGATGATAAAACCAATAATCAAAGCAAATAAAAAGAATGGAAATTCAATTGGGAAAACTACTTAGGGAATTGATTTCGCCGATTTCGTTTAGGATTGATTTTAAAGAATAAGTTATTATGCACAATGAAATTATGAGCCAAAGACCCTTTAATCACAACTACCTCTCCCGAGTATAATTGATTCTCATGCAAATTAACCAACTTGATATCCCTATCTAAGTTTATTAATATGCAAGGCAATGAGATCTTTTAACCAATTCTAAAGTTAATCTAAAACCGTCAAGAATTAGAAATTAAACTTTATTCATGCAATCTTGAGTAAGTCTAAATCAAATCCCCTCTCCCGAGCTAGATTCGAAACTTAAATCATCCAACTAATGGCCAATTAATTGAAAGCATTAAATCAAGATTACAAACACAATAACATTGCACAACTTAAACCATAAATCAATCCATAAACTTAATCAACTACATCAATCCCTAAGCTACAAGTTTAGCTACTCATGAATGTAAATACAATCTCAACTAAACATGTGTAAGCCATAAATCTAACTAAAGAAAGAAAAGGGAAAAGAAAACTCAATGTAGGCCGAGTCCCGACGTCCCCGTCACGATCCCCACGAACAATGGGTTGATTTCCAAGTTCCTCCTTTGTTTTCAGCTCCAAAAGCCCTCTATTCTGTCCTCTTTACGGCTCCAAAAGGTCCCAAATTGATCTCCCAAAAACCTAGCCGAAGTGAAGCTTATATTCTGTTTTTTTCGTCGAAGCGTCGCGACGCTGCCTCTTAAACGCGCGTTCTGAATAAGGAAAAACAGTAGCGTCGGGACGCTTCCTATCGTAGCGTCTCGACGCTGTAAGCTGTACGCGCCTAATCTGATATGGAATGTGAGCGTCGAGACGCTCAAGAGCTAGCGTCGAGACGCTAGCCTGCTGTTGACCGAGATTTGACTTTTCTCCACTTTTACTCTTTTCATTCCTTTGCATCTTTTCACGCCCCGAGCATCCGATTAACTCTGATATTGCATTATAGCTCCAATCAACCATTTCCTACAAAATAAACATTAAAGTGCAATAAAATGGCCCAAAAATCATACAATACTAGCTTAATTAAATAAGTAAAGATAGCTAGCTATGCTCGCTATCAAATACCCCCAAACTTAAGCTTTTGCTAGTCCTCGAGCAAACTCTAAATCAGACATACAATGGAAGAATGGATGTAACAATCATAACTCAATCCTCAAGGCTCAAAAGTCAATAACCAAGCAAGTAAGAGACATGCACACAAGGACCAATGAGGGAGACAAATTAAAATTTTTCCAAAATTAACTTGCATAAGCGAGATCTATCTCAACAAGATCAGACTCTACTAGCCCGGGATTGGATTATTAAACTCTCAGCTCATCTTCCCTCTACACTGGCACTAAGGTTTCACTAATGATTTAATGCAACAAATTAGTTTGTTTATCTCCATACTTAGGTGCTTTTAATAACAATTGAATTAAGCATGTAAATGTGGCACTAGCTTTCACACACCCATTGTAGGGACCCTTAACCTGAGATTTCTCTAGTTGGCCTAACTGATCACAACAGGGGTAGCTCTTTTTGCCTAAATCTTTATTAAACATTGCAGACTGTGCACAGGCCATGGCATAATAATTTTCTTTTCAACAGTAACAACAAGAATGATTTTTTCTTTATGAGCATAAAAAGCAAATATTCTTTTCTTTTCTCCTAAGCAAGATCAAACATGCTAATTTGCAAAAAAAATTAACTCTTTAGCTCTACCCTACACCTATCGAGGTGACAACAAGCATATGAACCCAATAATTCGCTCCTAAGCATTCAAATCCAAATCTAGCCAAGACAAATACTCTACTCATGCAAGCCATCTCCTAGAAAAATTTTAAAAAGTCTCCCTTTTTGGGCACTTATGCTTACATCTCATCACAAGCTTGAAAATTGACAAGAAAGCCTATCCTAGGACATCATAATCATGCAAAAGTAGCATCCAGAAAACAACCATATGCATCATTCAAAGAAAGCTCAAAACTATAGCCCGAACTCAGATGCTCAAGGGCTCCACAAACATGCTAATCCACCCCCAAACTTAAAGTATGCATTGTCCTCAATGTATAAAGAAAATAGGGCATAAACAAGCATGAGAACAATAAAAGAATGACAGGAGTGAATAAAACTGGCCTGGAATGATGATGACTTCTTGCTTGAGAGCTTTGAATCATGAAAGCTTGAAAGCAAAGGAGAGGAAGAAAACAAGACCTACAAAACAAAAACAAACAATAAATCAAAAATAAAAAGAAAACACACTAACTTACTTGGGTTGCCTCCCATAAGCGCTTGTTAAACGTCATTAGCTCGACGTTTTGCACGTGCTTCAAGGAGGCTTTTGTTCTGTGAATCCAACAGAGGTGCTCTTTCTTGCACCTTTCCTGTAACCCATGTAAAGCACTTCATCTTTAGAGTCTTCAACTGCTTTAAAGATTTCTTTTTCGTTCTTGACTCTAATAGTGAGCTCCCTGCGCTCAATATCTATAATCGCTCGCCCAGTAGCGAGGAATGGTCTTCCTAATATGACAGGCATTGAAGGATTTTCTATCATGTCCATAACATACAAGTCAATAGGGAGGAAAAATCTACCTACTCTGATTAACACATTTTCTATAATACCAACTGGTCTCACCACAGATTGATCAGCCAATTGGAGCTTTACAGGAGTAGACTTAATCTCACCTATATCTAACTTTTTACACAAAGATAGAGGAATGATATTAATGCTAGCACCTAAATCACATAATGCTCTAAAAGAATAAGTACCAAAACTACAAGGAACAGAAAAACTCCCTGGATCTGCTACTTTTTCAGGTACTTTTTGTTGTACTCTGGTGCTGCATGTGGAAGCAAGATAAACAGTGTCAACTTTCTTTTCCTTTCGTTTCTTTGCTAACCACTCCTTCATAAACCTGTTGTATTGGGGCATCTCTAATGCCTCTGCAAAAGGAATATTAATATTCAGATTCATAAAAGCATTCATAAATTTATCAAACTGAACCTGATTATTCTTTTTCTTCTTTTTCTTTTTCCTTTCCTTGGGAACCAACACTGTGGGAGAAGGAATAGGAGGCTCTAGGTTAGGCTTTTCAGCCTCATCTGCTGATGTGTCCTCCTCAGCTTCCCCTGTAGGCGTTTCATAGTCCTCAGATTCCTCCTGGTGAACAGTGATTGCCTTACAATATTCCATCTGGGGTTTCTCTTGTTCAGCTGGGGCTTTACCTTTATTCATGGTGCTAACAACATTCACCAACTGTCCCAGCTGAGTCTCAATATTCTTGATGGCTGCACTGTGGCCATTCACTGTTGAATTGATGGCAATGACTGCCTCCTCTAACTTGGTTGTCCTGTTACTAGACTCTGCAATGAAAGCTCCAACAAGATCTTCTAACTTTTTATTATCTTGAGTTTGAGGGGCAAAACCAGGAGGATTAAGAACATTCTTAGTATTAGCATAAGAGAAATTTTCATGGTTCCTATTGTTAGGGTGATAATGTGTAGGTGTAGAACTATTATTATATCCCCTAGAATTAAAATTTGATACATACTGAACCTGCTCGATGGTCTCCTCCTGAGGTCTAGATGCTAAAGCAGCAGCTGATTCAATTGACTGTGCACTCCCTGTACCTGAAAATTTCATAAAAGCATTGGCAAGGGAAGTCATCTGGGCCTGGAGTGCACTTACTTTATCAACCTCAAACACTCCAGCAGCAATCTTTTTAGGTGTAGACCGCTCAGATGGCCACTGATAGCTGTTGGTGGCCATATCCTCTAAAAGTGTGCGAGCGTTTTCCACGGTCTTGGACAACAGAGTCCCACCTGCAGCTGCATCAACAATCGTTTTTGTACTAGGAGTTAAACCATTATAAAACAACTGTACTTGAAGCCAATCGGGGTAACCATGTTGAGGACACTTCCTCAGTAGCTCTTTGAATCGTTCCCAAGCTTCGAACAGCTGCTCATCATATTGTTGTTGGAATGTCCCAATCTCGGTCCTCAGCTTGACCGTCTTAGCAGGAGGGAAAAATTTCTTTAAAAAGGCCTGGACCAAAGCATCCCAGGTGGTGATGCTCCCAAGAGTAATAGACTGCAACCAATCTCGTGCTTTATCCTACAAAGAAAAGGGAAATAAACGTAAGCGAATAGCATCCTCAGAGACTCCATTAATCTTTACCGTCCCACAAATATCCAAAAATGATTTAAGATGAGAATTTGGATCCTCAGTGGGCGATCCTCTGTATGCACAGTCTCGAGCCATTTGAATAAGACCGGTTTTCAGCTCAAAGTTGTTGGCATTAATCGGTGCATAGACAATTCCCGACTGTTGCCCCTGAAACACAGGCTGAAAATAATCTCTAATAGGCCTAGGCTCCTCAGGTAGATTTTGGTCTGCCATTTGAATAATTTCTCTATTTTCCCTTCGAAGCCTAAGAATTGTTCTTTCTATCTCGGGATCAAATGGTATCACTTCTCTACTACTACGCATGCAAAATTAAAAATACCTTAAAAAGAAAAGAAAAAAAAACAAATATGGAAATAAATAAAGAAAAGGAAACAACAAATCTAAATATGGAAAATATAATCAAGAAAAATGAAACAAACTAACCTAATATGGAATGCAAAAAAAAAAAAAAAATATGACAAAATGCAAATAAGGAAACTAACCTAGAAAAGGAAAAACAAGAACAAATAAGGAAAAGATTACACAACTAAAAGGAAACTAAGCTAGAAAATCAAATATGGAAAGAAAGACAAATAAGGAAAAAATGCAACAAACATAAAAAAAAAAGTAACAATACACCCTAAATTAAGATCAAGCAATTTTTCCACAATATCGATCTAACTAAATGTGCCAATCCCCGGCAACGGCGCCAAAAAACTTGATGTGGACTTTTCCTACCGCAAGCGCACGGGTCAAGTAATAATATAGTGAATAGTAAATTCGAATGTCGTCCTCTGGATTGGATTTTTAAGCAAATCAAGTATTGTGAATTATCTTGCCCAATTTTATTTAGGGATCAAAAAGTGATGAAAAGATGATGATAAAACCAATAATCAAAGCAAATAAAAAGAATGGAAATTCAATTGGGAAAACTACTTAGGGAATTGATTTCGCCGATTTCGTTTAGGATTGATTTTAAAGAATAAGTTATTATGCACAATGAAATTATGAGCCAAAGACCCTTTAATCACAACTACCTCTCCCGAGTATAATTGATTCTCATGCAAATTAACCAACTTGATATCCCTATCTAAGTTTATTAATATGCAAGGCAATGAGATCTTTTAACCAATTCTAAAGTTAATCTAAAACCGTCAAGAATTAGAAATTAAACTTTATTCATGCAATCTTGAGTAAGTCTAAATCAAATCCCCTCTCCCGAGCTAGATTCGAAACTTAAATCATCCAACTAATGGCCAATTAATTGAAAGCATTAAATCAAGATTACAAACACAATAACATTGCACAACTTAAACCATAAATCAATCCATAAACTTAATCAACTACATCAATCCCTAAGCTACAAGTTTAGCTACTCATGAATGTAAATACAATCTCAACTAAACATGTGTAAGCCATAAATCTAACTAAAGAAAGAAAAGGGAAAAGAAAACTCAATGTAGGCCGAGTCCCGACGTCCCCGTCACGATCCCCACGAACAATGGGTTGATTTCCAAGTTCCTCCTTTGTTTTCAGCTCCAAAAGCCCTCTATTCTGTCCTCTTTACGGCTCCAAAAGGTCCCAAATTGATCTCCCAAAAACCTAGCCGAAGTGAAGCTTATATTCTGTTTTTTTCGTCGAAGCGTCGAGACGCTGTCAAGACAGCGTCGCGACGCTGCCTCTTAAACGCGCGTTCTGAATAAGGAAAAACGGTAGCGTCGGGACGCTTCCTATCGTAGCGTCTCGACGCTGTAAGCTGTACGCGCCTAATCTGATATGGAATGTGAGCGTCGAGACGCTCAAGAGCTAGCGTCTCGACGCTAGCCTGCTGTTGACCGAGATTTGACTTTTCTCCACTTTTACTCTTTTCATTCCTTTGCATCTTTTCACACCCCGAGCATCCGATTAACTCTGATATTGCATTATAGCTCCAATCAACCATTTCCTACAAGATAAACATTAAAGTGCAATAAAATGGCCCAAAAATCATACAAGACTAGCTTAATTAAATAAGTAAAGATAGCTAGTTATGCTCGCTATCAGCGCACCGATGACTTAGCAAAGTATTGGCCCTTCCCCAGGCACCCAACACATGCTTTCTAGACTCATCACACCGACCCTTGACCATTTGTACCCAAGGCCTCGATGCTCCTCTTAAACCAATGGTGACGTGCCACCCCTCGACCATTTGTACCCGAGGTGCACTGACACTCACCTAACTTTCTTTTCTTTCACACTTTAGGTCCCTGACCTATAACTCACATCTACTAGAATGCATATGCCCTGCAACATGCTTCTAGACTCATGCATCATGCCCACAAAGCATATACGTGCAACTACACATGCTCTCGTCCATGCTTAACTCATATGCACAAATAGAACCAACATGCTTGCAACCATTCATCACGCAACAACGATTCATGCTTTTCCACAGAATCATATACATATATATATATTCAAAGAACAGGAACAAGAGAACAGTTATAAGACAAGGAAACATTCAGCATGCAACACACAGTCAAACAGACTTCAACAAGTAGGAACTACTTACACAAGCGCTCCTAAGCGATCCTAAACAGGCCAACGGAGCTCCTAAACATCAGGATAAATACTACGAGTCAAAACCAAGCTTAAGAACCTAATGATAACTAAAGAATGCTTAGAGAATGGATTACTTACCGAAACCACTTGATACTAAACCGGAAGAGCCTAAAAGAGCTCAACTACAAGCAACGACTTCTAACGATTAGGAATTGATAAACAACACCCAAGAGACTTAATAAAGGAAGGTAAAGGGTGCTGGAATTTACCGCTTAGTGCTCAAACAACCTTGAGAACAAGCTGACTTGTGTTCGAAACGATCCAACAACCAAGATCCCAAGTCACCGGGTTATGGGTAACCAAAATCAAGGTCTTTCGGGTTGTGGGTATTCGCTGAACACGATATTTGAGATCAAACGCACGCTGAACAGCAACCGAATTTACCTAATTCAGCAACTATAAGGCTTATAACGAATGGGCATCGATCACTTAAGCTATAAAACTAATAACAGCATTGAATCTTACCCAACGGACCCGATATCACACAAGACGGGTTGCAACAACCTCGAACAACGCACTAGAACGATCCTTGGGCAGTGGGTATGCAAGTCGATGTGTTTCGAACCTAATCGAACACCTAGACGGCGCTGCAGATCAGAAAATCGAACAACATTAAACTTTCAGCACCTAAAAGGAATGGGCATTCTACCAAAAGCTCCAAACAAGAATGGGTAAACTATATTTGAGGTTTATAAAGCATGGGTAATGCTGAGAGCTTACCGAAAGAGCCTAAGCACGCCGAAACGATCCTTAAATCAGCCCGAACGCGCCTAAACACCAGAACAACGAAGATTCCAGCTTCTACTCACTAGCCCAGTCGAACACAAGAGAAAGAGTGATCGATTAAACGATGCAGCGATTGAAAATGAGCGGTTACAAGAGGGAAAAAGAAACTTACGCCACGAGTTTGGAGGAACAACGCTCGAAATCGCGGGTGTTGGTCGACGCTCGAGAGGACAGAAGCGAGCGCTGCAAAGGAGACGAACCGACGCCAGAGGAGGAGCTCTAGTGAAGACCCACGACCGCGACACCTACCCACACGCACGCGGATGGAGAAAAGAGAGGAAGACGAAGGCTTCGCAAGCCTTGCTGCCGGCGGACGATCACGCAAGAGGGAGGGAGAAAACGGGAGAGAGATGCGCGCACGGGGGAGAGGAAGGGGGACCGACGATGGTCTGCTGCCGGCTGAAGAAAAACGCGAGGGGGGGGGTCTGGCGGCTGCTGCTCACGAAAAGGAGGAGGGAGAAGGAGATAATTTTGCTTTAGGGTTTCTTTTTCCCTTATTTCCTTATTCTTTTCTTTTTAAAAGAACCTAAGAGAAAAATCCCAATTTAATTAGGAATAAGGTCTTATCTAGGATTTTATTTAAAAACCCTAACTTAATCCCTAAAAGACTTGGGAGGAAAAATAACTCGATTGACAAAAGAGTTTGGGCCTTTTTGATATTTAAAATAAATATCAAACGTTAAGCCTCTAACTTCAGGAATTTAAAGATTTAATTAAAAATCTCTTTCCCCTACATTTTAGAAGTTTAGTTTAACGACCCAAGGCCAAAGTTAAATTCTAATTTTCCCAAATTAGAATAAGAACGCCCAATAAATTCAAAAATGGCTCGATTTCGAAACGCGGGGCGTTACAATCTCCCCACCTTAAGAGCTTTCGTCCTCGAAAGACTCCAGCTCGAACAACTCAGAGAATTAGGCTCAAACTTCACCTACTTCTTCCTGGTAGCTCCTTCCGCTCTATGGTTCGCCCATAGCTCTTCTACCAAAACATCGATCTAACTTCTCAAAACCTTCGCTTCCTTGGACGGGACCTTGACAGACTTCTCCACCACAAATGTCAAGTCCTCAATCGACGACAGGGGTTCAGAATTCACACATGCGAAGGATTACGCACGCATTTCCACAATGTGGACACATAGACACATCATGCACAGTTGACATGGTCGGTGATAACGCCAACCTGTAAGCAACCAGCTCGATGCGCTCCAAGACCTCATAAGGACCAATGAACCCAAGCTAAGCTTCTTATCAACAAGCAAAGAAACCTTTCGACGACACCACGTGCCAGAACACACGATCACCCAAAACTGAACTCCAGAACTCGAAAGAGCTCGCCTAACCACACTGGTGGACTGGCCTTGACTCCATCTCACACTTCACAAGGCATTTAACACCAGAGGCTTTTGCTCCCCAAACCATTTCCTCCTAGGATTCCAAAGCTCAAAACTGAGGCACAAGAGGAACAGTTGTGTATGCATTACATCAACTCCTGGGACGAGTTGTGTTGAGCATACAACCCTTGAAGCAAAACTCGCTTACCGGCAACTAGACCAAGTGCATTAAGAACACTAAAGGTCTTGACAAAATCCAGATCGAACTCGGATCTTGCACGATCTACCGGAACTTAGCCATATGCATGAGAAAGTGGAGCTAAGCTAGCTGCTTCAGCACAACGCACATGAGGCTCATTCCAACGATGCCACTTGAAGAACACATGCCGCTAACGGCAACTTAGAACTTCAAGCTTGACATAACCACAACCCACCTTCAATGACCACAAGAATGCTCATCCCGGTCCTACGAAAGGCTTCATAAACAACTTCACCAACTTAAACTCACTTAGTTGGTAAGTTTCAACCCAACTTCAAACAGGCATTACTGAAGAAGGAAACAACTACTACGGAACGGCTTCCACTGCGCCAACTCACTTTTTTTTCAAACCACCCTTCAAGAATGGCTACGAGATGGCACTAACACCACCGTTGGCACTACCTTATAACTGCACACCAAGGTAACTTTGTCGAGACGACAACTAACGCTGCAGTCATGACTCGATACTGATACTCAATATCTCCTTGGCTTTGGATTGAGGTCTCACTGCATGAGGGAATTGCTCTAACTCTTGGTTTGACAACCAACACCATTGAGCATCGCCACGAGCAAATCCAAAAAACCTCGAGACTTGATTCACGAAACCCAAGCAACGGCAAGGCTACTTATGAGTCCGAAGACATAAAATAAGCTTGCAACGTTCAATCACACTTGGATTCTTAGGCAGCCTCTTGAACGAACACTCCTTGACCTTCACCAGGGAGATTGGATGCAAACTATCCTAAGGAAACCTTCTGCTTAACTCAAAGGAAATCCTCAACTCCTTAGAAACCAGACGACACCAATCGAGCCTTGAACAACTGAGGAACAGAGGATCTAAGCACCACGAAGCACCCATAAGAGTTGCAAAGCTATTTAAGCCCGAAGATCTCACAGCAAGCTTGCAACACTCAAACTTGACTTTGAAAGCCACTTTGGAACAAAGATTCCATGATCCCAACTAAGAAACTGGATTACAAAATTATTCTAGGAAAATCCTTTTTCCCCTTGAAGCTAGCCTATACAGGGAAATTTAAAAACAAGGCACCAAGGAAAAGGATACCCTAACAATTCTAGCTTCAAGATTTGCTGACAAACAAAGCCACAAAACAAAGGAATGATCCATGCACACACACATCAACGAACAGATATGCACAAGACAAGCATAAATCATAAGAACAAGATTTCAGAACCCGAAGATATAGACTTAAGAAGAGAAGGGATTACTAACATTGAGCGAGGGGCATGCTGACTCCCCACCTTAGGAACTATCTTCATCATCGGAATCATCGACATCGTAAAGCTCTGGGTATTCTGCCTTGAGTTCCTCATCGGTGACACAGGGCAAGAACTCCTCAGTGCACGCGCCAGATCCTGACGGAGACCCTCTAACCTTCTGACTAGCTGCAAGCACTACCACTTCGCTCTTCTTCTTGGCACCAGATGACGTGCCAACCTCTTGGGACCGATCCGTCCTGGGGATGTCCCTATCCAACATCCGAGCGCTCGCTAGGGCTGCTGTAAAGGTGGCCGGTCGACCAAGCCTGACCAAACCTCGAATTTCTGCGCGGAGCCCATTAACGAATCGGTTGATCCTAATCTCTTCGGTGGCAACCAACCCTGGGACTCGGCAGGATAACTCTTCAAACCTTCTGACATACTGCTCCACAGACAAGGTCCCTTGAACAAGAGAGACAAACTCCGCTTCTTGCTCAACACCAGCAAAACGACAGCCAAAATGGTCTCGCACAAGACCTTTGAACCCCAACCAGGAAATGGGATTCTCTAGGCGGTTCTCGGTTTGACCCACAACCTTCCACCAAGTGCGAGCATGGCCTTTGAGCATAAAGGCAGCTCCTTGGACCCGCTGTTGGGCATTAGCTCCAAGAAATTGAAATATCGCTTCCAAAGCGGCTGTCCAATCTACCACTGCTTCAGAACTATCCGAGTGCCCATCGAATGAAGGAGGCTTCGCCTTCATGAAACTCTTGATAAACTGCACATCTTCGCCAACAGCAGGGGCTCCATTTGCACCGACATGCTGCAGGTTGTTCAGGAATGCATTGCCAAGCATCGCCTGCAATGCCTCTGCTGCCAGCACAGGAGGCGCTAGGGGAGGAACAGGAGGATTCGCCTCAGGATGCGAATTAACCTCGGGAATGTCTGGGGGGCCAAAACGTCCACTACCTTGACTGCTACTGGAACTCATCGCTGAAAGGAAACGATGAACTCACTTAAGGAACACTCCTTAGAACTAGAATAGAAGGGGCTAACCTCAGACTAAGGCATAACCCTAGGCTCAAAACGAACAACCTAAGCCTACTAACAAACAACATCGCACAAACAATCACAAGGAAAACCAAAAGCTATCTAGCCAACTATGGGAGCATCCTAAACCTAGCTACTATATAACAAGCAACATAGGAAAACAACATGCTCGGACAAGGCAAACAAGCACATAACAGGAATTCAAGCAAGCAGCAACAATTATGCAAACAATAGAGTAAATCAGAACAATCACAGCAACATAATAATATCTTAACCAGACCAACGTACCTGGTGATGGAGAGGAGAACGAGGAAGACCATAACCCTAAACATCCAAACAACCTAGATTTCCTAGGCCAGTCTACAGGAACAACTCTGCTCTGATACCAACTGTAACGCCCCAGGATTTCCAATAAATATCCTAGTGCCATTACTAACTCCTAAGCCAGAACTAACCGTGAGCACCGAAAATTTCGGCAGCATAACGGCGTACATTGGACTAACCCAAAATTTTACTCTAACCTGCTAAGCATAAAACACTTCTAAGCATCAACTCCATCAACTACAACACAACAGAGCTTCGCAGAAACCAACAACCAGACAGGCCACACGTCACAACTATTAACTAATCAGAAACATAAAGCTAACGGAGCTTATAACATTAATCACTTGAAATCAACTTATTGATCACTAACTGAATGAAACAATAGGGTTCATTAAAATAATGCAACTAAACCTAGAGACTAACAAAAGTAAATCAGAATTAACCAAGTCCAACATCTTTCAAACGACAAGCACATCTATCCTAGCTAAACCAAGAGAAATAAATGGACAAGAACAAGCTACAAGCTATGGTTCCTCCTCATAAGCCTCCTCCGCATCACCATGGTCCACGCAGTCATCATAACCTGCAAAATCTGGTAGTTGGGGGGAGAGAGGAGGGGGTCAGTACACTAAGGTACTGGTAAGCAGCCCCTACCTGAGAAGCCATCAAACAGCAAACAACAAACAACATGCTCTTCATGCGCAAACAACATGCTTTTCAAAGCGGTAAACATAATATCATGCTCAAAAGCTAGTAAAACAAATGACTCTCCTAAGCCATAACTCACGCATCTTTCTATATGCAACTTGCTAACCACTCAAGCTCCACGAGCTCACTCAACGCTCATATTTAGCCCTCACATGGCTCTCCAAGACTGACCCTTCGAGTCGCACTGTCCCCTGACCATTTGTACCCAGGGCCACAATGATCTCTACGGAGCTCGGCGTTTGACCCTTGACCATTTGTACCCAAGGCCTCAAACTGTGCATCGCCCCTTGACCATTTGTACCCAAGGCGCACCGATGACTTAGCAAAGTATTGGCCCTTCCCCAGGCACCCAACACATGCTTTCTAGACTCATCACACCGACCCTTGACCATTTGTACCCAAGGCCTCGATGCTCCTCTTAAACCAATGGTGACGTGCCACCCCTCGACCATTTGTACCCGAGGTGCACTGACACTCACCTAACTTTCTTTTCTTTCACACTTTAGGTCCCTGACCTATAACTCACATCTACTAGAATGCATATGCCCTGCAACATGCTTCTAGACTCATGCATCATGCCCACAAAGCATATACGTGCAACTACACATGCTCTCGTCCATGCTTAACTCATATGCACAAATAGAACCAACATGCTTGCAACCATTCATCACGCAACAACGATTCATGCTTTTCCACAGAATCATATACATATATATATATTCAAAGAACAGGAACAAGAGAACAGTTATAAGACAAGGAAACATTCAGCATGCAACACACAGTCAAACAGACTTCAACAAGTAGGAACTACTTACACAAGCGCTCCTAAGCGATCCTAAACAGGCCAACGGAGCTCCTAAACATCAGGATAAATACTACGAGTCAAAACCAAGCTTAAGAACCTAATGATAACTAAAGAATGCTTAGAGAATGGATTACTTACCGAAACCACTTGATACTCAACCGGAAGAGCCTAAAAGAGCTCAACTACAAGCAACGACTTCTAACGATTAGGAATTGATAAACAACACCCAAGAGACTTAATAAAGGAAGGTAAAGGGTGCTGGAATTTACCGCTTAGTGCTCAAACAACCTTGAGAACAAGCTGACTTGTGTTCGAAACGACCCAACAACCAAGATCCCAAGTCACCAGGTTATGGGTAACCAAAATCAAGGTCTTTCGGGTTGTGGGTATTCGCTGAACACGATATTTGAGATCAAACGCACGCTGAACAGCAACCGAATTTACCTAATTCAGCAACTATAAGGCTTATAACGAATGGGCATCGATCACTTAAGCTATAAAACTAATAACAGCATTGAATCTTACCCAACGGACCCGATATCACACAAGACGGGTTGCAACAACCTCGAACAACGCACTAGAACGATCCTTGGGCAGTGGGTATGCAAGTCGATGTGTTTCGAACCTAATCGAACACCTAGACGGCGCTGCAGATCAGAAAATCGAACAACATTAAACTTTCAGCACCTAAAAGGAATGGGCATTCTACCAAAAGCTCCAAACAAGAATGGGTAAACTATATTTGAGGTTTATAAAGCATGGGTAATGCTGAGAGCTTACCGAAAGAGCCTAAGCACGCCGAAACGATCCTTAAATCAGCCCGAACGCGCCTAAACACCAGAACAACGAAGATTCCAGCTTCTACTCACTAGCCCAGTCGAACACAAGAGAAAGAGTGATCGATTAAACGATGCAGCGATTGAAAATGAGCGGTTACAAGAGGGAAAAAGAAACTTACGCCACGAGTTTGGAGGAACAACGCTCGAAATCGCGGGTGTTGGTCGACGCTCGAGAGGACAGAAGCGAGCGCTGCAAAGGAGACGAACCGACGCCAGAGGAGGAGCTCTAGTGAAGACCCACGACCGCGACACCTACCCACACGCACGCGGATGGAGAAAAGAGAGGAAGACGAAGGCTTCGCGAGCCTTGCTGCCGGCGGACGATCACGCAAGAGGGAGGGAGAAAACGGGAGAGAGATGCGCGCACGGGGGAGAGGAAGGGGGACCGACGATGGTCTGCTGCCGGCTGAAGAAAAACGCGAGGGGGGGGGGTCTGGCGGCTGCTGCTCACGAAAAGGAGGAGGGAGAAGGAGATAATTTTGCTTTAGGGTTTCTTTTTCCCTTATTTCCTTATTCTTTTCTTTTTAAAAGAACCTAAGAGAAAAATCCCAATTTAATTAGGAATAAGGTCTTATCTAGGATTTTATTTAAAAACCCTAACTTAATCCCTAAAAGACTTGGGAGGAAAAATAACTCGATTGACAAAAGAGTTTGGGCCTTTTTGATATTTAAAATAAATATCAAACGTTAAACCTCTAACTTCAGGAATTTAAAGATTTAATTAAAAATCTCTTTCCCCTACATTTTAGAAGTTTAGTTTAACGACCCAAGGCCAAAGTTAAATTCTAATTTTCCCAAATTAGAATAAGAACGCCCAATAAATTCAAAAATGGCTCGATTTCGAAACGCGGGGCGTTACACTATCAGTGATAGAAAAACTTTCTACCACTGATAGAATCTATCAGTGATAGAAACTTTATTCTATCAGTGATAGAAACTTTTTATCATTGATAGAAAATTTTTCTACCATTGATTGAATCTATCAGTGATAGAAAAAGTTTCTATCAGTGATAGAAATCTTCTATCACTGGTCGAAAGAGTTTTTCTATCAGTGATAGAAACTTTCTATCATTGATAGAAAATGTTTCTACCACTAATATAATCTATTAGTGATAGAAATATCAGTGATAGAAACTTTCTATCACTGATAGAAAATTTTTCTACCACTGATAGAATCTATCAGTGATAGAAAGACTTTCTTAGAAGATTTCTATCAATAAAAAAAAAAAGACAAGGAAGAAGAAGATGAGCGCGCCAATCAATTTTTCTATCACTGATAGATTCTATCAGTGATAGAAATCTTCTATCACTGATAGAAAGCTTTCTATCAGTGATAGAAACTTTCTATCACTGATAGAAAATGTTTCTACCACTTATAGAATCTATTAGTGAGAAACTGTCTATCACTAATAGAATATTTTTCTACCACTGATAGAATCTATCAATGATAGAAAGATTTCTATCAATTTAAAAAAAAAAAAAAAAAAACTGACGAGGGAGAAGAAGAAGCGTGCGCCAAACAGGGGCAAATAGGGGCAGGGGCAATTCAGGAATATAAAAAATTAATTAAAAAATTTTGCCATATTTGCAAATATTTTTAAAAATTGTTATATTTGTCATTATTTATCCTCATGTTGCCACCCATTACAATTATCCTTTAAATTAAAGCAATTTGACACTCATTGTTCTGTATAATCTTCATGCTCCTAATAGAATGGATAAGCCACTGTTATTTCAATTTCTTATTATTATTTTATTTTATTTTCTAAGTTTTGTGTATAGTTTTATAGTCTTTAATCTAACTTAATTTCATGTGTCCCTACTTTAGAATTTCTAAAATTTTGAATAACAAATGGTCTTTTCCCAATTTGAAAACTTGAGACTAAGCTTTTATGATTTTTTGAGGTTGAGTAGTGTTTCTTTATGGGTTTTGGTTAAAATTCCATAAATACCTGCAATTCCCAATTAAAAATAATTTCAACTTTTTTTAAAAATGGATTATTAAAGTTTTAAACTTGAGACTGAGTAGTGTTTCATTTTTAGAATTTGTTTGAATAAATTCTTTAAATGCATGAAATTCTCGGCAATTTTTGAGAAAAAGTAGTGTTCTCTTTATGGACCTTCCAATTCCATAAATACATGAAATTTCTCATTAGTTGTGAATTTTCAAATTTGGGGAATTTTTCATAAATTTACCAAAATGAAATTTCATCGACTCATTATGAGAATGAGTAGTGTTCTCTTTTTAGAATTTATTGTAGAAGTGTCATCCAAATAAAGTCATTTTGAGGAAAAGTAGTGTTCTCTTTATGGATTTTCCAATTCCATAAATACATGAAATTTCTCATTAATTGTGAATTTTCAAATTTGGGGGGTGTTTTCCATAAATTTCCAAAAATTGATATTCTTTAATTTATTATGTTTTTCTAAAACCGAGATTGAGTAGTGTTCTCTTTTTGGAATTTATTTGATTAAATTCCTTAAGTACATGAAATTTCTCACAATATCCAATGATGGAAGTTAGAAAGTTAAAATTTTGATTTTCTAATATTCTTGAGGTGAGGAAAGTTATTTTGGGAAACCAAAATAAATTTTCAATATTTTTTTAATGGCTTTTGTGCCACTCATAATGGTTGGTTCATATTTTGTGTCCAAAATATGGATTAATAAATATGGGACATTTAAATATAAAAGAAAATAAAATTTTGTGGACCAATATTTACTTGTGTCCAAATTGGATAATAAAAGATAAAATTTGGTAATCGTTTTCACGGGTGTTGTAGGGTGCTAATACCTTCCCTACACACAAATGACTTCCGAACTCAAATTTGATTTACGCATACCATTTTTTTTTTGTTAAATTGGGTGACCAATCACACCCTTAATATGATTGGTGGCCACTCCAAAACTCTTTTCCAAGAGACCCTTAAAAGAGGATGTCGGTCGCTTCGCGTCGCGATCACGTTGCGACAGCTTGGCAACTCCACTGGGGACTGCTTCATGAGAGTCTAAACTGCTGAATTTTTAGATTTTCTTTATTATCCAAATACTTTTATATGATTTTTTTTGTTGGTCCATTTTGTTTATTTGTTTTTTTAGTAATTTTTTTGTTTCTTATTTATTATTTTATTGTGTTGTTTAGTTTATTGTAAATTATCTTCCTATTACTTCTATTCTGTTTATTATGTAAATCTAAGTTATATATTGTCATGCATCTCACACAAATTCACAAGCCTCCTACCCGGGCTATACCCTTTAAGATTAGAATTGAGAATGTAGTAGTGTCGACCTTCGAGGGGTTCCGGCCCCCGTGCAGGCACACGAAAAATTCTCGCTCAGATTAATCTTTTTATTATTTTTTTTATAATATCAGGATTTATTTGAGGGCCTTATCCATTTAGGATTTAGACATGCCAACACTCCATTTTTTGTATCTGGTAGTTGTTATTTCATGTATTTATATTGATATTTCATTAATTTATTATTCTATCCAATTAATGTCATTTATGTTTTCATTTATTCTATTATTTTATTGATTCGGAAGAGATATTTTATTATTTTATGAAGATCTAAATGACATGTTATCATGCATCTCACACAAAATCACAAGCCTCCTACCCGGGCTATACCCTTTAAGATTAGAATTGAGGATGTAGTAGTGTCGACCTTCGAGGGGTTCTAGCCCCCATGCAGGCACACGAAAAATTCTCGCTCAGATTAATCCTTTTATTATTTTTTATAATATCAGGATTGATTTGAGGGCCTTATCCATTTAGGATTTAGACATGCCAACACTTCATCATTTTGTATCCAGTAGTTATTTCATGTATTTATATTGATATTTCATTAATTTATTATTCTATCCAATTAATGTTGTTTATTTTATATGTTCATTTATTCTATTATTTTATTGATTCGAAAAAGATATTTTATTATTTTATGAAGATTTAAGTTGCATGTCACCATGTATCTCACACACATTCACAAGCCTCCTTTCCGGGGTATACCCTTTAAGATTAGAATTGAGGATGGAGTAGTGTCGACCTTCGAGGGGTTCTGACCCCCGTGCAGGCAGACGAAAAATTCTCGCTCAAATTAATCCTTTTGTTATTTTTTTTAAAAAATAATATCATGATTAATTTAAGGGTCTTATTCATTTAGGATTTAGAAATACCCACACTTCATTTTCTATGCGCCAATTATTTCATGTATTTACTATGTCTCATATTTCTATTTTTTTTTAATATTTTTATCCAATCAAGGTTGTCATGACTCTTTAAGACTGGATTAAATATTTGGTAGTGGCAAGTTTTGAGGGGTTTCGAACTCTATGAGATACCTTCTTTCACTAATTTTTTTTTCTTCCTTCTTCTTTCCTTCATTCCTAATTAAGCTAATTGGAAAATCTACATTTCTATATTGAAGGTCATGTCTTGGGTTTTATATTCCTCCCTTATAAAATTTGAGAGTCTAACTTTTCTATACCCTTCAAGGTCTTGCATTTTTTTTCTTTTTTCTCCCTCTTCTTTTTCTTCCTCCAATTTTTTTTTTTTATATTTTTTATATTTTTTTAGGGGCAGTTGCAAGAATAACAAAAAATAATATGGAATTTGCAACCATGTCATCAGTTTTTTAATGTTGCAAATATAGCAAAAAAACGTGGGCCCGCCTAAGCATTAAAGTTGAAAAGTCAAAAAAACCCCTAAAACACGCTGGAATTTTAAAAAGTATATCAATGGTGTTATTGATATACTGTATATCAGGTACATCATTCATTTATTTAGTGTTCTGATATACTAGATATTGGGTATATCAATCAACTGATATACTAAATATAAAGTATATCAGATGTATATTTTGTGAATATAATATACTTCATTTATGAAGTATACACATGAGCTTTTTTTAGATATCTTTGATATACTTCATCAATAAAGAATTAGAAATATTAGTTTTATTTGGACACAATATGTGTGGTAGGGGATTTAAACCTCTAACGTCTTGGTTGAATGTGTATATCTTATGCTAGTTGAGTTATGCTCATGTTTGGCAAATATGTCATCAATATATTATACATCATCTTAATAATATACTACCGATACATTAATGATATACTTTAAATTACATTTTTAGTGACTATTAATACACTAATGATATACTTAAAATTGCATCTTATTGATATACTTATAACAAATTTTGCATTCCATGACCTTCATAATACACCAAAAATTAAAAATATATATCAGTGGTTTTTTTTCTTAATAACAAGTCTATCATTGATGTATTTAGCTACTCCTAATCAGGCATATCAATTTTATTAATTATTTTAGTATAAAAAAATGAGGTAAGTTAAAAAACAAAAAAAACGAATGAGGTATATCAATGGTATATCAACATTCATAACAGGACATTTCATTTTAAAAGATGTAAATAACACAACATAATTCAATAAAGAGAAAAGAAATCATAACAAATATAAGTAAAGAAAGTAACATATGAAGTATATCATTGATATATCAACATTTAATCAAGTATATCAAATGTTATGCTTATCCTATCAAGTATATATTAGGTATATCATTGTATTCATTCAAGTATATCAAATTTGGTATATTAGTTAACTGATATACATTATATTTCGTATATCAGTAAATATAAAGTATATCAGATATACTACTAATATACCTGTTGATATACCAACAAGGGTAAAACTGGAATAATAAAAAAAACGGAAATCAGATTTTTAAAATTTTGCTATGTTTGCAAACCTAAAAAATCATAGCTAGATTTGCAAATATCCTAATATTTTTTGCTACCCATTGCAATTTCCCATTTTTTTATTATTTTTTTTATATTTTTTATTTATTACATTTTTTTCTTTCTATTATTATTATTATTTAATTAAATTATTTTTATTCTTATTATTTTTATTTTATATTTTATATTATATATTTATTTATTATGATTATTATTATTATTATTTGTAAAAGGAGTTCCTTTCATGTATGTGCATTAATTCCTTAAAATCTAAGGTGAGTAGTGTTTACCTTCGAAGAGTTTCGGCTCTCGTGTAGGCACATGAAAGTCTTATAATATTATTAATAATGCTAATTACTATACTTTTTTTTTGTTCTCTCTATGTGTGTTATTGTGATGAAAATGGAATAACTGAAATTTTTATTGTCATTTTATGCAAAAGGAGAACACAATGAGCATCAACATGTCCAATGTGTCCATGCATTCATCCTCGACACCTAAGTATGATGAACCAAGTGTTGTTCTCCAATGGGCCGAGAAAATACAGCAAAAATTTGGTGATAGCTTAACTGATTCTTCTCAGATATCCTTACCAACCAGTTGTCAAATCTCTTTCACACAAAACGATTTGACCAAATTGAAGGCCATATGGGAGGGTTTGTCACCAGAGCGTAGATTTGTGTTCTCGAAGAAGTATGGTCATATAGTGGATTTGATGTATATTCCAGTGAATCATTTTACTTTAAGGGCTATAGTTCACTTTCGAGATCTAGCTTACCGTTGTTTCACGTTCGGGTCATTTGACTTATTACCAACAATCGAGGAATATCAAACTATGCTCAACATTCCTGAGAAGGAGGACGACATAATTTATTGTTCCAACCCCAAGTTAACAGCAAAAAGGACTTTATCAAAGTTTTTGACAAACATCCACGCTGCTGATATTCAAAAGTACATAAGGACTAAAGGGGAAGAAGAAAGCATATCTTTAGATTATTTAATAAAGATCACTCAAGCCCACCTGGATGAGGATAAGGGTCTGACTTTATTTGCATTATGTATTTATGGAGTAGTGTTTTTTTGGAGTAGTGTTATTCCCTAAAGCAAAGGGATATGTTGATGGGAAAGTAACGAAATTGTTCTTTGACATAGAATGAGGAGCCAATCCAGTTATACCATTATTAGTAGAAACTTTTCGATCTCTCAACTACTGCAAAATAAGGGGTGAAGGAAAGTTGAATTGTTGTGTTCCATTACTCTACATTTGAATACATAGTCATATCAGATGTCCGTTAGAGTTTAAATGTCCAAAGATAGATTTTAGTAACCCATGGAATTTTACACGTAATACAATCAGTGAGTTTGGTGTAGCAGTTTGGGATCCAACATTCCCAAAGAAGGAAGCATGGATGTCTTTCTTTACAACAATCAAGTTTGAAAATATTATATGGAAGGTTCCATGGATGCCCTTAAAGGCCATGACATATAGATGTGGAGATTTCTATAGTGTGCCTTTGTTAGGGCCATGGGGAGGCATTAATTATGCACCTCTGTTAGTTTTACGACAGATGTGGTTTAAGCAGTTTATACCGGTTACTCACAATCTACAAGAATTAGAGTTTTCTTATGATCTCGAGGACTTCAACGAGAAAAAACGTCAGGCGGTCAATGCATGGAAATCTGTGAGGAAGGTTAAAAGTAAAGGGCATTACGAAGGGGTTACTGGTGAATATGAAGCTTGACAAATGAATAGAAGGAAGAGCATAACAAAGTTCATCCCAAAGGAGAAAAATGAGAAGCCAGAAGAGCCAACACAAGATCAGTTGAGTCAATGGAGTGAAGAATGCAGGAGAATGGAAGAAAGAAATTGGTTATTGGAACAAGAGAATGAGAAGCTACGTAAAGAGACAACTCAATGGATGAATCATGCAACCCAAATACAAAAAGAACTTGAGAAGACTAAAGGATTGTTGGAGAACCATAATGAGCTAGAAAATAGTTACAAAGCTTTAGACCAGGAGATGAGACAGATGAATAAAGAAAATCGAAGTTTGAAAAATGAAAGTGCGACATTACGAGAAGTGTTGAAATCCCGAGAGGACTACATCAAAGATTTAGAAAATGGGAAGAGTTTGCTTGTGGAATTCATCAATGAATTGAATACATCGATTAGTAACAAAACACACAAATAACAGAATTAGAGACGAATAATCATTCTTTGCGGGAAACTGTCGACACTTTACAAGCGAGAATGGTAGAGCGAACACTCAGAAGAATATGGAACACTGAGAAATTGTGACGAGTCTTTACACCACCAGCTCACCGTACACCAAAATTCAAGTGAAATGATATTGCATAAGTATCAGCAGCTGGAGGCAAATTACAAAAAAATGAAGATTGATTATGACCTACAAGGAAGAAATTTTCATATGATCTTAGGGCTAATGGCTTCGCAGAATGGGTAGCTGAACTAAGAGTCAATATTTCTCTGATGCAACCTAAAGTAGATGACTTGGATAGGTTTCTAAGGATGATATGCAAAGAACTTGGGCATCTTGGTTGTTTTCATTAATTGTTCATTTTTGTTGAATTTTGCATTTATGACAATAAAAAATAATGTACATTGCACTTTCTCTTTATAGTGTACCCTTTAGTTAATAATTAGTTTATTTATTTGTTTGTTTGTTTGTTTTTATTTTCTCTCTTTTTATTTATTTATTTATTTATATTATTAGTTATTACTATTTTTTGTTTATTCATTATCTTTTCTCCCCTTTCTCAAAAGGAATAAAAATAGCTCGCAACATTCCAATTCACCATCCCAACAATACAAGTTATAAAAGACGAATCATGGAAGAGCAAGGAAAGGATATGGAGAAAATGAAACAAGATATCAATAATCTTAGTGAACAAGTAGCGAAAATTCTAGAGTTACTTTCAACTAGGAAAGGAAAAAGGGTTATAGAAGCAGCACAGACAAGCAATCCAATCCAAGAAATCGATGATCCTACTTATCCACCAGGATTTACTCCTCAACATGTACGACAACGCCTGCATTTTCCACAGCCACAAACTCCCCAACAATATGTTGCTTCGAATCCACTCTACACTCCTGTTCCAAATATGGAACAATTGGAAGCTCAAGCTGGAATTCAAATCAATAATATGACAATGTCTGGTCAACAATCGGAGATGAGATAGCATGAGGGCGTTCAAACTAAGGAAAAGTTGGAGGTTCTAGAAGAAAGATTACGAGCAATTGAAGGGACATATGTTTATGGAAATATTGATGCCACACAATTGTGTTTAGTGTCAGGTTTGACGATTCCAGCAAAATTTAAAGTCCCAGAGTTTGATAAATATGATGGATCATCATGTCCTAGGAGTCATCTCATAATGTACTGCAGAAAAATGGCTGCACACATCAATAATGACAAATTATTGATCCATTGCTTTCAAGATAGTTTAACTGGGCCAGCCACTCGATGGTATATACAGTTAGACAATACACACATTCATGTTTGGAAGGACCTAGCAGACGCATTTCTAAAGCAGTATAAGCATAATATTGACATGGCACTAGATCGTCTTGACTTGCAGAGGATGGAGAAAAGAACTTCAGAAAGTTTCAAGGAGTACGCCTAGAGGTGGAGGGATATGGCAGCCGAGGTTCAACCACTGCTAACAGATAAGGAAATGACGGTTATGTTTATGCACACTTTGTGATCTCCCTTTTATGATCACATGATTGGTAATGCAACAACCAGCTTCTCTGACATCATCGTTATTGGTGAAAGAATTGAATACGGAATTAAGCATGGAAGGATAGTAGGCACAACAGCTAAATCGACTGTGGGAAAGAAAGGAACAACATCAAAGAAGAAGGAAAGGGAGGTTCAAGCAATTAGCTTTACAAACTCTTGGAAAAATAAACCAAAGTTTGGTAAAGGAGAATACGAGCAAAAGTACATGAACAATGTCTCTAATGCTCCCTACAATAATTACGTGTAAAGTCATACATTTTGAGGAGTGATGTGAAATTTTCCTACTGCAAGCGCACGGGTCAAGTAATAATAAAGTGATCGTAAAAACAAGTGTCGTCCTCTGGATTGGATTTTTAAGCTAAATCAAGTACTGTAAATTATCTTGCTCAATTCTATTTAGGGAATGGAAAGTAGTGAATGATAAGAATCTAGATCAAAGCAGATAAACAGTGGAGATTCAATTGAAAGAACACTTAGGGGATTGATTTTGCCAATTTAATCTAGGATTGATTTTTAGGGAATAAGTTATCATGCACAATGGAATTATGAGCCTAAGAACCTTTAATCGCAACTACCTCTCCCAAGTATAATTGATTCTCATGCAAATTAACCAACTTGATATCCCTATCTAAGTTTATTAACATGCAAGACATTGAGTTCTTTTGACCAATTCTAAAGTTAATCTAAAAACCGTCACGAGCTTAGAAAATAAACTTTAGTCATGCAATCTTAATAAAGTCAACGCTAAATCCCCTCTGCCGAGCAAGACTCAACACTTAGATCATTCAACTAATGGCCAATTAATTGAAAGTATGAAATTAAAATTGCAAACATAACATCCATTGCACAACTCATACCATAAATCAATCCATAAGCTAAAACGACTACATCAATCCCTAAGCATCAAATTTAGCTACTCATACATAGAGTTACAAGCTCAACTAAACATGAAAAAGCCATTAAATCTAGCGAGAGATAAGGAAAAGGAAAGGAAACACTTAATGTCGTCGAACCCGACACGTCCCCGTCTCGACTCTATGTCCTGCCGCGTGTTTTGATTATGGAAAAACCGAGAGCGTCGAGACGCTGTGACTCTGCCGCCCAAATTAATTAAGGAAAGGCAGTGTCGAGACGCTCCAAGAGTGGCGTCTCGACGCTGGCCTGCAGATTGCCCTCTCTTGGCTTCTTCTAACTGGAATCTTTTCGGTTCTTTGGTATATTTTCGCGTCCCGAACACCCGATTGACTCCAATTCCACGCTTAAGCTCTAATCAACACTTTCCTACAAAATAAACAATTAAATGCAATAAAATGGCCAATAAATCATAAAAGACTAGCTAAATTAAATAGGGAAAAATAGCTAGCTATGCTCGCTATCAAGGAGCTACAAAGCCAACAAATGCACATTTTCAACAGCAAAATGCGCATTCAACTAGACCATTTGTGCAAGGTCAAAATAGTAGGGTCAACCAAAACTGGCATTATGATCTGATTCCCATGACATATACAGAGCTTCTACCTCAACTAATTGAGAATCGACAGTTGGCTCTCATTCTAATGGATCCCGTACAACCTCCTTATCCAAAATGGTATGATCCAAATGTTCGTTGTGACTATCATGCTGGAGGAATCGGACACTCAATAGAGAATTGTTTTGCTTTGAAGAAAAATGTGCAAACCTTAATCAATGCTGGATGGTTAAACTTTAAGAAAGCTGGGGAAAATCCGGATATCAACAATAACCCATTACCTAATCATGAGAACCCAAAAGTGAATGTTTATGAGATTATAATGCCTATGGAGGTACTTTTCGAGACTCTTTCTAATGCGGGGTATGTCAAACAAGAGTACTTGGACCCTACAGTAAGATATGAAGGATATGATGAAGAAAGGCATTGCATATTCCATCTAGGAATTGCTGGACATACTATTCAATATTGTGACAAGTTCAAATCCAAAGTACAACAACTTATGGATTCAAAGATACTCATGATATGTAGAAGAGTAAGTGAAATGAGGGAAGACGAAGTCAGCGCATTAACAGGAGAATCTTCTTCCCACGAAAGGGAAGTAATTGAGCCCTTCCCACCAAAACCTTTGACTATCATATATCAAGAGAATCATAATGCTTCATCTCTTCAAAATCCTCGACCTATCACAATTCAAGTGCCTGGTCCTTTCAAGTTTAAGGACATGAAAGCAGTACCATGGAGATATGAGTGTCAAACTCTTACAAATCCATCAATTGACAGCATTACATGAGTTAGTGGAATAACTCAAAGTGGTAGGTTTTATACACCAGAGAATCTATTGAAACCATCAAGTGGTTTGATACTGGGGCAAACGAGAAAAAATGATAAAAAGATCATGTCTGAGCATGGCAAAGGGCGAGATATAGAAGAGTCTATCATAGCTAAAGATATGGATTACAATAAGCCTGTCACTGAAGAGGAAGCAGAAGAGTTCATAAAGATAGTAAAACAAAGTGACTATAAGATCATAGAGCAACTGCATCATACTCCAGCACGAATCTCTCAACTATCTCTATTTTTGAATTCTTAATCGCATCGCAAAGTGTTGTTGGATATCTTGAACAAAGCGCACGTTGGTCATGATATTTCTATGGAAAAATTAGTGGGACTGTTAGAAACATCACATCCTCCAATTCCATAGTTTTTATTGACGATGAAATCCCACTTTGAGGGTTTAGGTCACACAAAAGCACTGCATATTCAGGTAAAATGCAAAAACTATGTCATAGCAAGGGTGCTATTCAGGTAAATTACACCAGCGCATACAGTTTTCTGCTAGGGCGACCTTGGATCCATTCTGCAGGAGTAGTACCATCCACGTTGCACCAAAAAATGAAATTTTTTGTTGGAAATAAACTGGTTAGTTTATTGGGAGAGGATGATTTCTTGATAACCAAGACTGTCTCAACCCCATATGTTGAAGAAGCAGAGGAAGCATTAGAATGTTCTTTTTGTTCTTTTGAAATTGCCCATGCAACTATAGTGAGAGGTTTTTAACTGACAAGATCTCACATGTCTAAGGCGAAAGAGATGGCAACTAAAGTAGTGGTAAATGGAGGATATCAGTTGAATAAAAACTTAGAAAGGTTGCTGAGCATACCAAGCAATGTTGGGACATTTGGGTTGGGCTATAAGCCTACCAATTGTGATAAAATTAGACTTCAGGAAGAAAAGAAAGAAAAGCGATTGGCCAGGTTAGAAGGAAAGGGATTCACTCCAAGTCTCAAGCGTTTACCATCATTGTGTGATAACTTCAAAAGTGTTGGCTTGAGCTTCTCAACGTTAGACTCTTACTCAGCAGATCACTTATTAAAGGAAGTACGAAACTTGTCGATCACAACAGTTGTTAATGAGCTACCCACACGAAGATGACATAATCTTCGCATGTTCACCTAATTTCGAGCTTAGCAATTGGGATGTTGTAGATCTACCTATATTTTCACAAGATTTGTAAGAGTAATGATTAAACATTTATTTGTTAATTCATTTTTTTTATTTTCTAGAGGCTCTACCCAAGGTCGTAGGTTGTTTGTTCTAAACATGGGTGTATTATTCTTGTTATCAATAAAATTTTGGGATTTTCCTTTGACATATTCTAATTTGTCTTTTGCTTTTCTTTTCTCCTTTTCATTTTCAAAATAAAACACAAAAGTCCAAATGACTTCATGGGCAATGTTCATAAGAATGAAGATGTTAGTCTTACCCTTGGAACTTCGATACACAACATGGAGTCTGATAAGGAAAGTGATATTGAAGAAGAGTTTGAACCATCTTCAGAATTATTAAGGTTGGTGGAGGAAGAGGACAAGGTTATGAGTCCTCACCAGGAACTAATTGAAGTAATCAATTTAGGATCTCAAGATGAAGTAAAAGAGATAAAAGTTGGCACATCTATGACAAGTGAAGCTTGAAAAAAATTAATCAATCTACTACATGAGTATCGAGACATATTCGCTTGGAGTTACCAAGATATGTGTCGGGTTCCTAGAGTGAGTAAAAATATAGTATAAAATACTCTAGAATTCTTGTGCAAGTATACACAGTCTGCAGCAAGTAATATTATCAATCCGAGCCCTGAATGAGTTTCCACTCTACCTATTTTTGTGTACATTTTTAATGGTTTCAAGAATAATAAAATGATTGGGTTTTATCGGAATTATGCTGAAGCAAAATAAATGACAGAACAACAAGTAAACAAATAGATAGACAGATTAAAGACAGGCGCTAGTTAGGCTTTAGTGATTGTTCTAAGATATGCTCTAGCAATATTATTGATCATGCATTTCTCGCAGTATTATTAGCGGATTCCTCCCGGAACTCCGGATCTTTTGGGATATGTTTCAAACCCAATGAAGAGCAACCGATCAAGCACTAAGCAACTGGCTATCCCTAGCTCAGTCACTGGCGTTCACCAATACACAATGATCGTAGTGTGGATAATTGCCACACACTCTCTAAATCATCCCTGAAACTAGAGAGAGCTATTCACATCGGCTGGCCAGGCGGGCATAAAATAAGAATAAGCACAACAATTAACCAAAATGTGATAGTCAATTTATTACTAGAGATGAAGCACAGTAATCACATTATTCCTAACCAACACCCTAAGCTACTTAGTTCATAATAGGCATAGGAATACGAATTACAATCTGAGTATGCATGTCCATAACCACAAGTTAATAAAGAAAATAAACTCCCTAATCAGCTTGCGGTAGATGGTGTTCTTGATGATCTTCAATCTCCCTATACTATTCGGCTTCCAAGGGAAAACATGGAATGAATTTGACTTTGACGGCTACTTCCTTTTATAGAAGGACAGGAGACTTGAATTAGGTCAACTTGGACACGTGTAGGGCTCTCCTTGCTCCTTTACCCGGAAATAACTCAACAGAAGTCGGTTCATGAAGTTGGCTAACGAGCTGTGATGTGGCAGTTTCTGCTCCCAGTTTTGCTGCAGCATAGAATTTGCTCCCTTCAGTCACTCAACAACATAATATGCACAAAATAATTTCCAATGCTTCCATTCTTCCAAATGGGTTAAAACATGTAATATCTATCCAAAACCAACCCTAATAAGCATAGAGGACACACAAATCTCTATATAATTGAGGCCTAAATAACTACCTTTTGGGCAGTTATCATACCCCCAAACTTGAACTATTGCGCGTCCCGAGCAATACTAACTCACCTTCCTTCAAGAATTCAGAACATTAGACAAAGAATAGCTTAATCAAACCAGACAATCCAACACTACCTTTAACCTTTACCTGAGCACTCTGCAAAACCAAGCTCTGCTGCAGCAAAATGATTCCTCCAGCACAGACAAATAATCACCACTTTTCAACTTAATTCTAAGAACTCACCACAGCCTAGCTCTATTATCAGACATTTCAAAACATATTTTTAAAGGGGTTTATATCATTATTTATCAGACTTAAAGCAGCCTTACAGTCATAAGCTCTTAAGCATGGGATGACCCACTTTATGGTGCAGTATACCCTTGCCTCAAGCTCATCACCAACTAGGCTCAATACTCATTATAAAGCTCAAAAATCCTTAGTTATTCCATCTCTTGCCCCTCAGAATGACGACATTTTGTGATGAAGCTCACCTAAGTTATGGGAGACAGAAAAACTGTTGGATCATCATTCATCCTTCAAAACTTTTGCTCCATCAATTTTTTCAGCAAAATCTTCAACAAATAATTTTTCAGTAAATAATTTTGTTCTCATATTTCTCATTTTTTCACATTTCCTAGGTCATCTTTTGACGCGAAGACAACCTGTGGGTATCACAAATGTCCCCAGTTACTCAATAACCTAGCAAATTTTAATTTGAAGGAGAGGAATGCTTGAGCAAAATAATTGGAGTAGCAAAAAGTCCCCCAAACTTGAATTATTCATTGTCCCCAATGAATCATTAATAAAGCAAGTATACCCCCAAACATAAATTTTTCGATCTGAATTTGTAAACTAAACATGGGACTTAGATTAAGCTTAAAGTGGATCATATAAGTCAATACTACCTTCAAAATCTTCTTTGCCGCAGCAACAGTCCAGGCTAGAAGAAATGCTCAAGCAAAAGGTTTCTGGAGATCAGAATACCTTGATCTAATTAAGCGTAATCAGTCCAAGCTTCAAAAATTCAGAGAAAAATTAGTTAAGTCAGAGTTGCTTAGTGCTCATGGAACGGAACATCAAGAAATTTCATTAAAAAAAAATTACACATCAGATATATTTTTTTAAAGCAGCAGAAAAGTAAAAAGAAAAGCAAACATAACAATAATAGAAAAGGAGGTTAGAAAATGCACGAGCAATCAAAAATTTAAGAACAAAAATTATGCTCGCCCATGGCCACTTCATCCTTCAGTCCTCTTGGCCCGGTTCATTTTCATCATCCTCTTCTCCTCTTTCAACAGGTGGGGGCGGAATCCAGGGGTTCAACAGATCGTCAGGGAATGCTGGAAGGGCTGGATAAGGTTTTGAAAAATTCTCTTGTAGCGCCTTCTTCAAGCTGGCATCCCGATTCTTTACATAGTTCCAGAAGGTTAAAGTTTGCCTTTCAGCAAACTCCTGCCTACTGGCCGAAAGTGCCAGTTGTTCTATAATCGAGTTGATGCCATGGATAAGCCCACCTTGACGTACCTCCTGCACACGCTGGAGCCGTGCCAAATTGGGCGTGTCTATGATCCCCTTATCAAACAGGATCACATCTCCCTCATCCACCGGAACCTCTGCTCTTCTGCACAACATCGTGATTGTGTTTGGAAAGAATAGTTTCCCCACCTTCTTTTTCCAACATCCAGAAATCTCATTCGCAATGATCCTCCCTACATTAATACTGAGAGACCGTAAGATGGCAAAAGCTAGGAGAACCCGTTCCCTGGAGATTGTCGAGTCATGTGTTGTTGGAAGCATCTTCTGTCTAATAAATCCCATCCATGTGTTCGCTTCCCTTTTCAAATAAGCCGACTGGAATTTCCTCTTCTGAGTCTTGGATAACTGCCACTGTGCCCCTTCAATTCCTACCTCCCTTATAGCATCACTTAGTTGCTCATCAGATGGCGCCACAACCATCTCATTATATGCCGCATGGAGGAAGTTTTGAACGTTGTACAGTGCATTTATAGCACTTGGACTCCAATCCACCTCGACTCCTCGGACAATTACCTGGAAACCATCCTCCTTGACAATTTTAGCATAAAATTCACGTACCACCTGTGCATTTACAGATTCCGGCTTCGCACAAAACAGCTCCCAGCCGTGGTCTGCAATATCGGTCCTCAGAAACTGTGGAAGATCACCACTGAAATCGCGCTCGAACAAGAAATCCCTTTTCAGAAGCTCAGCGTATTTTGCTCTGGCAAAATTGTTGACGAAGCGATCAAATGGAACCTGCTGTTCTTCTATCGCCTCGTGTTCTTCCGATGCTTCAGCAACATTTTTGCCCTTCTCTGCCCTGCGCTTGAGCAACTGCTCTTCCTCAGTCTTCTTATCTGGTTCATCTCTTTCTTTGTCCTCAGCTTCTTTCTTCTCTCTTTCCTCTCGCTCTACCTTTTCTCTCTCAGAATCTGATGATGGTGGTGATGGGGTATCAGTCCGAATCACCTGAATACGGCCGGCCTTTCTTTTTATGCGGCGGCGTTTCGGCGGTTCGGGCATGATTACCTCAACACTAGCTTCTTGGTCCTGCTCGTTTCCTCTTTCAGACACTGCGTCTACCTGCTCGTCTCTCACCATCTCAGCCTGCTGTTCTTGATTCTCCTCAACATTTTCCTCTCGAGCCGTATCTGTATCCGCAAGTCTCTGATCAGCCTCTCCTGGGGTCTGTTCTTGCAGTTCTTCCAGGTTTTCTTCAACCACTGCAGCAGCCTCATCCTCTGTCACTTTTTTATGTTCTTTCGCCCGCTGTTGTCGTCTTCTTCTTTTAGCTTATTTCTCCTCTGGTGTTCTTTTCTTCTTAGTTTTCACTTTCGGAACTTCGGGGGTAATGGGTATTTCCTCTTCACTCTCTCTCTCTCTTTCTTTCCTCGCTCTTGTTTTGGCCATGGATAACTTAAAGGGTTTTGCAAAGAATGAAAAGGAGAAAGAAAGAATGTAGATGGCAAGATAGAATCAAGAAGACGAAGTAGAACGAAGACTTACCAATGTCTGCAAATAAATAAGGCTCCAGCAATTTGAAATCCTAACCGAAAGGATTTGCTCCGTAATAAATGGTTTAACCATTCACAATTAAGTTGCAATTCAAATCCCTAACGGTAAAATTGTGGAACTCCAATCATCTATGGGAAATAACGGCATGCTGTCAACGGCTAAACCGTTGGATTGTCCCTTCACGACATGTGGCAACATCCCTGCAATTCACCTGCCCATAGAAATTAAAAAATCCCAACGGTAAAAATAATTACTCACACTAAAATCCTTCCTATGCATACGAGAAATTTGCTCCAGCATTATCTTTGCTGCAACAATCTTCTGATCCTGCCGAATCTTAGATATGGAATTAAAATTTCAAAATAGGCAGATCAAATCTTTTAAATTCAAATTAAACTTTAACCGATCAAATCAAACTTAATCTGTTATTCTCAAAAGAAGCCGAATAAATTAGAGAAAATCTCAATTAATTAAAACTAGAATTCAAATAATTGAAAATAAAATCTAGATAAAATCTAATAAAATCTAACTAATTAAAAGATAATTGAAAGATAATTTAAATAAATAACCCGAAAATCAAATCAAATTCAAAACAAAATAGATAAGATCTAATCAAATATTTAAAGACAAAATCTAATAAATCTCGCAAAATCAAATCTAACCTAACCACAATTAAAATGAAATCAACGAAAAATAAAATCAATACAAATCCTGGGAGCTCAAAATTTTGCTCTGTGAAATGCTCCCGCAAAAATCCTGCTCTCTCAATCATCAACTAACCTTAGGGAAGGATATTTTGACTGAAACTCCTCTCCCCAATAATGCTTGACACGCTGTCCATTCACCTTGAACACTCTCCCATCTTTTTCATCCTGCAAAGTAATTGCTCCATTGGGGAAAACCTCAATCACAATAAACAGTCCTGACCATTTAGATTTTAATTTTCCAGGAAATAATTTTAATCTAGAATTATAAAGCAAAACTTTTTGACCTTTGACAAATTCCTTAGATTTAATTTTTTTGTCATGCCACAACTTAATCTTTTCTTTATAAATTTTCGCATTCTCATAAGAAAAGTGGCGAAATTCTTCCAATTCGCTGAGCTGCAGCATTCGCATTGCTCCTGCACTACTCAGATCAAAATTCAACTTTTTCAAAGCCCAAAACGTTTTATGTTCCAGCTCTAATGGTAAATGACAAGCTTTCCCATATACCAACCGATAGGGAGACATACCTAGAGGAGTCTTATAGGCTGTCCTATAAGCCCAAATAGCCTCATCCAACCTAAAAGACCAATCCTTTCTAGATGGATGGACTACTTTTTCTAGAATTGATTTAATTTCCCTATTACTTATCTCAGCCTGACCATTAGCCTGTGGGTGATAGGGGGCAGCTATCCTGTGCTTGATTCCATACTTAGCTAAAAGCTTAGTTAAGATGTTATTAACAAAATGTGTACCCTCATCACTTATTAGAGCTCTAGGTGTCCCAAACCGCGCAAAGATGTGCGATTGGAGAAACCTTGAAACCGTCTTGGCATCACTCTGATGGCATGCGATGGCCTCCACCCACTTGGACACGTAATCCACTGCCAATAAGATAAAAACATTGCCATTAGAAGGGGGAAATGACCCCATAAAATCAATACCCCATACATCGAATAGTTCAACTTCTAAAATGTAAGTAAGAGGCATTTCATCTCTAGGCCCCAAGTTTCCTCTCCTTTGACAAGCGTCACATTGCTTGTAGAACCAGTGGGCATCCTTAAACAAGGTAGGCCAGAAGAATCCGCAATGCAAAATCCTTATAGTTGTCCTTTGACCGCTGAAATGGCCTCCATACGGCGAAGAGTGACATTGCTCCAGGATTTCGGTTGCTTCATCACCTAAAACACACCTACGAATAATACCGTCAGAGCATTGCTTATACATAAATGGCTCATCCCAATAGAAAAATTTTGCATCATGCTTAAACTTTTTCTTCTGCCTCCAATCCATATCAATAGGGGTGACTCCCTTCACTAAAAAGTTGGCAATATCAGCATACCAAGGGACATCCCTGACTACCTTTACCTGAACAGCAAAAAGTTGTTCATCTGGAAAAGAATCGGAAATGGCAGATTGCTCCAGCAAAGAGGATGATGGATCAAGACGAGACAGGTGATCTGCAATGACATTCTTTGATCCTTTCTTGTCCTTTATCTCCAAGTCGAATTCCTGCAGTAATAAAACCCAACGAATTAGTCTAGGCTTTGCATCTTTCTTTGGCATTAAATACCTTATTGCTGCATGATCCGTGAACACCGTGACTTTGGATCCAACCAAATATGGCCGGAATTTCTCAAAAGCAAACACAACAGCTAACAACTCCTTTTCAGTAGTTGTGTAGTTGACATGTGCCTCATTTAAAACCTTGCTTGCATAATATATAGGATGAATAAATTTACCCTGCTTCTGCCCCAGCATTGCACCTACTGCAGCATCACTCGCATCACACATTACCTCGAATGGCAAATTCCAATTAGCTGCGCAGAGAATGGGTGCTGAGATTAAAGGAGCCTTCAATGTTTCAAAAGCCTTCCTACAATCTGCATTAAAGTCAAAAACATGATCAGTGCACAATAAGTTACAAAGAGGTTTACTGATTTTGGAAAAATCCTTTATGAACCTCCTATAAAATCCAGCATGCCCTAAGAAGCTCCGAATTCCCTTCACTGAATTCGGTGATTCTAATCTTTCAATAACCTCAACTTTTGCTCTATCAACTTCTAGACCATTCTTAGAAATCCTATGACCTAACACTATGCCCTCCTTCACCATGAAGTGGCACTTCTCCCAATTAAGAACTAGATGGGTATCCTCACATCTTTTTAACACCTTACCTAAATTATCTAAACAACTCTGAAAAGACCCTCCAAAAACTGAAAAATCGTCCATAAAGACCTCAACAGTGGACTCAATCATATCAGAAAAAATTGCTAACATACACCGCTGAAATGTTGCTGGAGCATTGCAAAGGCCAAAAGGCATTCGCCTGAAAGCAAACGTCCCATAAGGGCAAGTGAAAGTGGTTTTTTCCTGATCTTCAGGAGCAATAGTAATCTGGTTGTACCCAGAATAACCATCCAAGAAACAGTAGTAGGCCTGACCAGCCAATCGATCCAACATCTGGTCAATAAATGGCAAAGGGAAGTGGTCCTTACGGGTGGCTTTGTTAAGCCTCCTGTAATCCATGCAAACCCTCCATCCAGTTACTGTCCTCGTTGGAATCAACTCATTGTCTTTATTGCTTACCACAGTGACACCTCCTTTCTTAGGAACACATTGGACAGGGCTCACCCAATTACTGTCTGCAATCGGATAAATGATGCCAACATCCAACCATTTAATCACCTCCTTTTTAACCATGCTCAATACTCCTCAAGGACCCCTCCTCTAGAGTGATTTTATGCATACAAAAAGATGGGCTAATCCCCTGAATGTCAGCCAATGTCCAACCAATAACCTTGCGGTATTGCTGCAGCAACTTTATTAAGGCCTCCTCATGCTCCGGCATTAAATCTGATGCAACAATAATGGGCAATTTCTCACTTTCCCCAAGATACACATACTTTAGATGATCTGGTAAGGGCTTCAAATCTAAAGTAGGTGCCTCAATCAGGGATGGTTTAATTGGGGGAGCCTTTCTTTGATCTAAATCTAAAGACTCAAAAACATCCTCACACCTAAACAATTCTTTTTCATTTTTTCTATCTAAAGAACAAACTTCTAAATCCTCTACACTAACCTCTCCATGATTTTCACCAAATGCTTATTAGCCGAATCCTGAATTGCTGTCTCAACAATTGTATTCTCCAGAATCCTAATGAAAGAGCAATCTTCCATCTCGTCTGGATACTTCATGGCCTTAAACACATTAAATTTTACTTCCTCATTAAAAACTCTCATTGTTAATTCCCCTTTTTGAACATCTATTAACGCCCTACCAGTAGCCAAAAATGGACGTCCTAGAATAATTGGGACATCTCTATCAGCCTCATAATCTAAAATAATGAAATCAACAGGAAATATGAATTTATCCACTTTTACTAAGACATCCTCAATCTTACCCTTTGGATATGTGATAGACCTATCAGCTAGTTGGAGTGTAACTGTGGTATGTCTAGCTTCACCAATACCTAACTTTCGATAGACCGAAAGAGGCATAAGGTTAATGCTTGCACCTAAATCACAGAGTGCTCTACCTAATTCATTTCCACCTATAGACACAGGTATAGTAAATGACACTGGATCCTTAGCCTTGGGGGGTAGCCCATTCTTAAGAATAGCACTACACTCCTCAGTAAGAGATACAGTTTCAAACTCACCTAACATTTTCTTTTTAGTCAAAATATCCTTAAGAAATTTAGCATAATTAGGCATTTACTCTATAGCTTCTACTAAAGGGATATTTATATGCAACTGCTTAAGAATCTCTAAAAACTTTTTAAATTGACCATCCTGATTCTTAGGCTTTTGCCTTTGTGGAAAAGGTAGAGGTGGTACATAAGGTGGGGGCGGCACATATGGTGGTTCTACATCTGGCACAGAACCAGATGCTCCAGCATTTTTATTGCTGCCTCCAGCACCCTGACCAGACTCCAACTCTTCCTCGACAACAACATTATTATTTCTATCACCATTTTTATCTATAACCTGGGTTTTACTGGGCTCAATTCTTTCTTCTAATGGCTTACCACTCCTAAGAGTAACTTCCTTTACCTGCTCCTTACCTTCCCTTCTAGGGTGTTCAGTATCTGATGGAAGTTTCCCTTGAGGCCTTGCCTTGAGCTCATTAGCTAGCTGACCCACTTGCAATTCCAGGGCTCTCATTGAAGCTTGATTACTTTGAATTGCAGCGTCTGTACGAGCCATAAATTCTTTCATCATTGCCTCGAGAGAATTCTCCGAATGTTGCTGGGGCAAAGCCTGCTTATTTTGCTGGGGCATTACCTGCGCTTTAGCAAATCCCGGCTGGTTCATCTTCTGTTGCGCTTGTACGTTATTTCCTTGACCTCCCTATGAGAAGTTGGGGTGGTTGCGCCAACCTAGATTATAGAAGTTAGAATAAGGGTTGTTCCTCTGATTACCTACAAAAAACACAGACGTTGGATTGCTGGGGCAAAACTTGTAGTTGTGGTCTTCACCGCAATAGACACATGCTTCGTCCGTGACTTGGTTCACCACTGCTGCAGGCTCCATAGCTGGTGGCTGCTGATGACTAATCACTGTCACATTCTTAAGAGCGTTAGCAATCATTGCAAGATCAGCCCTAATGGTGGACACACCATCAACCTCTAACACACTCTTAACCTTTTTATTTGTGCCTCTAACATCTGACCACTGACAACTATTAATAGATATTCTTTCTAAAATTTCATAGGCTTCATCAAAAGTTTTTGCCAAAAGGGCCCCTCTAGCCGAAGCATCGACCATACCTTGGGTTACTCCTTTTAAACCATTGTAAAATGTTTCCATTTGAATACAATGAGGTAACCCATGGTGGGGACACTTTCGTAAAAGCTCCTTAAACCTCTCCCAAGCCTCACTAAAAGTCTCATCCTCAAGTTGCCTAAACCCTACTATTTCACTCTTTAATTTAGCATTTCTATTAGGTGGGAAATATTTACTCAAAAAAATTTCAGCTAACTCATCCCACGTCCTAATTGATCCTGGAGCAAAAGAGTTTAACCATGACTTTGCTCCATCTCTAAGAGAATACGGGAACAAAGTTAATCTAAGAGCATCTCTAGGCACTCCTTGAATTACAAAAGAACCACTAACTCCTAGAAAAGACTTAAGATGTAAATGAGGGTCTTCAGATGACAAACCATGGAATTGCCCCACAGTTTGCAACATCTGAAACATTACCGGTTTCATTGCAGAATTCGCTGCTTGGATTTGGGGACGTGCAATCCCTGGATTCAACTCATTAAACATCGGGACAGCATACGCTCGAATGGCTCTGGTCCTATCGTTCGCTATCAAGATAGGATTCTCAGCCTGATTATTTCGCTGCTCATTTTGCTCAAACAGTGGGTTTTCCTGCAGCAACGGATTCTGTTGGGGGTTTGCTGCTGCTGGACCTTCATGAACCTGTGGAAGTTGCGGCACGTTCTCCATCTGGTTTCTACGCTGCTCCCTCCTTCTGTTCCTAAATGTCCTTTCAATTTCTGGATCAAGCTCAAACCGTACCCCAGGTGGATCGCTCATGCACCAAAATCACACCTGCAAAAAAAAAAAAGAAACAATCAAAAAGTTCTAGCACCAAACCACTAAAACACATACACAAAACAGATCAGATAAAAACTTATTCAAGTCCCCGGCAACGGCGCCAAAAACTTGTCGGGTTCCTAGAGTGAGTAAAAATATAGTATAAAATACTCTAGAATTCCTGTGCAAGTATACACAGTCTGCAGCAAGTAATATTATGAATCCGAGCCCTGAATGAGTTTCCACTCTACCTATTTTTGTGTAACTTTTTAATGGTTTCAAGAATAATAAAATGATTGGGTTTTATCGGAATTATGCTGAAGCAAAATAAATGACAGAACAACAAGTAAACAAATAGATAGACAGATTAAAGACAGGCGCTGGTTAGGCTTTAGTGATTGTTCTAAGATATACTCTAGCAATATTATTGATCATGCATTTCTCGCAGTATTATTAGCGGATTCCTCCCGGAACTCCGGATCTTTTGGGATATGTTTCAAACCCAATGAAGAGCGACCGATCAAGCACTAGGGAACTGGCTATCCCTAGCTCAGTCACTGGCGTTCACCAATACACAATGATCGTAGTGTGGATAATTGCCACACACTCTCTAAATCATCCCTGAAACTAGAGAGAGCTATTCACACCAGCTGGCCAGGCGAGCATAAAATAAGAATAAGCACAACAATTAACCAAAATGCGATAGTCAATTTATTACTAGAGATGAAGCACAGTAAATGTCTTAGAGCAATTTATTACTGATGATGATTTACAGGATTCATTGTCTTAGAGCAAGGCAATGGATGATGTTAACAAGAACCAATTGGATTAAAGTGAATGGACCCGGAATTGAAATATGTGATTTCAATTCCATCTAGAATCTTGTAGATCTATCTAATGTGGTAACACCTACGGATTACAAATGAATCTACAAGAAGAAACGAGACATAATCTTATGGTTAGACTTATGGCAAAAGGGTTATACCGATAGACAGGGGACTGTAAGAAATTCTTATCTCTTGTCGTCATGTTGAACTTTGTTAGAACTTTTGTCCATTTAGAATGGATGTCAAGACTACCCTTTTGAATGGTAATCTTGAGAAGAGTGATAGTGAGCATAGCTAGCTACTTTTACTTATTTAATTTAGCTAGTCTTTTATGGTGTTTGGGCCATTTTATTGTGCTTTATTGTTTATTTTGTAGGAAATGGTTGATTGGAGCTATAATGCCATTTTAGAGTTAATCGGGTGCTCGGGGCGTGAAAAGATGCAAAGGAAGGAAAAGAGTAAAAGTGGAAAAAAGTCAAATCTCGGTCAACAGCAGGCTAGCGTCGAGACGCTAGCTCTTGAGCGTCTCGACGCTCACATTCCATATCAGATTACGCGCGTAAAGCTCACAGCGTCGAGACGCTATGATAGGAAGCGTCCCGATCCTACCGTTTTTCCTTATTCAGAATGCGCGTATAAGAGGCAGCGTCGCAACGCTGTCTTGATAGCGTCTCGACGCTAAGACGAAAAATCAGAATAAAAGCTTATTTTCGGCTAGGTTTTTGGGGAGTTCGATTTGGGACCTTGAATAGCCGTAAAGAGGACAGAACAGAGCATTTGGAGGCTGAAAACTAAGGGGGAGACTTGGAAATCAACCCATTGTTCGTGGGGATCGTGACGGGGACGTCGGGACTCGGCCTACATTGAGTTTTCTTTTCCCTTTTCTTCCTTTAGTTAGATTTATGGCTTTCATATGTTTAGTTGAGATTGTAATTTCATTCATGAGTAGCTAAACTTGTAGCTTAGGGATTGATGTAGTTGATTAAGTTTATGGATTGATTTACGGTTTAAGTTGTGCAATGTTATTGTGTTTGTAATCTTGATTTAATGCTTTCAATTAATTGGCCATTAGTTGATTGATTTAAGTTTCGAATCTAGCTCGGGAGAGGGGATTTGATTTAGACTTACTCAAGATTGCATGAATAAAGTTTACTTTCTAATTCATGACGGTTTTAGATTAACTTTAGAATTGGTTAAAAGATCTCATTGCCTTGCATGATTAATAAACTTAGATAGGGATATCAAGTTGGTTAATTTGCATGAGAATCAATTATACTCGGGAGAGGTAGTTGTGATTAAAGGGTCTTTGGCTCATAATTTCATTGTGCATAACAACTTATTCTTTAAAATCAATCCTAAACTAAATCGGCGAAATCAATTCCCTAAGTAGTTTTCCCAATTGAATTTCCATTCTTTTTACTTGCTTTGATTTGGTTTTATTATCATTCATTCATCACTTTTTAATCCCTAAATAAAATTAAGCGAGATTATTCATAGTACTTGATTTGCTTAAAAATCCAATCCAGAGGACGACATTCGAATTTACTTTCACTATATTATTACTTGACCCGTGCGCTTGCGGTTAGGAAAAGTCCACATCAAAGAGTATCTACATGTCTCAAGCAGAATGGTTCATTTAGCAAGATCAGAAGCAAAAAGGGATTTGCAAGCTTAAGTGATTCATTCATGGATTGACCTAAGCAAGTCGATCTTGGAATATAAGATTTGATACTGTGATCAAATCTTTTGGCTTTGATCAAGAACATTGATGAATCTTGTCTTAACAAGAAGATCGTCAATAGTTCGGTAGCTTTATTAGTGTTGTATGTGATTGATATCCTAGTCATTGGGAATGATGTAGGTTATCTTACTACTAGTAAAATAAGCTAGCAGTTCATTTCCAAATGAAAATTTGGGAGAAGCTAAAGTTTGTTCTTCGGATCCAAATCGTTAGGAACCGTAAGAACAAAAAGCTAGCCTTGTCTCAAGTGTCTTATATCTACAAGATGTTAGTTAGATATAAGATGCAGAATTCCAAGAAGGGTTCACTACCTTTCAGGCGTGGAATTCATTTTGTCTACGAAACTGCTTCCGGAGACACCTCAAGAAGTTGAGGACATGAGACGAATTCCCTATGTAATAGGGATTGTCAGTAAGTATCAATCTAATCCAAGATTTGATCACTGGAAAACCGTTAAGAATATCCTCAAGTATCTGAGGAGAAAGAGGAACTATATGCTCGTGTATGGGACTAAGAATTTGATCCTTACAGGATACACTTACATGGATTTTAAGACTGATAAGGATATTTGTCTGACATAAAAGAATGACTAGCGGCCCAATTCCAAATGAAAGATTTAGGAGTGGCTGAATATGTTCTTGGAATCCAAATAATCCGGGATCTAAAGAAAAAAATGCTAGCCCGGTCTCAAGCAACGTATATTGACAAAATGTTGTCTCAATATTCGATCCATAACTCCAAGAAGGGCTTATTGCCTTTCAGGCATGGGGTTCACTTGTGATGGAAGAGATTTTCGAGGTCTCTTATCAAATAAATTTATAATCCACAACCTCTAAAGCTAACTTGTAGCAGTAGTGGCCGGGGTCGAACACAGGGAGCACGATTATAACTTGTTTATCTTGGATTTATTGTGATGACCAGACTAATGGGGGGTTTTTATATTTGGAAAAGAAATCAAACAAGGAAAGAAAACTAATTATGGAAAATGTTGTAAAAGGAAAGTAAGAGAATTAAAGAAAGAAATCAATACCTCAAAGATCATGCAACCGAGATAGTCATGGTAAGTTCAATTCAATTAAATCATCAATTTCACTAATAAGTCAAAACAAGTTTAAGCTCGGTGTATTCCGGCAACAAACTGAGAATCATGATCCACTATCACAAACATGCAAACGCTAAGTTTGATTCTAATTTAAACTAATTAATCCAATTAACTAATCTAAACCGCATTGGGATCTAGCCGAATTAATTTTCATGCAACGGGCAACAAACCACAATTACATTTGATTAAATCATTTAGTTCTAGGGACGCATGCGTATGGACATAACGTTAACCTATATGCTACTAAGAATTAGCAAGTAAATTTAGAGAGGGCGCGGTCAAGGTTGTCAATCTTTCCTACCACAAACTAAATTTATAGAAAAACAACTAAAATCACATAAACATGCTTTGATAATTCAAACAAGAAATTTCATTAATAGAATATGAACTTACTCTTGACTTCCCGGTTACATGAATGAAGACTCTAGCCTCTTATGGAGCAAGAACAAGCTTGATACATAAAGAAAAACAAGAAAAACTAAGAACAATGGTGGAAAGGGGGAGAGAGATGGACTACAAAGTTGTAGTGAATTGTGTATTGAGGGATGATTCTAAACCTACACCAAAGGCCTCTATTTATAGGGATTCTTGGCCTTCAATTCATGGTAGAATGGTGCTGAATTGGGTCTTCAAACATGGAAAATTTCAGCAAAATTTGGAAAATCTCAATTCTGGAAAACTGCCTAGCGTCGCGACGCTGTGCAGCAAGCGTCTCGACGCTGTCCCGTCAATTTTGGAAAATATTTCTCGGATTGCCCTAGCGTCGCGACGCTGTTGAGCAAGCGTCTCGACGCTGTAGCGTCTCAACTCTGTATGACGAGCGTCTCGACGCGGATGAGGCTCCAGGGGCAGAATTGTCATTTTACGCTCCAGTTTCGCTCGTTTAAGCCTCGAATTGCTTCCAAAGCTCCGGTGAGGACCTATAGACATATTATACTCATTTTAAAGCATTTTTCGCAAGGAATTCAACTAAGATAAGCAAATTGGGAGATTCTAAGTGTATAATAAATTGGACTTATCAACTTGTCTAAGGAATAGTGTCCTAAGACACCTCAAGAGATTGAGGATATGAGACAGATTCCCTACGCCTCTAAAGGATTTGGAATTTCTCAATTTTGTTAAAGCAGAAGCGTAATTGGAACCAATTCGTAGTTAATTTTGTTTATCCAAAAATATCATTACATTGGCAAAAAACATAGAACAAATTCTATACAAACTTAAGGCTAAGCATACAAAATTTATTAGATCTAAATCTAAAGGGGAGAAGCAAACATACCGTCGTTAACTGACACCTTTCTTGATTTTGGACCAAGCGTCAACAATTGGGACCCCACCAATTGATCTTCCTAGAGTCTTGAGTTGAGAGAATATGAGAGGGAGGCTAGAGAGAATGCAAGAGTGCATTCTTGTGGCCTTATGTTGTACTACCTAAACCCTAGGGTTAGTGTTCTATTTATAGGAGAAAGGCTATGAATAGAATATTCATTTAAAATCAATTATTTCCATAACTGATTTAATCTTTTCCAAATTAATCAATTCCATAACTAATCAATTCCATAATTGATTAATCTTTTCCATAAATGATTGATCACTTCCATAAGTGATTAAATCATTTCCATAAATGATTGATCACTTCCATAAGTGATTAAACCATTTCCATAAATGATTAATTACTTCTATAAGTGATTAATCATTTTCATAATTGATTAATTTTCAATTAATTAATTCTTTAATTAATTAATCACCAATTAAATATCATATATTTAATTTCAGACCTTCTATTAGTTAATTAATTAATTACCCAATTAAATATCATATATTTAATTTCAGGCCTTCAATTAATTAATTCTATAATATGAATCAAATTCATATTAAAATTGGAACTCCTTCCAATTCTCTTATATCTTATAAATTTAATATGAATCAAATTCATATTAATATTCGAACTTCTTCAAATATTTATTTCTCTCATAATAATAAAGTTTAATTTCAAATTAGACTTTATATTTTAATGTATCACTATACATTATATTAATTTGTATCTCATACAATTAACTTAATTCCCAATATGAATTTGAACTATCCAAATTCTCTCAAGATATAATTGTTCCTAATTACTCTTTACGAGCTAGCAGGGGGACTTAATGGACCTACAGATCAGAAGCTCCAATGATATAAGGTTAACTGATTAAACTCATTAATCAGGTTAACCAATATTCATTAACTGTGGGTCATTCCACTAAAGACCCACAGTTGAACTCTTCTCACTGTAGAATATTTCTGTGTCCATGGATATAGACCTATACCGGTAAGTCAATCCTTCACGAGTGTCCGTAATCACAGCTGGGTCAAATTACCATTTTACCCCTGTGTTACATCTGTCTCCTTAAGTACTAGCGCTCCTCTAATGAACAACCTGTTTATGGTCCAACCATTAAACAGAAAGTCCCTCTCGGGCCAGTGAGAGGGTGGGATCCCTTTGTTCAAGTCCCGGAGTCACCACTTAAGGGAACACTCATCTACTTCTCCTAGAAGCAGGAATGAGCGAATTCTTTCTTGTGTTGTCATGTCCCCAGCCTCCCACTCGGTCATGTCCCCAAAAAGGAAGGTATATTGAGTCGACGTATTAGCCACTCTCACCCATGCTAATCAAAGGACAATCCCTCATGAGAAAGAGTTCATGACACACTCAGAATTAAGACTGAGTTACCTAGGTAATCCTATTGAAACAGTAACCTAACTAGTTAACGGTGTTATAACTAATGGTTGACTATTTCGTGGTCCGGTCTTATGCAAACTCATTGCATAGGATACCCCCGCTTGCATGTCTACCACATGGACGTTTTGGATCAATACGTCTGTATCAAATACAAAGCGGGTCGTATCTCATAGTGTTACCAGGATAAGGTACCCAACTTTATCCTTGTACTATAGACCTTTTAGGTTGTTACTTGAACATTGATCCCCGTATGTCCCCACATACTAGTTCAAGTTACATACAAACAACCTTGGATCTTAGTTTATTGGATTTGGGTCAAATTGTGCAATATTTAACAATAACACTTTATTCTAGAAACTCAATAACACTTTATTGAAACAAGTATACAATTTGTTTACATTCACTATCTACGAGTTTTAGGGCATAAAACCCAACAACCTCCGCTGTGGGCAGTTTAATGTATGTAATGCTCTACACGAGGCCTGACATCTGTTATGTTGTAGGGATAGTCAACAGATATCAATCAGTATCCATGGTCAAACTTTACAAAGGAGCTATAGTGTGGCATAATTACAGTCTTGACCATATAGGCCGAAAATATAGCTGCTTGTGAAGCAGTGATAGAGACTGTAAGGCTTAGAAATTCTTGACTGATTTGGAATGTGTTCTAAATGTGAACTTGCCCATCAGACTTTATAGTGATACAGTGGTGTTGTGGCAAATTCATAAGAACTTTGCAGCCCAAGACAATCAAACACATTAAATTAAATTGAAATATTCACGAAGGCTCTCTCGGCTAAAGGGTATGGGGGTCATCTAGAAGGTCTAGGTCTACGAGTTATCTACAAAGATGAAATCTAGGACAAGTCGGAGAAATGTAATGGGTATAGTGATACCATTATGTAATGGGTATAGTGATGCCCTAGTTTATTGTATTTGTACATTGTATATGTTTTATACATGTATTTATACACCCACTACTGAATAGATTGTTGTACATCCCACTAAGCTAGAGTTTTAGTTCAAGTGGGAGTTTGTTGGGTTTTATGCCCTAAAACTCGTAGATAGTGGATGTAATCGAATTTTATACTTGTATTTAGTAAAGTGTTATTTAGTTTCTGCAATAAAATGTTATTGTTAAATATTGCACTATTTGACCCAAATCCAATAAACTAAGATCAAAGGTTGTTTGTATGTAACTTGAACTAGTATGTGTGGACATACGGGGATTGATGTTCAAGTAACAACCTAAAAGGTCTATAGTATAGGGATAAGGTTGGGTATCTTATCCTGGTAACACTATGTGATACGACCTGCTTTGTATTCGATACAGACGTATTGATCCAAAACGTCCATGTAGTAGACATGCAAGTGGGGTATCCTATGCAATGAGTTTCCATAAGATAAGGCTGGGTACCTTATCCTGGTGACACTATGGATACGACCCACTTTGTATTATGATACAAACGCAATGATCCAACACGTTCATGTGTTTGACAAGCGAGTGGAGGTATCCTATGCAATGAGTTTGTATAAGACCGGACCGCGAAATAGTTAACCACTAACTATAACATCGTTAGTTGGCTTTGTTTCTATTTCACTATGATGACCTAGACAACTCAGTCTCAATCCTGAGAGGATTATGGGCTCCTGTTCACGAGGGGTTGTCCTTTGATTTGTATGGGTGAGAGTGGTCAGCACGCCAACTCAATAAGCCTACCATTTTGGGGACAATACCGAGTGGGGAGCTGGGAACATAATCACACAAGATGGAATTCACTCCTTCCCGACTCTAGGGTAAGTAGAGGTGTGTTCCCTTAAGTGGTGTCTCCAGGACTTGAACAATCAGCCCAACCCTCTCTATGGCACAAGAGGGACTTCTGTTTGCTGGTTGGACCTCAAACAGGTTTTTCATTAGAGGAGCACTGGGACTTAAGGACAAATATGTAAACAGGGGTAAAACGGTAATTTGACCCAGTTGGGATACGAACACACATGAAGGATTGACTTGTAATATTGGTCGATATCTGTGGACACAGAAATATTCTATAGTGAGAAGAGTGCAGTTGTGGGTCTTTAGTGGAGTGACCCACAGTTAACGAATGGAGACTGGCTTGGTTAATGAGTTTAAGCCGATTAGTCTCGTATCGTTGGAGCTTCTAATCTGTAGGTCCATTAGGTCCCACTGGTAGCTCGTAAAAAGACTTGAAGAAAATAAATATAAATTGTAAATTGAAACTGTTCAATTTATTTGGGGAATCAAATAATGTATATTGATGCATTATAATATAAAGTTTATTAAACTTTATAATATAATTTTTGAATTAATTTCAAAAATTAATTCTTGAGATAAAAATATTTGAAAGAGTTCAAATAAATTTAATATGAATTGGATTCATATTAATTTTAATTTTAATAAAATCCCTAAGATTAAATATATGATATTTAATTGAGAAATTAATTAATTATGGAATTAATTAATTATTTATTAAAATTAGAGACTTTTTCCTTTTACAAAAAGGTCTTCCTTTTCCTATTAGGAAAAAGGTCTTGGCATTTACTATATATAGGACCCCTGGGGTGGGGTGAAAGGCATCCCATTGTCTCTCCTTCTCTCAGAGATCTCTCCCAAAAGACTCCCACAAATCTCTTTCTTCAAGAAGTCTTAGAGATATACCGGTGTAGTCGATTGGTGGTGTTCGCACAAGAGGGTTGCTGTGTTTTCAATCTTATTGGCGAGGAAAGGCGAATTGATCAAGCCTTTCTACAAAAGTAAGTTTTCTGTGAAATCCTTGATCACTAGGAGCAATCTAGTTGATCTTTTAGCATGTTTATAGCCTATGTACAACTCATTAAATATAGATTTATTGTTGTAATATTTTGCAAATTGTATTGGTATTTCAATTAAAATCTAAGACTCTGAGTAGGTTCGGTAATTCCTTCTGCTGCGTAGGGCTTTTATCCCTTCAAAGGGAACACACATCTACTTACCTCAATAGGGGAAGGAGTGAATTCCTGAAGGTTTGGAATTTCCAATTCCGTTACAGCGGAAGCAATTGGATCGTTCGTAAATTAATTTTGTTTTACAAAATACCAATACATTGGCAAAAGGTTAAGCGATGAGAAACATACCTTCGTTGACGACTCTGAATTCTTCAAGAACGTCTTTCTTGATTCCTCTGCAACAACGAAGAACACACCATTTGATCTTCCCCGCTATAACTCTGAGATTAGGAACGTAGTTGTGGGACTACCTAATCTTGAATGGGAAAAACTCTAGAGAGAAAATTCTCTCTAGAATTCTTGAGTTGAGAGAATATGAGAAGGCCTTATGGTGGCCATAAGTTGTGTCACTAAACCCTAGGGTTAGTGTTCTATTTATAGGAGAAAGACCATGAATAAAATATTCATTTAAAATCAATTGTTTCCATAACTGATTTAATCTTTTCCATAATTAATCAATTCCATGACCAATCAATTCCATAATTGATTAATCTTTTTCATAAATGATTGATCACTTCCATAAGTGATCAAATCATTTTCATAAATGATTAATTACTTCCATAAGTGATTAATCAATTCCATAATTGATTAATTTCTAATTAATTAATTCTTTAATTAATTAATCACTAATTAAATATCATATATTAAAACTCATTTTCCTGCTATATGCGGGTTTTCTCTCTTCATGAGAGGTTTTTTTTTAGGGTTTTGGCTTTTCTATGTGACTTTGTGATTTAGGGTGCGATTTCTTCTGCAGTTTTTGCGTTTTCTCAGTGGAATGATGGATGAGCTTGCAGATCGATGGAAGAATTTCTCTCTTACGGCGGAGGAGACGGAGGTTATTCCTTTGTCCGGTTCTCAACCGTTGTTGTCTGTGGAATCCCTCAATTTATGTCTGGTGGGTAAGATCTTAACGAGTAGGAAGATTAATGCGGACGCTCTTCGTAATGTTTTGAAGAATTCTTGGCGTGCCCACCGGGAAACTCGAATTGACTTGATGGGGGAGCATATTTTTGTTGTCAAGTTTAAGTCAGTTTTAGAGAAAAATTGTGTTTTCCGTGCAGGTCCATGGGCTTTTGATAGAAGTTTGATTGTCCTTATGGTTCCATTGGCAAATGACGATCCGATGAAGATGGTGTTTTCGACGGCCTCTTTCTGGGTCCAAATTCAGAATATTCCTTTTAATTTTCTGACTCGGGATATGGCGTTGAAGCTGGGGAGCTATATCGGTAATGTTGAAGAAGTGGCTGGTGATGGTACCGATGACTGGGCTGGTCCGATTATGAGCGTACGAGTAGCTATCGATCTTATGAAACCTCTTCGTCGTGGTCTTATGCTACGTGTTACTGCCAATCAGGAGTTGTGGTGTCCTCTGAAGTACGAACGACTGCCTGAGTTTTGCTATGACTGTGGGCTTATTGGTCATACCCTTCGTGAGTGTTCGTCGGTGCCTCCTGAGGGTTCATCAGAGGGCCATGGTCAATATGGTGCATGGTTGCGAGCAGACTATTATGACACAAATCTTGGCTTTCGTTCTGATGTTGGGCAGAAATTGAGGCAAAGTGATCCACTTCATTCTGGTTCTTTGAATACCGACCAACCTCTGGTACCCTCTGCTACGGTGGATGCACCGGTGGAAAGTCTGAACAACCCACCCCACGTACAAGGCCCATCTGTGCGGGATAATCGCTCCACGACCCCTTCTACAGTTGGAGAGGAGAGTGGCCATGTTGAAACAAATGTTTCTGAAACTGAGCGTGGCACGCGAAACAAAGGGAAAGGAAAGTTATTGGGCCCATCTGTGGGCTTTGAGTTTCTTATGGATGAGGACCCGGTTCTGAAAGATATGGGGCAAAGCCCAATGAAATTGAAGCGCAAGGAGGGTTGGAAGCGAAAAGCTCGGGGGGTTGGTATGGAGATCACAAACGGAGACCCCTTGCCACCTGGCCTAACTGGTAAGCGACTACAACCAGATACGGCTAGGCCTGATATTGAGGTATCTCAGAAAAAGCGAAAAGTTCCGAAAGATGTTAATGTGCTCGTAGCGGATGGTATTGTTGATTCTTCCTTATCGGCGGCGGCTGGACCCCAGCCCCGCCAGTCGCCATGAATGCCATATTTTGGAATGTTCGGGGCCTGGGGTCGCCTCGAGCATTCCGTCGTCTGCATAAATTAGTGCAGACGTATAAGCCCCAAGTGGTGTTCCTGTCTGAAAAAAAGTTGCACCAGTCGGCTATGGATTCTGTGCGTTACCAGCTAGGTTTCATGAACTGTTTTGCGGTTAGTTGTACGGGTCGCAGTGGCGGTCTGGCTCTCTTATGGTCTTCGAATGTGGTTTTCAGTTTGCTGTCTTTTTCTCCTCATCATATAGATGGCTGGATTGATTGGGAAGGAACGAATTGGAGAATCACTGGGTTTTATGGTTTCCCAGAGACGGAGTTGTATTATTTATCTTGGAATCTTCTTCTCCAGCTTCGTGGTCATCCTGATACGCCATGGCTGGTTGGAGGCGATTTCAATGCTATTCTTGAACATGGAGAGAAGGCAGGGGGTCGGCAAACGCCTGAGAGAGAATTGGATGCTTTTCGCATGGCTCTTGAGGATTGTTGGCTAACTGATATGGGTTTCACAGGTTATTCCTTCACCTGGTCTAATCGACGTCCGGGATTGGGTTTGGTATCTGAACGTCTAGATCGAGTAGTTTGTACAGCTTCATGGCAGCACTTATACCCCTATAGCAGGATTTCTCATTTGGCCTATCAAGGCTCTGATCATTGTCCAGTGGCGCTTTCCTTGCATCCATCCACCCCTCTGTTTTGACCTGTTGGGCGTCATATTAAACGGTTTGAAGAGGTGTGGCTTCAGCACTCCGATTGCATGGCAGTGGTTTCTGATTCCTGGCAGTCTGTATCTAGTGGTCCAGGCCCAGCTCGCCTTGCAGAGAAGGCTGCGGTTTGTATGCAAAACCTGGCATCATGGGGTAAAACAAAACAAGGAAACTATGGACAGCGCTTCTCTGATGCATCTAACAGGGTCCAAATTGCTCTTCAAAATCTGGGTGTATCCACCAATCGTTCTGACTTGCTTGAGGCGGAGGCGTCATTGGAACATGTGCTCTTGGATGAGGAAACGTACTGGAAGCAGAGATCTAGGGAGAATTGGTTGGCTAGTGGCGACCGGAATACCAGATGGTTCCATAATCGGGCGTCTTATCGCAAGAAGAAGAACCACATCTGTGGTCTTAATGACTCTTTGGGTGTGTGGCAATCTGATCAATCCCAAGTAGAATCTCTGATCTCTGAGTATTTTGCCGATCTTTTTAGTTCGTCCCAACCAGAGGATGCAGTCTTGTTGGCCGCGTTGGAAAATGTGGAGAGTAAAGTCACAGAGGGTATGAATCAAGATCTTCTTCGGCCTTTCACGGGGTTAGAAGTTTATGATGCGATGAAACAGATACATCCGAATAAGGCTCCCAGTCCGGATGGTTTGTCTGGTGTGTTTTTCCACCGCTACTGGTCAATTGTTGGACCTGACGTTACTAAGGTTTGTTTGGAGGTTCTAAACAACAATGTGTCGCCAGCAGCTTTAAATGAGACTATGATTGTTTTGATACCCAAGGTGGCTTCCCCGACACAGATTACAGAATATCGGCCTATATCTCTATGCAACGTTACATATAAGATCATATCAAAGGCGATTGTAAATAGAATGAAGAAGGTTCTTAACTCTGTTATCTCTCCTAATCAGAGCGCGTTCATTCCTGGGCGATGTGTGGTGGACAATGCAATTTTGGGGTACGAATGTATTCATGCTCTTAAAAATCGCCGCCAAGGTAAAACGGGCTGGTCTGCTTTGAAGATTGATATGAGTAAGGCCTACGATAGGGTCGAATGGTCTTTCTTATCTGCTATTATGTTGAAACTGGGGTTTGACCCTCTGTGGGTCAATTTAATTTGGCGGTGCATTTCTTCTGTTACCTTTTCTTTTAATTTGAATGGTGTGCAAAGGGGCCATATAATACCAAGTAGAGGCTTACGCCAAGGCGATCCATTATCCCCATATTTGTTTCTCCTTTGTGCAGAAGGACTTTCCAGCATGCTGCAGGGGGCTATGGCTCAGAAGTTCATTTCGGGTCTATCCATTGCTAAGTTGAGTCCCTCTATCTCTCACTTATTTTTCGCTGACGATAGTCTCCTCTTTTTCAAGGCTATTCGCAGGGAAGCAGATGTACTCTATCGGATTCTTGACTTATATGCCCAAGCTTCAGGTCAGTTGATAAATTTCGAGAAATCTGTTCTCTCCTTTAGCCCCAATACAAATCTTGCTTTGTGGGAGGAACTGGGCAATCTGTTTGGTGTTCCCGTTGTTCATTGCCATAACCAGTATTTGGGTCTTCCTGCTTTCATGCCTCGAAATAAGAAGTCAACTCTGAATTTTGTTAAAGATCGAATTTGGAAGCATTTGCAAGGGTGGAGGGGCCGCCTATTTTCCGTTGGCGGGAAAGAGGTTCTTCTTAAAGCCGTCATTCAGGCCATTCCATGTTACACCATGAATTGCTTTAGGTTGCCTAAAGGTTTGATTCATGAGATACATCAACTCATGGCCCGTTTCTGGTGGAGTGGCACTGGTATTGAGAAGAAAATACATTGGGTTAGTTGGAAGGACATGTGCAAACCGAAATGCTTGGGAGGTATGGGGTTTAAGGATCTTGAACTTTTTAACCAATCTCTATTGGCCAAACAGTGTTGGCGAATTCTGAACGAGCCTCATTCCTTGCTATATGTTGTGCTTCGAGGGCGTTATTTTTCCTGTGTCGACTTTTTGAATGCTCAGACTGGGTCGAATCCTTCGTTTATCTGGTGGTCCTTACTGTGGGGTCGAGATCTACTGTGTAAAGGCCTTCGTTGGCGTATTGGGACTGGGACATCAGTTCGTATTTATGAGGACAGCTGGCTCCCTACTAATCAGAATTTCAAGGTCCAGTCCAGGCCCGTTTGTCCAGATTTGACATATGTTCGTGATCTGTTGACACCGTTGGGGCAGTGGGATCATGACCGTCTGCAACAGATATTCAATTTTGATGAGGCTCGATTAATCTCAGCAATCCCTTTGGGCAGCAATGTTACTCAAGATCGTTTGGTGTGGCATTTTGAGAAATCGGGTTTGTATACTGTGAAAAGTGGGTACCGTGTGGCTCAATCCTCAGAAGTATCTCAGGCCCCTTCCTCGTCTTCGTCCGAATCTACGATATTATGGTGGAACAGTATTTGGCGAATGGCCCTCCCTTCGAAAATTAAAATTTTTTTCTGGCGCCTGTGTCGAAACAAGCTCCCTACTCGTGAGAATCTGATTTGCAGGGGTATGGATCTTCCGAACATTTGTGTAGGATGTGGGCAATGGGGTGAGTCTATCATGCATGCTGTCTGGCAATGTAAAACCGTTCGCTCCCTATGGCTCCAGTCCACGGTGGGTCACTTATGGCAACCACATTGTGCCTCTGATATTTTGGGTTTGATGCGCCTTTTATATGATGCTGTAAGTATGGAGGTTTTTGAAGGTCTTGTCGTGCTTCTCTGGGCCATTTGGTCACATCGGAACCGTACTTTGGCCGAAAAATCCGTTGGCTCTACGGACCTTGTGAGCTGGTCTGAGAACTACCTCTAGACGTACCGTTCAGCTCAACGGAATGGCCAGATGGGGATAAGCTTGGGGCCTAGTCGTGACTCGGTGCGTTGGATTCCTCCAAGGATGTGTATGCTGAAATTAAATACGGATGCCACTTTTATACCATCTTCTGGTCTGGCGGCAGCAGGAATGATTATCCGTGACTCCCGTGGTGAGGTTCTGATGGTTGGTGCTCGTCTCATGCGTTGTTGTCTTGATGCTGATATGGCGGATGGGCAAGCGGTGGATTGGGGAATTCGTATGGCTTTGGAGATGGGCTTTCAACAGCTCCATGTAGAGGTAGACTCTTCGCGTGTATTTCGGTTACTACAGAATGAAGTGGAGGATATCTCTGAGTTAGGAAGGTTGATCTCTGACTTGCCCCGACGTGATCTGTCTGGGTCCAAATTTTCTTACACCCTTACACTCCGGGAGGGTAATCGGGTTGCGCATAGTCTGGCAAAGTTGGCTCTTGACCAACGAATGGATGGTTTATGGATGGAGGAGTGGCCAGTGGAGCTTTCTCCTATTATTGAGCCTGAACGTGTTGTTTCTTGACTGGCGATAGAGTGTGGACAAAATATGACCAGGTTTGGGTTAGTGATCCTCAAATCCACTTTTCATCCTAGGTGAACGGCAAATCTTCAGCCTCCTTTCCCCACCCAATGAACCGAATTTCAGGGAAGTTTTCTTGGTTTCCTTTTCTTTCTGCATGTTATGCTTTAGTCTTCTTTTGAGACCTCTGTGCGGGCTAAATGGGGGTTGGTGGGTTCATTTGTCTTGCATGTTTGTCCCTTGGTTTGAACCTGAATGCACATTAGCATTTTGTCCTTTTTTTATGCATACTCCTTTGTTGGGCCTGTTTGCTCTATTCTTCGTATCCTAGGGTCTGTTTTTGTTTATTGGTTTGCTTGTCATAAATGGTGTCGTTCTGTTAAGTTTTGGTGGATGGTTTCTGGTTGTTTTTGTATGCATCTGGTTATTTGTGATTTTAGGTGTGGATCTTCTGATGTTGGGCTTTGGCTTTCATGACCACGGGTTCTCTGTGCTCTCCGCTTTGCCTTGTGTGGTTTTGTCTGAAGCGACGCTTGTTAGTTTGTTTGAGTCTTTCTTACTTTTCTGAGGACTGTCTCGCTTATCAGCTCACTTGACCTACCTTGTATTTGGCTTTGAAGATCTAGAGCCGTTTTATGAGTCCCATATATCTGTTGTCACCCTGATAGGTGTATGACCTTTAATGGGAAGTCTAAATTTTTTGGCGTTAGTGGGCTCGTTTGCTTCGTTTTTTCTAATTATAATATACCTGTGAAAGAAATTGGGTGGCCCTGGTTGCGGGAGTTTGAGCTTGGTAACTTAAGTTTTGCTCCTCCTGTCCTGCGAAAGCAAATGGGCGCCCCTGGATGCGGGATTTGAGCTTGGCAGCCTTCGCTTTGCTCCTCCTGTCCTATTTTTGTGTGTTTAAATTTGCAAGTTGTAGTTTGTTTGCTTCATGGTAAAAAGAGCTACCCACTGTGAGATCAGTTAGGCCAACCAACGGGCTAAACCCGGGTTATGGGTCCCTTCATGGTGGTGTGAAAGCTAGTGCCCGTCTTATGGGTCCTTTTTTGAGAGTTTAGGCTTTCTTGCAAGGTCTTATTGCCAGTATAGGGGGAAGATGGGTGGAGGGTTTTATAAACCTTCTCCGGACCTTTTGGGGCTATTCTAGGTACGGTCATTCACACACACACGTGAGACTTGTTTTTGGAAAGTTTTGGGAGAGCTCTTACATTGACAGCTTGTTGTAGCTTCCTCAGATCAAGGCTTAGCATGTGTTCTTTCAGGGACCTAGGCATGCCTTTTTTTTTTTTCAACATTTGAATCTCCAGTATCCCTTCTGCATAGGCTTAGGAGTTTTTCCAGTGGTAGGAGGTTTAGGCGAGGATTTTGGTACTTTCGGGGTCTTGTTTGGATCCTATTTTTCCTTTGTTTCTCTGTGTTGTTTTGGCGTCCAGATGTTTTTCATGATGGATTTATGTGGCAGGCTAAAGTGTGTGCATGGGGACATCGATGTGCAAGGTTCTTTCGAGGATGGAGCTGTGCTGGTAGCAACCAAGGCTTGCGTTTGCTTGAGGTTATGGTATTTAGTTGGAGGAGTAGCGTCGAGTGCTTGGATGTGGCATATGTTTTTTCTGTTGGATGTTGATGTGGGTTGAAGTGAGGTTGTAATCTAGTGTGTGGTGGGTTTTGTGATTGCTTTCCAATCTTGATGTACTATCGCTGCTGCAAACTTCTTGGCTCATGTAGCAGGTTATGTTGCTTCAAAAAAAAAATTAAATATCATATATTTAATTTCAGACCTTCTATTAGTTAATTAATTAATTACCCAATTAAATATCATATATTTAATTTTATTCCTTCAATTAATTAATTCTATAATATGAATCAAATTCATATTAAAATTTGAACTCCTTCAAATTCTCTTATATCCTATAAATTTAATATGAATCAAATTCATATTAATATTTGAACTACTTCAAATATTTATTTCTCTCATAGACTATAGTTTAATTAAATCTCATTTAATTTAAACTAAATTGAATAATTAATTAATTCATCTTCTAATTAAATACCATATATTTAATTAGACAAAATCTCTCAATATAATAAAGTTTAATCTCAAAATAGACTTTATATTTTAATGCATCACTATACAATATATTAATTTGTATCTCATACAATTAACTTAATTCCCAATATGAATTTGAACTATTCAAATTCTCTCAAGATATATTTGTTCATAATTACTCTTTACGAGCTAGCAGGGGGACCTAATGGACCTACAGATCAGAAGCTCCAATGATATGAGGTTAATAGATTAAACTCATTAATAAGGTTAACCAATATTCATTAACTGTGGGTCATTCCACTAAAGACCCACAGCTGAACTCTTCTCACTGTAGAACATTTCTGTGTCAACGGATATAGACCTATACCAGTAAGTCAATCCTTCACAAGTGTTCGTAACTACAGTTGGGTCAAATTACCGTTTTACCCCTGTGTTACCTCTGATTCCTTAAGTACAAGTGCTCCTCTAATGAACAACTTGTTTATGATCCAACCAGTAAACAGAAAGTCCCTCTCGGGCTAGTGAGAGGGCGAGATCCCTTTGTTCAAGACCCAGAGTCACCACTTAAAGGAACACTCATCTACTTCTCCTAGAAGCGGGAAGGAGTGAATTCCATCTTATGTTGTCATGTCCCCAGCCTCCCCACTCGGTCTTGTCCCCAAGAAGGTAGGCTTATTGAGTCGGCGTGCAGGCCACTCTCACCCATACTAATCAAAGGACAATCCCTCGTGAGAAGGAGTTCATGACACACTCAGGATTAAGACTGAGTTACCTAGTCATCCTATTTAAACAGTAACCTAACTAGTTAACGGTGTTACATCTAGTGGTTTACTATTTCGTGGTCCGGTCTTATGCAAACTCATTGCATAGGATACCCCCACTTGCATGTCTACTACATGGACGTTTTGGATCAATACGTATGTATCGAATACAAAGCGGGTCGTATCACATAGTGTTACCAGGATAAGATACCTAGCCTTATCCCTATACTATAGACCTTTTAGGTTGTTACTTGAACACCGATCCCCGTATGTCCCCACATACTAGTTCAAGTTACATTCAAACAACCTAGGATCTTAGTTTATTGGATTTGGGTCAAATTGTGCAATATTTAACAATAACACTTTATTGTTGAAACTCAATAACACTTTATTGAAACAAGTATACAATTTGTTTACATTTACTATCTACGAGTTTTAGGGCATAAAACCCAACAATTTCATCTTGTACTGTTATGTTCCCAGCCCCCATTCGGTCTTGCTCCTGAAATGGTAGGAGTATTGAGTCGGCGAACTGACCACTCTCACCCATACAAATCAAAGGACAATCCCTCCTGAAAGGGGTTCATAACAAACTCAGGATTTGATTTTGAGTTTCCTAGGTCATCTTATTGAAATAGAAACCTAAACTAGTTAAATGCTTTATATCTAGTGGTTACTATTTCGCGGTCCGGTCTTATGAGAACTCATTGCATAGGATACCCCCACCCGCATGTCTCCTACATGGATTCTTTGGACCATTGCATATCACATAGTGTCACCAGGATAAGTAGACTTATCCCTATATTATATACCTTTTAGGTTGTTACTTAGACACCGATCCCCATATGTCCCCACATACTAGTCCAATTTTCATTTAAACAACATTGGATCTTAGTGTATTGGATTTAGGGTTTATTAATGCAAACTCAATTATTCAATAACCAAATTACTGAATCACTCAAATAACGCTTTATTGAGATCGATTAATTTGTTTCATTTACTATCTACGAGTTTTAGGGCATAAACCCCAACAATATCGACTAACAACACTAAGAGAGTGAGCTAAGTTCGGTCTACTACACACCATACCATACATTAGGCTTCCAACTAGGTTAGCATAAGGGACCGACTTCATATCAACAACATCACAATCATCTACAGGGGACTGAATGGCCGAGGGTTTAAAATGTTGTGCAAAGGGAGTTTTTACAGTTTTTGCTTCTTCTAAATAAAACTTCTTAACTATTTTATCAAAGTAATCAGTTTGAGAAATCATCAAGGTGTTTCTGGTCCTATCTTTAGTTAGTTTCATTCCCAAGATTCGTTTTGCAGCTCTTAAATCCTTCATTCTATATTCCTTTGATAATGTTGTTTTTACCTTCATTATTTCCCTTTTGTTTGGTGAGGCTATGAGAATGTCATCAACATATAATAGGACCAACACATACACAACAGTAGACACATTTTTTCTATGGACACTGCAATCAAAGGAACTTTTAGCAAAATCTTCAGCAGAAATAAACCGATCAAACCTCTTATTCCATTGTCTTGGGGATTGTTTCAGGTCGTAGATGGATTTTTGGAGATGGCAAACTAGATTCTCCCCTCCATCTTCAATAAATCTTGGTGGTTGTGACATGTATATGTCTTCATCAAGTTGTCCATACAAAAAGGCCATGGTCTGATAGCGCGCATAGCGAACTATGTTTTCTGATATATTATAGTTAGTCTTTGAGTAATTTTGGCCATTTTTATGCACTTTAATGTTTATTTTGTAGGAAATGAATTCTTGGAAGAAAGGTTGAATTAGGAAGTTGATCGGTTGCTCGGGACCAACAGAAGAGCAAAAGAAACAAAAAGAATCAAAGTTGGAGGCTTAATTTTGTGGCAAACCCGAGAGCTAGTGTCAAGACGCTACATTTTGGGCAACTCGATGATGACATGCAAAAATGTCATCATTTTCCTATTAATTTTAGCTAGTTTTATGCTTGAATTGTGTTCTTTAATGCTATTTTCTGTTTAAATTTCAGAAAACCGAGTCAAAGAAGAAAAATCGGATTTTTGAGAGATTTTGGATGATTTTGGAGGCTTTTGGAGCAATTTGAAGAATTACATTAAAAGATCCAAGACCAAAAGCCAAGAAGAATGAGTTAGAAGCCCAAATTCATGAATTTCAAGTCTTAAATTATCAAGTTGGGTCAAGAAAAGTGCCCAAAATCCATTGCAAGAAGTATTTGGGTCAAAAGAAAGTTGGAGGCCCAAAAATGGAGTCAAAATCGGGCCATTATTGAAGATTCAGGGCCTAGCGTCGAGACGCTAAGCCTGGAGCGTCCCGACGCTAGGCACCCATGTGGAGAGTTCTGGAATCGCGACAGCGTCTCGATGTTGCGACGTCTTGGAGCCCAAGAAAAGATGACGTCAGAGCGTCGCGACGCTACGCCTGCTGGGAGCCTATAAAAGGAGCCTTTTGCATCCAAGTTTTGGGTGCCAATTTGTGGGTTTTCACCCCATTCTAGAATCCACTCTAAAATTGGGGATTTTTGGGAGAGTTTTGGAGCTTTTTTGAAGATCTTTGGAGCTCGGGATTGATGGAGGTCGGCGCGGGATCGAGGAGATCGACACTTTTATGAGCATTTCTCTTCCCTTTTCCTTTATGTTTTAGTTTCTAGAATTATTGTGATTAGGAATTATTGAATTTTAGTGATTATGAGTAGTAAATTCCTAAATTCTATGAGATTGATTTAGATGTTGAACCTCTGATGAATTAATGAATTGATGTGGTTTAATTGTCATTATTGTTCATTTGTGCATTTTGTCCGTAATGCTTTTAATCAACTGATCACTTATTAAATGAATCGTTACTAAGTGGAAACTCGACGGAGAGAAGCTTAGACTAGAACTGAATGCATGACTAACGGTATTTACCCGGGTGACACAGGATAAAATAAATAACGTTAGAGGTTGTACTGAAGGGTCGTAATGCCATGCTAAGTAAATAAAGATGAGACTGAAAGGAGATTCTTTATTGAAAGGTATGAGATAGGAGGAGTCTGACAGGAGAGTCCTTGTTATTAGGCTTTTAGACTTATGAATCAAATGATTAGTTAATCCATATTAGTTAATTGATTATGCATTAAAGGTCCAATTGATGAAATCAACAACTCTAGAATTATCCCTCCAAATTGTGTCTCCATTTATCTTTTGCTTTCTAGATTAGCTTTGTATTTTATCTTTCGGCATTAGATTTTGTTCTCTAAATAAAGCTAATCAAGATTATTCGTGGTAATTAATTGAATAAATCCAATCCCTGTGGAGACGATACTCCATACTCAAAATCACTATATTACTTGTGACGACTCGTACGCTTGCGGTGATCGAGAAATCGTGCAACACTCGACGTTGGTTTTCCTTTGCTGTTTTTGGCGGTGGCAGCGACAGTGTCGCGATGCTACCGACAATTTTCCTATATATACAATCTTTTGTACTATGAATTAGGGGAGTCCATTTGGTTAGATTTTAGCCCTAATTTCGACTAGAGACCTTTGGTGGGAGCTGAAGCAAGGCCATGAAGTGAGAACCAAGCTTGAAGACGTGGAGATCGTGACGGGGACGTACGGTTCCAACGGATTCGAGTTTATCCCTTTTCTTTTCCTTACCTCTTGTTGTTTTTATGGCTTTTCTAGCTAGCTTGATCGTCTTAGGAATTGATGTAGCCCTTTGGGTGTTGATGGATTATTTCTTGGTTATGTATTGTTTTGAATTCATTTATGCATATTCTATTCTTAATGCTTTTGATTCATTGGCCATGAATTGAATGATATTTTCTCTAAGTCTTGCTTGGGAGAGGAGATTTAGTTTAGATCGCGTTATGTATAACTAAGATAATCTTGAGATCGGGAGATGAGAGATAGTCTTAGAAATCGTTAAAGGATTAGACTTAAGGTCATGCATGTTAATGAACTTAGATAGGGATATTGGGTTTATTACTTGTATGAGAATTAGTATTGCTCAGGAGAGATAGCTATGATAATAGTTTATCCTAGATTTATGAATCTTTGCATGTTCACATAGTTTAGCGATTAATCCACAACTCCAATAGGTGAAATCAATTCCCTAAGAGTCTTTCTATTTGAGTCTCCAACTTTATTTTATGCTTTTTGTCTTTAGATTTATCTTGGTCATTAAGTCTTGCTCCCTAAATAAAATTGAACAAAAGTATTCACGGTAGTTAGCTTAACTTAAAAACCAATCTAGAGGACGACACTCGTTTAATCACGAAAACACTATATTATTACTTGACTCGTACACTTGCGGTAAGCAAATTGAGCATCATGGTCACGTCCATTTGTTCTAACTCCAAGTTAAACTGTACAACTAGAGAAAGTAAGATTCGAATGGACGTGTGTCTTACCACTGGAGAGAAAATCTCATTGTAATCGATGTCTTCTTCTTGTGTGAAGCCCTTTGCAACCAATCTAGCCTTGTACCTTGGCGGATCAGAGGCATTCATACCTGGTTTTATCTTATATATCCACTTGCAGTCGACTACCTTTTTTCCAACCAGTTTCTGAACAAGTTTCCAAGTTCGATTGTAATGTAGAGAGTTCATTTTTTGGTTCATGGCAGCTATCCATTGTTGACTAGCCTCAGATTTTACAGTTTGGTTATATGTAGATGGCTCAAAACCAAAATTATCACTAATACAATTGAATGCATATCCCACAAAGTCAGAGTCATACCTTGTAGATGGTCTAATAGTTCTTCTAATTCGGTCACTTGTGAGTTGGTAGTTTTCCAGTTCATTTGTTTCAATGGTTGTAGTCTGAGAAGTGCTAGGTAAGTCAAGTGATTCTGGTTCATCAATTGAAATAGTTTCCTCAGCTTGTACTTGAGCACCTTGTGAGGTGTTAGGTTCATTTAAAGGTTGCAACTCAATTTCATATGAGTTTTCAAGTCTTAGTGGTTGATCCTTCTTGTCTGTGTTCCTCCAAGGCATGCCATTTTCATTAAATTTCACATATGATCGACTAATGATACACTTTGTTTCCGCCGGTTCTATACACCACAATTTATAAGCCTTTACGCTTTGTGAGTAGCCTAAGAAGATGCATCTTTTGGCTCTTGGTTTCAACTTGTCTTGCTGGATATGAGCATATGTCGCACAACCAAACATCTTCATATGTCTCAAACTAGGTGCATGGTCAGTCCAGATCTCTTGTGGTGTCTTGAATCCAAGTGCCGATGATGGACTTCGATTGATGACATACGCTACTGTGTTTACAGCTTCACCCCAGAATACTCTTGGTAATTGGGCATTTGACAGCATGCATCAAACTCTCTCAAGAATGGTCCGGTTATACCTTTCAGCCAAGCCATTTTGTTGAGGAGTTCTTGTTGTAGTTGGGTGTCTACTAATACCTGCTGTTCTGCATAGGCTAGCAAACTTTTCATTCAAATATTTTAATCCGTTATCAGTCCTCAAGAATTTTACCTTCTTACCCGATTGATTTTCAACTAAATTCTTCCATTCTAGAAATCATTCAAAGACTTCATCTTTTGATTTCAACATAAACACCCATAACTTTCTAGAAAAATCATCTATAAGGGATAAGAAGTACCTAGAACCTCCATGAGTAGATACTCGAGCTGGCCCCCAAAAATCTGAATGCACGTATTCTAGCTTGTCTTTGGTAGTATAAGTTGCTGGTTTGAAGTTGTGCCTTAATGACTTTTCAAGAACACAGTGTTCACAGAACTCCAGACTTGCAGGCTTCTTCTTCCCAAGTAACCCTTGCTTAAAGAGACAGTTTAGTCCCTTTTCACTGATATGCGCCAGCCTTTTGTGCCACATATAGGTTTCTTGGTCAGGTTGTTCGGTTCTAGCTATGCTTACTTCTCCAGACAGTGTTTTTCCCTGCAAAATGTACAAACCACTAAACAAACTTCCAGTTAGTTTTAAAGATTCTCCTTTGAACACTTTCAAAATGCCATTTCCAGACTCATATTTGTAGCCATCCCTGTCAAGAGTCCCAAGTGAGATCAAGTTTCTTTTCAAATCTAGTACAAACCTCACGGATTTGAGGATTTTTACTAAGCCATCATTCAGCCTAAGCTTGACATTACCAATACCTTTCACTTGGCACTGTTGATTGTTCCCCATAACAACTTTTCCTCCATCATATTCATTCAACTCGAAGAAATAGTGTTTTTGGGGAGTCATATGGAAAGAGCAGCCGGAGTCAAGTATTTATTCTTCCTTGCTACCTTCTACAGAAGCTACAAGTACCTCAGTCGACTCATAACCTTCATGGAGATTAGTTGAGTTCTTATTCTCTTTATAGCTTTGTTTATTGGTTTTTCTTTTCAATTGGCGGCAATCCCACTTGTAGTGACCCTCTTTATGACAATAGTGGCAAGTTATGGTACTTTTGTCAATAGAGTTAGCACTATTGTTCATTTTTCCAGATTGCTTCCCATCTTTATGTGAAGGATTGTGTGAGCTTTGCCCTCTAGTTTGATTGTTTCTTCATCTACCTCTGAAACCTCTCCCCCTAGTGTTATTTTGTTGTACTTGTTTGTTTCTAACAAATTGGGCATCACTATCCTTCTTTTCAATTTTTAATTCAAGTTCTTTAGTTCTTAATGCGTCCAAAACCATATCTACTGTGAATTTATCCCTTCCATACTTGATTGCTGCCTTAATTTCTTTATAAGATTCTGGTAAGGAGTTTAATAAGATTACAGCTTAGTCTATCCCTTTAACTTCTTCACCTGAGTTAGCTAATTCAGTACACACCAAATTAAAATCATCTAGGTTTTCTTCTAAATTCTTAGAGGGATCCATCTTGAACCCAAAGAACCGCTCTTTTAAGTAAATTTGACTTGACAAAGATTTTGGCATGTACAATTCTTCTAATTTTTCCCATAGTTCAGCTACTTTTTCAATTTTTCCAACTCTCTTAAGAACATTATCAGACAGATGCAAAATAATTGAGCTATGAGCAATTTCCCTCATTTCTTCTTTATCATCTTCAGTCGAGTTTGAAGGAAAAGCTTACCAGGATCGAGTAATGCCTTCGAGACTTTTTGTTGAATCAAAAGGGCTTCATCTTCTATCTCCAAAGCCCAAAGTCGCTCCTCCCGTCGAAGCACTCAAGCTCGGATTTCTCTGACATTCTTGTGATAGCGACTCCAAGAAACCTTTCTGCCTTCTTCAGAGAAAGATTTCGAATCTTGCTAAATTGACTGAAGTGGAAGAATTTGCTTCTTGTCTCAGGTGTTGATCGAGGTCATACCAGTCTTTTCTTGAACCATATCTTCACGCTCTGATACCAAATTGTAGAGATTTTGGAACCACAGTAACAAAACAAATCTAGACTAAACAATGCCTTAACACAAAAGTAAGAGAAAGTAAGGGAAGGAACTGACACAAAGGGTTATAGTGATTCCACTACCAGGGTGTACATCCACTCTCAAACACCAAGAGAAGATCAATTTTATTTCAGAAGAAAAGGTAGCAAGAAAACAAGTTTACAAGATACGGAGGAACTCTGTTTTTCGATGATCTATCCAAGTAGCTGAATGGGCTTTTATATAGAGGTATGGGTTAGTTTTAATCCAACTAACTTGCACGTGAACTGCACAAGACCTCTTTTACATTCTGATATCAACTCAACAACATTTTTAAATAGTTTTTTAAGATTAAAAAATTTACTTAAAAATGAAAACAAATTATTTTTTATTTAATGACATTTAAAAAATATCATAACTTTGTGATGTTGAAAAAATGTCATAAATTGTTTAAAATATGAAAATTTCCGTTTTTTCCAATAAAAATGTGCCCCTTACATTTTATTTATGACATTTTTCCCTTCCTTAACTTTATTTCTTTTTCCCTTGGCGTCATGGATTCTCAAATTTGTAATAGTAGAATGAAAACAAAAAGGGAACATGAAATAAACCCCGATTTTAAAAGAAAAAAAAAACTAAAGTATACCTCAATCAACAACATGCAACAATAGATGGAAGCAACGACGACGAGTGGTAGATGGATGGCAACAGACAAGTAGTGGACAAATCTCGCGAACGAGTGAGGAGGCAAACAAATGAAAGTGGGGGGTGGGGGGAAGAGGATGAAAGTTAGGGATTTAAAAGGATCTCTACCTATGTTGTTACTAACAGCGTCGACATAGAAGGTCTCTCTTGGCGGAACGAATCATGGTGTCGAAAGAGACCTTCTCTACCTACGTCGTTACTAACGATGTCGGCAAAGTTCCTTTGCGTGGTATTTTCTGTTGTTAGTAACAGCGCCATCATAAATCTTTTTCATCCGTTTTTTCAATGTATTTTTCTAGCATCTGGAGATATAATTGTTCTCTCAACACCCTTTTCCTTGCATCGACATAAACTATGTCATAAGAGATTAATTTTCTTGTAGTGTCTTCTTTTGACACCTATAAATAGAGGTGTTTGTTGAGGATCCCACATTGAAAAGATAAGTGGAGACCTCATAAGTCATAAGATAGATGGATTACTCCACTCATTTCCAATTGGTTTTGAGATGAAACCTCATGTATCTAATAGGGGCAACCAGATAAATGGCCAAAAAAAATAGCTGATTTGAAAAATGGCCAATCGTATTTCCAATTTGATAAATGGCCAAATCCTATTTTTAGTAAACTATTTTGGTATGAAATTGGACGAAAATACCCTTTAACAAATCTTAAAACTGAAAATAAAATAAAACAAATACACTATAACTGAAAATAAAATAAAACAAATACACTATAAATAAGGGAGAAAATCTAGCTTCCTTCCCCATTGATTCAGCTGGCAAATCAAAACTAACCGAAATTTAAATGAAATGGAATATAAATCTGGCGACCTAAATTTAAAACAAGAGATTTGAATTCAAAAAAAGAGAGAAAAAATAGGACCGTGTATATCAAAAGAAAAAAATGAAAGAACAACTTCAATTAAAAAAAATTCCAGATTCAAAGAAGAATTAAAATATAATCAGAAAAAAATCTAGATTCATTAAAATATGAGATGAACCCCTAAAATATCATAATTAAAGTATAATCAGAAAAAAAAAATGAAAAAATTGATACACAATTTCAAACAATCAAATCTAGCTTCCTTACCCATTGATTCATGTAGCAAATCAAAACTAACCGAAATTCAAATGGAATGGAATATAAATCTGACCACCTAAATTTAAAACAAGATATTTGAATTAAAAAAGAGAGAGAAAAAATAAGAGGACTTAAATTTAAACCGTGTATATCAAAAGAAAAAATGAAGGAGCTTACCAAATTCAATAACAATGAAGAACAACATCAATTAAAAAAATTCCAGATTCAAAGAAGAATTAAAGTATAATCAGAAAAAAAAAAAAAATCTAGATTCACCTAATGGGATGAACACCTAAAATATCAGAATTAAAGTATAATCAGAAAAAAAAAATGAAAAAATTGATACACAATTTCAAACAAACCTCTGGATTAATAGCTTCTTGGAAAAAAACCCTAAGGCATAATTACTCTCTTGGGAACACACTCACGTTCCAAAAAAAACCCTTTCCTCTCCCTCATTTAAAAAAATCATACATGTTACAGCTGGAATTCATCATGCAAATTGAAGAAATTGAAGAAAAATCAGTGTAGTTGTGATCTTTGTCTAATCACAATTATAGTGTGTATGAAAACGGGTAAGGGTTTCTTCTAAAAATTATTTACTTTTGTAGGAGGGGAAGGTTCAAGGGTGATTGAGACTGATGCGGAAGGAAGTTAAAATGAGCTTTCAACAAATGAAAAGAATAACTCAGGTGAACGAAAACATGAAAGCAATAATCAATCTGAACGCTTACTTTTGAAGTAACAGAAAACATGAAAGCAGTGACAAAAAATGCAGAAATATACCTATGATCAATAGCTTTACAGTGTTGGAAGGAACGATGAAGACCAATAATCAATCAGAATGGTTGGAAAAGACGATGAAGCAGTTTGTTGATTACAAAATAAAAATCTACTAGAAAAGACGATGAAGCAATCTGGATTTGAATTTCAAATGATAAGAGATAATATATAGTTGTAACCAACCATTGCTTGATTCATGGGATAATTGATTTTAAAAATAAAAAATAAAAAAAAATTAAATGGCTTCCTCAAATATAGGGTGGGACGTGAGAATTGACTTAGGGGTATAATTGGAAGAATAAAACAAGTGAAAATAGGTTAAAAATACGGTTTGGCCATTTTTCATTAAAAAATACGATTTGGCCATTTTTCGAAATTACCCTGTAATTTCTGGTCATATCTGAGGATTTCCCTATCTAATATGGTATCAGAACCCATGAAATCCAAACGGGTATTCGGTCCATGAAAAAAAATGGGATCCGATCCAAGAATGGTGAACCCAAAGAGGCACCATCTTGAGGGGGCATGTTGAGGATCCCACATTGAAAAGATAAGTGGAGACCTCACAAGTTATAAGATAGATAGACTACTCCACTCATTGCCAATTGGTTTTGAGATGGAACCTCATGTATTTGATAGTGTTCTCCACCCTTCTAAGTAATAATTTTCCTTCATTGCGTCCATCATTTATCTTTCAATTTAGGCATTATTGTGCATGTTAATTACAAAAACATTATGTTCGAAGAAATTTGTTTTGTCGAAACAAAGTATGGTATCCATGCCAGTAGCAACTACCTTCAATAGGAATTGGAATACTTCGTTCTTGATTGAGAGAGCAGAGGTCATCAATCAACTCCAAGAAATGTAATTGTCATAAGTGAATGGCTCTGTGACAAGAACAATATTGAAAGTTTGTCAAAAAAAAAAAAAAAAAAAAATATTGAAAATTTATGGCTATGATGAGGGGTGAAGAAAGTCTTGAATAGAATATCATAAACCTGGTTCCATCTCAAAACCAATGGACAATGAGAAAAATAACTCATATATGTTATAAAGAGTATGAGGTCACACCCTATTTTTTCAATGTGGGATCCTCATCACCTCCTTTTTTTTTTTTTTTTTGAGTTCAATAACGTTTGGGGTGGGAAGATTCGAACCTATCTGACCTCTTAATCGATGCTACAATACCGTTGAGCTAAGCTTGCTTTGGCAACACCTTCTAATATATTAAAATTATTTCTTAAATTTTCTTGATTGGAAACGAAAGGTAAAGACAAACACACATGCATGTAATAAACAAACAAACAAAAGACGAACAACCTTCTTTTCACTGTAAAAAGAGTTAGAAAAGAACGTAAAAATACCTGATACATAGATAATTAGATACACATCTTATTTAGTAGATGGGGAAAATAGGAATTTAGAAGAGAAAAGAAGCGTTGATGGTTATCGTTGGATCAACAGGGCGGCATATCCGGTGGTGGAGGAAGCAGCTTGGTTTGTGGGGTTTTTCCATTCTTCACAATAAACACTGTATTCATTCCCCACGTCATGTGCCTCTCCAAATGGCAATGCATGAACCACACTCCTATACGATATCCAAAGCTTCAATTTATACCACTCATAAAATTATTTAGTGGGAAAATTCAATTTATACCCAAAAAAAAAAAAAAAAAAAAAACTTTGCTAATGTATAATTGTGTAAGACCTCTTTAAATATAAGGGTGAATGCAATATTTGAAGAAAACGTTGGATTCAATTGAATAATAATAACTTTCATTAGTCTGAGTTGTTTTTATTCTTCTCCTGTTTCCCTACTTTTAAGTTGATTTTAGACGGAATCAAGTGAAACTGAACAAATAGCCTCAATTGATTCACTCGTCAAAGTTAAGAGTATCATTAGTTTAGAGATTTAATTGATATAAAACCTATCAAGCTTAAGGAAGAGAACTTTTTCCTTTATTTGTTTTATTTAAAAGTAGCACAAAATTTTGTATAAATAAAATTAGCCCTTTATAAAAAAATTTTGAAAAGTATTAGAAATTTTGAAAGTTTCTAAATAAACGTGTAATTTAGTATAAAATGTGGATGCATATGGAAGATGTTGGGAGTGCGACCAAAGTCCCACATTGGCCAGATAAGGGGATGATCATGGGTTTATAAGGGAGGACAACTATCTCTACTAGTATGAGGCCTTTTGGAGTGAACCAAAAGCAAAACCATGAGGGCTTATACCCAGAGTGGACAATATCATACCATTTGTGGAGATATGTATAGTGTCCCGTAATCCCTTACATGTCAAGTGATGCCAACAATATCGACTAAATCATATGGAATGGGAGATAGTTATAATATTATCGATTGTCGTCATAATATTATTATTATTTGTATTCCGCATTTTCTCCCGACAATTGGTATCAAAGAGTTTGGATTATAATTACCAGGATTGTTTGCCCAAAATCGGACCGTGATCCACCCATTTGCTGGCACCGTGGCCGTATTCAGAAGAGGAGGATCCACAACATTGTAGCTATGAGGGTCCTTTGCTTCATCAAAATTTCCAAACCCTAATCCCACCACGTAAAAGTTATGCCCATGCAAGTGCATTGGATGGTCTATTGCTCCCACCAAACTCGTCCCTTGCAGCACAATCTCCACCGCCGCGCCGTACTCCAACACCACCACCCTCGTCTCCCGTCGTGGCACCTCCCACTCCGCCCTCACGTCCTCCGCCGTGAAGTTGAAATCCATCGGAGGCCGCTGCGGGAAGCCCTGCTGGTACACTCCCTGCATCCAAGATATTAAATGGTTGCCCAAAAGTATAATTAGTAAGAACAAAAATAATTATTCTCTTATAAGTCAAAGACCAATATAAAAATTTCAAGAACTTGGTAAAATGGTTGTTAAAATTTCACGGACAAAAATAAATTCAACAAGTGGTAAGAATTTACAAGTTAAACTAAAGCGTGAAACATTTATTCATTAATTTAAATAAAATTTCAATGAATTTCTTGATTTAAAAGACAATATATTTTCATAATAGTGTCACAGTCCATAGACATTTCAAAGTTTCATATATATCCCATATTGAAAACCTTGCCTGTATAGAGTAATAATAGGCTTCAAGCACATCCACAGAAGAAGGCAACACAAAGCTGATGTTGTTCATGCTAGCAGCCAAGCGCGTGCCGTTTGGGCCCTGGCAGCGACGCCGAGCACCGCACGGCAGAGTGTTGACGGAGACGGTGGAGACAATGCGGTGGGTAATGAGCTTGGGGACGACGTGGGCGGCTGAATGTTGAGAGGCGCTTCTGAGTCTGGCGAAGAAGCCAAAGGCGGCGGCGGTATCGTTGAAGAAAGGAAGAGAAGGGAGAGGCCTAGAAGGGGATAATGAAGGGATTATTGGGGTTGTGTATTGAAGTATGGCGGTGGCGGTGGTGCTGTCGAAAGGGGCTGCGTTTGGTCGGCTCGAGAAGGCTCGTGCGGCCATGTAGTAGTGGTTCGGGGGGCGGTTGGTGAGGAGTAAGGCGTCGAGGGTTTGGCCTGGGGAGATGGCGATGTGTGGTGTGGTGAGCGGCTTTGTGTAGCTGCCGTCCATGGCTACGACGGTCAGGTTGTGGTTCGCGATGGCGAAGAACAAAATGGTGTTCATTGCTGCGTTTACTATTCGGAGTAAGTAGGTGTTGCCTTGCTCCACTTCTAGTTTGAATGTTTCTGCATCAAGGAATCATGAATGGTAAAAGAAATGGGGGAATGGGTTCATTTTTACCTAGAGCTTTCATTTATAGTTTAATCGGTTAATTATGATGTCATATACTTTTGATCTAGAGATGAGCTTCGAATATTCTTCACTCCCACGTAGTGTTGAACTCACAAAAAAAAAAAAAAAAAAACTTTTATTTTCATTAAATTAGACTTAGACTTTAGACTTTGATAAATGTTGCAATCTGGTTTTCCCAATTTAAGCAAAATTTTGGTAGATAAGACAATTATTTTATGACTTCCCTAGAGTCAAAGGTATATCTCATGTTTCACATTTTGTTGAATTAAAAAATAATAATAGAAAAAGTGTTGTCATCTTGGCCTTAAATTTCATTGAGTATATTAGAATTTGTTTCTTTTAATAGAAGTTCATTTAAAGAAAAAAAAAATCACTCTTAATGTGTGTTTAATGAATTATATAAAATATAGTTCTAATATGAAATCAACGAGACTTCGTGAAAAGATGACAATTGAGTTGGATTTTTGTTGAAAAAAAATTATTTCTAAGATGTTTGTATAGAGGGATCAATTAATTTCTACGTACCATGTGTTAATTTTGAGATAGTGGAAGTTAAACAAAAGATTGAAATTATTGCAACAATTACTTAAGTCTAGAGACATGTGAAAATTGATTAGAAGTAAAAAATAAAAAATAAAAAAAATAAAAGTTAAAATTGGTTAATCTTTCAATTATTTAAGGTTTTTTCTTTTTTAATGTGTATGCATAGAAACAAAAATATTTCATTGGATAATAATACTAAAAAAACAAACAAACAAAAAGAAAAACAACCTGGTTTAGAGCAGGGGAAGAGATCACCAGGTTGGCCATTGATGGTCAAAGCATCAGAAGCAATCGCATCACCTCCAGTTCGAACCAGCCGCTTGTAAACTTCTCTCACGTCTTCTTTCCACCATTCTCCTATAATAAATAAATAATATAAAACCTTTTCCCTTTCTTTTTTATTTTTTATTTTTCTTCTCAAAAAAGGTGTGAAACTTTTTAGGGTGGATCAGAGATAAATAGGGTAGAAATTAGGTTAAATTACAAGTTTAGACGTTACACTTCAGAAATTTATGTCTAAAAAGTTTGTGAACTTCGGAAAGTATTTTAAGGATTTTAAAATTTTAGATTTTGCATCTAATAAGCCTCTAAGTGTCTAATAAATTAAATTACCAAATTAATTAACATTTAGTTTTAAATCCAATAGGTTGTTGACTTTTTTTTTAAAGAAAAAATCACAACCCTTTTAATTTTAGACCTAAACTTTCAATTTTGAGTCTAATATATTAGATAATATAGGGCTTCATCTCAAAATCGATTGACAATTAATGGAGTAGTCTATCTATCTTATAACTTGTGAGGTCTCCACTTTTGTTATCAATGTGGGATCCTCAACATGTGTGCCCTCAAGTTGGTGTCTCTTTGGGTTTAGGATCATTTTTTTTTTTTACCAAATAACCGTTTGGGTTTAATGGACTCTGATACCATATTAGATAATATGGGGTTCCATCTCAAAATCAATTGGCAATAAGTGGAGTAGTCCATCTATCTTATAACTTGTGAAGTCTCCACCTATTTTATCAATATAGGATCCTCAACATAATAGATAACAATAAACTTATTAATCACAGAAGAAAAAATGGAAGAAGTTATTGAATACTTTTTCTTTTTCAAGAACCTATTTTAATTAAACACAATAATTGTGATTAGTAGAGTAGTAAACGTGTAAATTGAGCTATAAACGAAACAAATACCTAATATAATGGGAACTTGATGAGAAGGATTGGGGAAGGGGTAGTGAGAAGAATGATAGGGGTAAATGATGATGGCGCCATGGACAGTGGCCCGTGACCACGTGCTGTGGGCGTGCCACCACAGGGTGCCTTCTTCCTCAGAAAAAATGAGCTTCTGTTTGAAAATTGCTCCTGGTTGAATTGGGCACTGTGTGATATATTCTGGCCCATCTGACCATGGATTTCTTGGTTGCTTCACTCCATGCCTGTTTTATAAACAACATACATTTTTCACTTCAATTACTATTCTAATACTTTAACATTAAAAACTTTGTCTTTATAGTTTGGTTAAATCTTCTGAAAACTTCTTATACAATCTTGTAGAGGACGATGTTCATAATTTTTTTAGGTTGGGTGTTCTCTTCCGACATTGTAGAAAGAGGCAATGAGATAACAAGTAATATGTGCCTGGTATATGTGTGTCGAGAATGACATGTCATCGATCTGACAATAAGATTTGAGAGATTGTGGTAACTTTTAAAATAACTACAACCAACTATACTATTAGAAAAATTGTAGCTTACCAACGTTTGCTAAATTTTAGCTTTAAATCTAAATTAGATTACGGTGTTTGGTAAATAAATATTTAATTATTGTGATTTAGCTATAATGACTAAAATAGATGTATTATCAAAATGTGTATTTTTTAGAAGGGGCACTTGCATAGATCACAAATTATACCAAATTCATAGCAAATATAACATAGTTTCAAACTAATTGTAAATATAACAAAATTAATTGTATAAGACCAAAAAGCTGTTGTCGGATTCTATTCGTGTCTATCACTTATAGACTCTGATTATTCAAAGTATATTAGTGTCTATCGCAAATAGACTTCTATTAATCAAAGTCTCACTAATAGGACACTAATAGATTTTAATTAACCAGAGTTTATCAACGATAGACACTGATAGACTCTGAATAATCGGAGTCTATCAGTAGACTGATAGATTCTGATTAATCAGAGTTGATAATCGAAGTCTATCCTATAGACTCTGATAGATTTTGCTATATTTGCAAATTTTTTTACATGGTGCTATATTTGCTATTAATTTGGTCCAATTTGCCACCCACTGCAATTTTCCTTTTTAAAATTATTTATAATTTTTAATTAATTATTTAAAATGTTATATGCTTTCAATTTAAATCCAGATTTTGTTTGCTTTATTTTATTTTACTTTGCTAAGTACCAAGAGAAATATTTGTAATTAAAGAAAATATATATGGTCTTTTTGTTTTTTTAATGGTGGTATTCAACTAATCCGTTTGAAAAATCAAGAGATATAATTTGATTATGTGAAAAAAGATATTAGTAATGTAAAATCATTTTTAATTTCTTCCAGGATAAAATTGAAAATTTAAAATCCGTTAAGATGTGTAATCTAATTCCATGAGAATCTACTTTTAAAACTCAGTAAAAAGTAAATTTTAAAAGTGTATAAATCAACATATGTTTTAAAAAGCGATTTGCACTTATTCATTAACCATATGTCTTACCAAACACAAAATCAGTTGAGAAAATTATTTTTCTCAAAATCAATACCAAATACAGCTTCAATATAATCAAATCATATGGACTCAAGAAAAACTTTTAGGGCCCGTTTGGTAACGTTGTTGTTTCTTGTTTCCGTTTCTTCATTTTTTAATAAAGAAAAATAGAATTTCATGACCCTAACACCTATACATTCAATAATAATAAACCTATATTCTTATTTATGTTTGGAAAAAATTGGAAACAAGAACAAAAAAGGAGAAGCTAGTTTTAGTTGTTCTCAAAAGCTCTATACAAATTTTGGGAGTGTTTTTAAAAAATGAGAAACAAAAACATACATAGTTATTAAGTGTTTAGATTTCTTAATAAAATTGGAAACAAGAAACAAGAAATGAGAACGTTACCAAACGGGCCCTAATAAATTACAAGAACCAGCATAAGTGGTAGGAACTGAAAATATTTAGGAACATTTGGAGGTCTCATTTCTCAATTTTAAAAACATGACTAAAATTGTTTTTTTTTTTAACCTAAACATATATAAACCCATTGTTTTATATTTTTAACGTATAAAAAAATGTGTAAAATTAAATACAATGTAACCATTTTGAATATTTAATTTTTTAAAAAAACACATTTTCGCTCAAGCGAGTAATGTAAGTGACATGTACCTTTACAACGACCAAGGGGTGAAAGGTTTGAACTTTAATATTGTTGTACTCTCAAAAAAGGAAAAAAAAATCAGTTTTCACAATTTTGTTTTAACTAAAAATTTCGGAAAAATGAACCATAAATAGTTATTAAACACAATTTTGTTTTCTCATAATAAACAAGAAAGGCAAGAAACGAAGACAATTACAAGAACAATTTTGTTTTCTTTTGTAAACAAGAAAAAAGAAACGAGAAACTCCTCTCCTTTGATAACGATTTTTTTTTTCATTTTCAGTTTTTAAAAATTAGGCTTCATTTCCTACAATTATATATATATATATATATATATATATATATATATATTCCACTTTTGTTAAGAACACATTGAATTCTCATCTATATTTCAAAAACAAAACAAATTATCAAAATTTTGTTTGAAATTTCGGAAGTTTTTTTTTTAAAGTAGACAACAACGAGAGAATATTTTAAAAAATTAAAAGAAGAGTAGTTATCAAATGAGGTTGTAGAAGTAATTAAGAATCAAGAAAACAAGAAAGGAAAACGTTAATTTGCATATACATTAAAATCAAGGTATACCAGGTATATAAAAGAAGAAAAAAAAAAGGTTAGAAAAGAGAATTATTGGTTGGTTATTTATTTATTTATTTATTTGATTTTGAGTACATCAACAATTATTGGTTGGTTATTACCAGTGAATGGTGATGTTGGATTTAGCCTTATTATGAACCTTGACATAGATTGTTTGTCCCTTGTGCACATGTATTGTTGGTCCTGGAAATTCCCCATTTACAGTCAATATCTTCTTTCTCTCACACAGTCTTTTGTATGGAGCCTCTTTAACCTGCAAATTTATCCCACACAAAATTTAAAACAAACTACAATATATAATTTATCTGATTCTTAACATTAGCTTTAAAAACTATAGAAGATAAATCAATAAATAAAATGAAATATACTGCAAAATAATAATCAGCTGAAGAAGCTTCTTCATATGGAAGCAAGAGAAGAAGAAGGACCAAACAGCAAAATAGATTATTTTTGGAACCCATGTTTAGTAAGCAGCTTGTGTTTGCCTTCTAAATTCCCTCTTGGATTTTTTAGTATCAATAATGTAATTTTGTGGTCACATTTATAGAGGGAAGATGGAGTAGTTGTTGAGGTAATTTTCTTTTTTCCTTTGTGGGGAAATTCACATTATATTATTTGAAAAAGAAGAAAAAATAAAAAAAGGTAAAGTCTTTCTGGGGAGTTAATGTGGGTTCAATTCTTTATCTCTTATGGTGTAATAGTATGAGGAAAATATATTAAATGATTAAATTTTTATCATTGAAGTGTTTGTACACCAAACTCTAGTGGTCTATGCTACACATGATTTCTTAGAATTTATTTTAATGGATAGCAATTTAAAGTTTGTAATTATATAGCAACTTTTAAAAAAATTGCTATTAATGATAGACATCCATTATTGATGAACTTCAATTACAAATCAATGGTAGACAACTACCACTTATAGACTTCATTCACAATACATGTAGTCTATCAGTGATAGATTACTATCGTCACTTATAGAAAAATCTATCAACAATAATTGTAATTGTGATTAAAGCCAGTTGATAGACTTCTATCACTAATAGATTTTAATTTTGTTATATTTGAAAATATTTTGGAAAATCTATCCCCGACAGACTTCAATCACAATGCATGTAGTCTACTATCATTGATAGAATAAAATTACACTTGTGATTGAAGTATAGGCTATGTTTGGGAGTGATGATTGAATTTATTGATTTTGGAAAAAGAGATTTTATTAAATTGATTTTCATACCATCCTAATTATGTTTGGTTCCAAACTTTTAAAAGTGATTTTCATATATTTAAAAGTGATTTTGAAATATTATTATGTTTGGTTCCAAATATGATTTTAGAATTACCAAATTACTAAAAATGGCATTCTACATTCAATAAATTATTTAAGAATAAATATGTGAAGTCTAGTCTTTTTTTTTAGGAAGTTGAAGTTTAGTCTTATGTAAATCCATTGCATATATAATATAGTCAAATATTTATTATTATTATTTTTTTTTGAAGAAGTTGAAGTTTAGTCTGATGCAAACTCATTATATCAACTATATGCATACATTAGATGACTAATTCTTCTAATAAATCACCTGGAATATTTTTTTTTTTGAAAGAATGGTGTTATGACTTATGTCAAGGATAAACCTTTGCTAATGTAGAGCTCCCATATTACCATTTCTTAAACATTTGTATGGACGAAGCCGCATTTTTTTTAACATAATGGCAACGTTGTTTACGTTAATTGTTTATATAGACGCATATATAGTCTTTTTATCCTACAAACTAGAAAGGGTCGAAACTAGAACAAAACTAATGAAATATTAATTATTCCACGTCTACTTTTTGAATTATGAAAAATTAAGACCGTCCTATTTTTTACTCCATTTAAAAGATAACATGTCACATGACTCCTTACAAATTTAAGGGGAAATTACATATATTTATAATGAAATATCTACCATTTTTGGAAATCAACACTATAAAAACCGGAGAGAAATTATGACAAAGTGACCGCCAATACAAACAAATTTTACTGAAAAATAATAAATAAATAATAAACGATGAAAAAGAAAAATAAATTGATACATAAAGGCAAAGAAACCCATTCCTCCTAGTGTTTCGAGCAAAAATACTCATTTCTTAAGCAACCATTAAAGTTGAGAGGTGATTCGCCCAGTTCATCACCTATCAAAAATCACCTCCCAACTAATTCCTCAACACTAATCATACAAACGAATTTACTGGAAAATAATAAATAAATAATAAACGATGAAAAAGAAAAATAAATTGATATATAAAGGCAAAGAAACCCATTCCTCCCGGTGCTTCGAGCAAAGATACTCATTTCTTAAGCAACCACTGAAGTTGGGAGGTGATTCCTAGTTCATCACCTATCAAAAATCACCTCCCAACTAATTCCACGAAAATCAATTTAAATTGATTTTAGATTTTTTCAAAATCAATTTATCTATTTGCCAAATATGTTTATTTTAGAGGAAATTGATTTTGACATTGGTAAAATTGATTTTGACCATGTCAAAATCACTCCCAAACATACTCATAGTCTATCAGCAATAATTACACTTGTAATTAAAGTCTATCGTTAACAGACTTATATCATTGATAGAATTCAATTTTGTAATATTTATAAATAGTTTTAGATTTGATCAATTATTTTAGTCTATTTTGCTATTTGTACTAACAACCCCTTTTTTTTAAGGTTTAATATGATGGTTTCATGGCAGTAAAAATAAGAAAACTTATCTTGGTTTAGAATATATATATATACACACCCCCAAAAGTTCTGGATTTTTTTAGTGATTTTAGATAATGTTTTTTTTTAAAAAAAAAAAAAAAAAACTTAATAAATAAAGAGTACTTAAAAATTGGATTAATTTAAAAACCGTCCAAAAGCCAATTTAAAGAGATTAACTCAAAATCTTCCTGAATAACATATTTGTAATTAATATAATTATTTTTTAATATAGTGCAAGAAAAAAAAATTATTATTTCGAGCAATTTTAGAAAATGGTAAGATTTAAAAATATTTTTATATTAAAAATACTATTTAAAAATTGTTTAAACTAGAAGGTATTTCAACTCAATTCAATAACCTCTTGGAAGAAGCATGTGAGTGGGGTGTCTAAATGGATAGTACATTTTGGTATGTAGGCATAATTCTTAGTCTAAAAAATGGCTTTATGACATTTCATATCACATGATGATATAATAAGGATATCTTTTCCTTTTTCCGCAATAAAAAATAATAGGGAAAAATACACTTTTAGTCTTTAAGGTTTTGGTTAGATTTCATTTTGGTCCATGAGTTTTCAAGCTCAACAATTTAGTCCCTGAGGCTTGATTTTAGTTGCATTTTAGTCCCTCCATCCATTTTTCCATTAAAACTAACGGTTTGCTGATGTGGCACCTATTTTTTTATTAAAAATTTATTTTTTTAATTTTAAAAATAAAATAATAATGGATAATGAATTTATTCGAGATGGTGGTTGAGAGGAAGAAGATGATGATAGTTGGGTTGAGAGGAAGAAAAAAGGAGGGGAAAACGAGGAGGGAAAATGAAAATTTAAAAAAAAATATATATTTTTTAATTATTTTATTTTAAAATTTTAAAAAATAAATTTTTAATAAAAAAAAATAGGTGTCACGTCAGCAAACCGTTAGTTTTTAACTGAAAAATAGATGGAGGGACTAAAATGCAACTAAAATCAAACCTCAAGGACTAAATTCTTGAGTTTGAAAACTTAGGGACCAAAATGAAACCAAACCCAAACCTCAGGGACTAAAAGTTTATTTTCCCAAAATAATAATAATAATAATAAAATAAAGATATTTTTGAAACAATTTTGAAATGACCAAAATCACTTCTCTTTTAAAATTGTGATATTTGGCAATAATAAGTAATTCTCGGTCAATCACTTATTCCCTGATTTTTATCAAGTGATTGTGAGTGATTTTGTGACTCTTATTTCATATATTTTTTTTATTAAAAAAAAAAAACTCCTATTTCACTTTATTTATCCTAAAATTTTGAGATTTTGTCCATCTCTAACTTTATTTATTCTAATTATTACTTCTCTCTTTATTAAATTTCTCTTTAAATTTTTTATTCCTCTCTCTAAAATTTTTCTCTCTCCCAAACTCTTTGAAACTTTTCTCTAGATTTCCATTTTTTTCTCTTTTAAATTTTTATTTTTCTCTATACAACTTTTGTCTCCACCTTCTACTCCTTCATTTTCTTTTAATTTCAAATGTAAGAAATTTTTTGGTAATGTGATAATTCTAAAACCACCTTTGGAACAAAAAAAAAAAAAAAACCTTAATCATTTAAAAAATACTTGTAATTAAATTAAAATTATTTTTACAAATGTGGAACCAAATATTATAATGATTTACAACTAAACACTTTTGTAAAACTAATTAATTATAATTAAATCACTTAGCTTAAACATGTCCTTAGTCATTGAAAATTTCTTTTGATGGTATGAAAATAACTATTTAAAATATAATGTAGAACAAAAAACTAAAATGATTATATAAAAATCACTTTTAATAAATCAATTATAAACAAATCAATTGTGCTAGAATCACTATTTCTAAAATCCCGCAAACATACTCTAATGCTAAAATGCTAAAGAATAGACCATGAACAGTTCCGTTGGTTATGTAGACTTCCCAAATATAAATACTGACACTAACAAATCAATATGATTTCAACTTAATTCAAAAGAAAGCTAAAAATTGATTACCTTTTAAGTCCAAATTTCTATAAGCAAAGAAAAGTCATTCTCTACTTAGAGTTGAAACACTTCAGAAGTTTAGTGATCGAACTAAGACATGAATATTTAATCATGCAAGCCTAAAACAAGGCTCACAAAGAAAGGCACAATACACTGGACCATTGATAAAAAAAAAAAAAAAAAAACAAAAAACAAAAAACAATATCATTAAACCATAAAAAAGAAAAAAGATACATCCCAAAATCACTCAAAAACAAAATTCCTCTTCCAATTGCTAACATAGAACATGAACTCAACTTATCAAATATAAGTCTTTGTCTTTTTTTTTTTTTTTTTAAGTAATTTTTTTTAAAAAATTAATTATAAAAAACCTTCCTTACAGTTCAATGTAAAAAGAATTTAAAAAATGTGAATCCACTAATAAATAGAAGGATCATTGACTTCATTGTAATTGGTTTATTTAGACACATATATCTCTTAATTATAGGCATTATAATAAATGAATGAGAATAAGAGTGCTTCATTTTTCAACTTTTCCTATTTTTGGTTGAATTACTTTAAAAATTCAGCAGAGTACTAGAGCTTCTTCTTTCAAATGAATCACAAGTCAAAATTGCTTTAATTTTATTAATCCGAATATGAAAATCACAAGTCAAAATTGCTTTAATTTTATTAATCCGAGTATGAAAATATTTATAGCGCTCCTATTTTCCATATTAGCTTTCCTACACCACCTCAAAGAAATAAGCTATAACGCCCAAGGGTATGTTTGGTGTAACATTTATGAGTGTTTAATTTCGAAAAAAAAATATTTTGAAAAAAATTCTAGTGTTTTTTTTAGTACATCAATATTTGGGAGTTGGGGATTTGAACCTCTGACCTCTTGATTGAGGATATATGTCAATTACCTTTGAGCTATGCTCACTTTGGCAAAAAAAATGAGATTTAGAAATAAGGGTGTGTTTGGTTTTACTTTAATTTTCAAGCTAGTGTTTGATTTTGAAAAAAAAAATCATTTTGAAAAAAATTCTAGTGTTTGACAACCACTAAGGATTATTAAGAAATGAGATAATATAAAAACCATTTTGAGAGAAACACTTGAAACCAAATTTTTTTAAAAGATTTTTTAAGTATATAATAATTTGGGTATAAAAACACTTATGAAGAAATGTAACTAAACATACCGTGTTTAAATTCTAAACAATTTTTATACAAAATGTTTAAAAGAAAATGAGTTCTTCAAAAACACTAAAATTAAAAGGTATTCCAAATGGATCCTAAATCATTTTGAGAGGAACATTTAGAAGTAAATTTTTGAAAAAGAGTTTCTAAGTATATAATAACTTGGTATAGAAACACTTATGAGGAAATGTGGGTGTGTTTGGTTTAACTTTTTAAGTGTTTAATTTTGAAAAAAAATTAGTGTTTGACAACTATTAAAAATGATTTATTAAAAAATGAGATTGAAAAATAAACCATTTTGAGAGAAACACTTGAAAGCAAATTTTTTAAAAAGAGTTTTCAAGTATATATAACTTGTGTATAAAAACACTTATGATGAAATGTAACCAAACATGTGAATGTTTAAATTATAAACACTTTTTATACAAAATGTTTAAAGAAAAATGCATTCTTGAAAAACATTTAGGGTTCGTTTGGAATACATTGTAATTTAAATATATTTCAAGAATGCATTTTTTAAAAAACATTTTGTATAAAAAATTGTTTAGAATTTAAACACTCATATGTTTGGTTGCATTTCCTCGTAGATGTTTTTATACACAAGTTATTGTATACTTAAAAGACTATTTTTTAAAAAAGTTGGTGTTATAGGTACTTTTGGACCACACTGACGAGGAGGGAGCTCACAAGGACAGTCGGGCAAAGGTAGGACCAGAAGACCAACCCACAGGAAGACCGAACCAATGGGTCGGGCCAACCTAGCCCGACCCATATGGTCGGCCTCGGCAAAAGGCCGGGGCCGACCATTCGACCCATTTGCGCGGGCCGAACTAGGTCACCTCCTTCCGACCCGTGGCGTCCCGGATCGCCCCGATTTCACCTGGTTCGCCCCAAAACACCTCCGAATTCCTAAAAACCCTAGGAGGCAAAACAGGTATAAAAACTTCTCTTCATCACTGAAGTGGGGGCCGAAACTCGATTCTGGACATCTTCTTTTGCTCTCTAGCTTCTCCTCGGTTTTCTGACTTAGGCATCGGAGGCGGTGTGGCCTACACCACACCGGTGTGCAGCGGTTTTTGCTGGTCTTGCAGGTCACGTCTTCCCCAACTTCTACAAATTCACTGTTGGTGTCACGTGAAGGTCAGGTGAGTCCTCTGTCCGGATTTTGGCATCAACAGTTGGTTTCAAGTGTTTATCTCAAAATGGTTTATTTATCGATCACATTTTCTAATAAGTCATTTTTAGTGGTTGACAAACACTATAAAATTTTTCAAAATGATTTTTTTTTTCAAAATTAAACATTTGAAAGGTTAAACCAAACACACCCTTCAACTAAAAGCCAAAGGCCCTATATAAGTACTAAAGTCAATCTAATTATGCAATAAAGCAACCACAATGTAGCTATCTCATGTAAATTAAAAAATCTACATGTCCCTGTAACCACTAGATACAAATTCAGAGTATTCTCTCATATATTAGTGATTCAAAATTTTAAATTACATTGTGACAACCTCATCAATAACTCTTTGTCAAAGAGGAAGAAATGTGTCTATCAACATAATCTTACATTACGCTATCAAACATCTTGAATATATGAATAAGAATATTAATTTTAGGTTAAATTACTGGTTTTGGTTTTTTGTTTTTTTTTCGGAAAAGTAATTATAGGTTTTGTTAACTTTGTGATTGTGTATTTAATTCTCGTACTTAAATAGACACCCAAACTATTAATTTTGTTTTTAGTAGATCCCAACCTTTCATTTATCAACATAACATTTTTATTGCACTTTGCCTTGTATTGATTAAAGATTTTTGCCAAGTTGATTTTGAGATATTTGGTTATGTATGAATTATATGAACAAAATTAATGACAATAATTTAGAACTTTTAAGTTTATTTATTTATTTATTTGTTTTGTGAAACAACTTTTAAGTTAAATGTGTTAGATATTTAACACAAAATTTTATCCTAACTTAATCTCACTTTTAATACTTTTGAGTCGAATAGTTATATTTAAATTTGACATTAGAGTAAGTCTTTTAGATTTTTTTTTTTTTTTGAAAATAAGTAATTTTAGATATTTAACCACTAGCAAGTTATATCCTCTTTTAAACTTTACTGAAAAATAAATATAAAGAAAAGAAAAGAAAGAGGAGTTAAACCTATGAATCTAAAACTAATGACAATGGAAGACTTTACTTTTAGGATATAATAGAGTTACCTTGAGAGGCAATAAAAAAAAATTAATCGTGAGAATTATTGGTTAACTTTGAAGTTTGTGTCCTAAAAGGTTCCAAAATCTTAAAAATTGTCCGGTTATTAAACTTTTAATTTTGTTTCTAACAAATTCCTAAACTTTAAAAATGTCTAATATGTTGTTGGACTTTCAATTTTGTGTCTGATAGGTCTTCAATACATTCAAAATTTTTAAAATTTAATTGATCTATTAAATATAAAATTGAATTTTATGTCTAATAAAACTTGAAACTTTCAATTTCGTGTCTAAGTAGATTGGTGAATTAAAAAAAAATGTTGAATATGTCCAAGAATTGAAAATTAAGAGATCTATTCACAAATTAAGGGTTTAAAGACTTAATAGACACTTTTTAAATTTCAAGGATCTATTGGACATAAAATTGAAAGTTTAGGAGTTATTAGACACTTTTTAAAGTGCAGGGACCAAATAGATATGTTATAGGTAATTTTGGACCACCTCGATGCACAAGGAGCTGACGAGGACAACCGGGCAGAAATCAGACTAGAAGATGGACCCGGGCGGAGAAACGGGCTAGTGGACCAGGCCAAGACCGAAGGGGTCGGAATCCCGACCCCATGCTCGGCCTCGGCGACCCTCGGCCCGTTTGCGCGGGCCGAGTCCCACCGACTCTGTTTGGTCCATACCGCCTCTGGCCACCTCGGTTTCGCCTGGTTCGTCCCAAAATGCCTCCGAATTCCTGGAAACCCTAAGAGGATGAGCAGGTATTTATACCCCTCTTCGCCACTGAAGAAGGGGACCCGAACTCTCTACTCTATTCTCTTACTCCCTAGCCCTCGTACTTCCGTTTTCTGACTTAAGCATTGGAGTCGGTGTGGCTAGCACCACACCGGTGTGCAGGTTTTCCGTCTTGCAGGTCACGTCTTCCCCCTCATCTACAAATTTACCATTAGTGGCACGTGAAGGTCAGGTGAGTTCCCTTTGACCAAAATCGACCATCAACAAGACACAAACCTCAAAATTCAAGGACTAAACTTCTAATTTAACCTAATTCAAAAATACATTGCTTTAATCAAGATATATTCGATCATTAGAGACTCATTTCTTAGACTAAGTAGTTAAAACTTATAAGCATCAACCTTAAGCTAAAAAGTTAAAACCAATAAAAAAAAGTCATTCTAATTAATTATTGATTTATTTGGGCATATAAGTAAGAACAAACGTCAGCTTCATATGAACTTTTGGTCAAACAAAACATTTAAGAAATCAAAGAAAATAACAACTCACAATGGATCAAAAGTCAATATTTTGTCATTTATATATGAACCCCAATGTGACTTTCCATAGTGTTATTAACCATTTTGGAATTTTCTTCTGCAAATCTCTCTCACTCTCTTTAGAAAGTGGGTTTGACTTTTAAAGTTTTAAGAAAAGTAGTGTGGACCAGGTTTTATGCTTCTCAAGTCTTACTATACTACAGGAATAGCTTAATCCTTTGCTAAATCTCTCATTAGTTCATATCTAATATGTCCAAATAAATTGACCAAACTACTTTGGTATAATTTAGTTGGCAAACTTCAACTACTTCCTAGTTAATGTTGTCAAAGATATAAAAAAAGATGGTATAAAGCTAGTATCTCTCTCCATCTAGCTACACGATTCATCCATTACTAATTATAATTAACTACATTTATTTCGCTTCTTTGACAATTTTTTTTATATTTGATCTTTCTTTTGAAGATAATGTTTAAATCCCCACTCACACATTTGTTGTAATAAAAGTGCAAGTTTTCAATATAAATATTTATTTGGAAAAAATTCAATTTTTATCCATAAAATTATCACATGACATCAATTTTTACTCTAAATTTTCATTTCATCAATTTGAACTCTAAATTTAGTTAAATATTGTAATTTCTATCCTTTATTCAATTTTTGTTGATAGTATAAAAATCTCTATAAACTTATTGATTTCAATGATATCAAACTTTCTGCAAAGTTAAGTTTGATTATTGCATAAATTAAACTATTGAATAACTTTGTCAAAATTCACAAATTTTAACAATTTAAAATTTAGCTCTAATATTGTTTTTCTTTGAAATATTATCAATTTTGTACCATACATATGTTTTATAATTTATGGAAAGCATATGAGTGATAGGAATGAACACTCCACCCCACAACAACAATCTTGAATCGCCTTTGATTTATTTAAAATTAAACTAAAATATAGTTTAAACAAAGGGGTGGTCGCAGCAATAGCAAAAGAGAAATTTTTAATTGCAAGCGTGCCTTCTTTTTTGGGGATTGCAATTATGGCAAAAAAATTCAGCCCAACCCAAAACGCAAATAGAAAAAGTCAAAAATACCCTTTCCAAAATTTTCCTGTGTTTTACTGTTATGAAGTATATTAGTGTTATATCAAATATAGTTGATATACTACTGCTATACCTAAAATGAAATATATCAGATATATTGTTCTGATATACTTAAAATGAAATATATCTAATATACAGCCGATATACTTTACTATGGTAATATTAGTGGAATGATATTTCTAATATGAAGTATATTAACAGTACATAGTTATTTTATATTCAGTATATCAGATATAACTAAATTGAAATACATATACTACTAATATACTTTGATATATCAGTGAAATGATATTTCTAATATGAATTATATATCAACAGTATATCAGAACTTCATATTCAATATAAAAAATATACTTAAAAAAAGAATGTTACTAATAATTAAAAATATATATTAATGAGTTTTTTTTTTTTTAAATAACAAGTCTATTATTGATATATTTAGTCACTCATAATCAGGTATATCAATGTTATTAGTTATTTGAGTAGTATAATAAAAGAGGTATATCAACATTGATAACAAGTATATAAGGCAAACATTTAATGTTATAAAAAACAAACATTTTGTTTAAAATACGTTAATAACACGACACAATTGAATAAAGAGAAAATGAAACATAACAAATATAAGTAAATAAAAGTAACATTTCATATATCAGGCATATCATTCTTATATCAATACTCATAATCAGGTATATCATAGGTTACATTTATCAAATCAAGTATATATTAGATATATGATTGTATTCATTCGAGTATATCAAATTTGGTATATCAGTTAACTGATATACTTTATATTTTGTATATCAATAAATATAAAGTATATCAGATATACTACTAATATATCAGTTGATATACAAACAAGGGTAAAACTGGAATAATAAAAAAAGTGAAAATCAGATTTAAATTTTTTTAGGAAAAATACACTTTTGGTCCCTGAGGTTTGGGTTAAGTGACATTTTGGTCCCTGAATTTTCAAACTCAACAAAAATACCCCTGAGGTTTGAGATAAGGAGCACTTTGGTCCCTGCCGTCAAATTTTCTGTTAACTTTTATTGGTTGCTGACGTGACACTATTATTTTAATATAAAAAAATATTTTTTATTTTTTAAATAAAAATATTTTAAAAATATTTTTATTATTATTATTTATTATTATTTTTTATTCTTTCTCTCTTTCTCTTTCATCTTCTTCTTCTCCATCTTCTCCCTCATCCTTCTTCTTCTTCCTAAGTCCGGCGACCGGCTTTCCCAAATTTTTTGCTATATTTGCAAATCTAAAAAAACATAGCTAAATTTGCAAATGTCCTAATATTTTTTGCTACCCATCACAATTTCCCTTAAACAAATAATTACTTGAAATAATTTGGATAAATTTATGACGGATCTTTAATCCTCTTGCTCCAACTCCAACGAGGTCGAATCTTTAAGGTTTCCTCAAAGTCTTCCTTGCTATGATTTGAACACAGGTCCCAGGCTTGTGAAAGTCTTTTGAAAGAAAATCCATAGGGATTGGAGAGGAAGAAGTTTTGGGAGAATTCTCTATTTCTCATTGAGGAGATGATGTATCTCATACTCAACCCAAGGATCCTATTTATAGAGACCTAGGACAAATCTATTTATTTCCTGTGGCCGGGGTCGATCACAGGGAGTGACGATTGGTTATTTATTTCCTACTTATTTCGAGTTATGAAAGCGGCAAATGGGGGGATTGGAAAATTGGATGAATGAACGTGCAAGGAATTTAAAATACAAGAATTTAAACAAGCAAGGAATGAAATTGCAGGAAATCATAAAAAGATTAGGAAATTAATTAAATTAGGCGACACCGATTGGAGTAATTATTGAGGTTGAGTGTTTTCCTTTAATCATTGAATCTCTACCTATTAAATGCTAGTTAGTTAATTAATTAAATTAGGCGACACCAATTGCCCAATCAATCTAATCTGAACCCAAAAAAGACCCAAAGCCCACCTAAGCCATCTAACCCGATTATACATCATCCATCGAATTAGACACTAATTGGTTAATTAATTAATCCAATTGGACTATCAAATTAAACAATCAACCAATTGCCTTAAGTCTAGTTTGATTAGGACATTAGAAATAATTAGGCCTAGATTACTTCTAATGCTATTTTGGATTCTAAACCTATCGTGTCAAGCAACAAAGTCAGAGTCTGCTCTTGGGACACGTGCCCACGAATTAGTCTATGCACTAACTATTAAACCAATATTCCATTGGCTACTTAGAAATCAATTTCTTAGCAAGTTATTAACATACGAGCTGCGAGTTAGGGCATCAATCTAACCTACTGCGCATGCTAATAATACAAACTGAATCCAAAATACAATAGCAATATGAATTTAAATAGACATTCAGAACATGAAACTCACAAAGAAATACATTCTATAACCCAATAATCATCCAACAACGGGTTTAGACGACGATTAAGCCGGCTAAAACCCGCGATCCAACGCTCCAATAATCAAGAAAATACAAGGAAAATCAAAAGAAAACTTACACCACTTAATTCTGGTCTTGAAGAATAGAGAGAATCGAGAGGAAGACCAAAAATAAAACCCTAAAACTTCATACATTCGGCAGAAATAAAAGAGAGGATTTCTAGAAAATTTAGTTGTGGCGTCTCGACGCTAGGCATGACGTCTCGACGTCGTGCCTGTTGGGTTTTATGCCCTAAAACTCGTAGATTGTAAATGAAACAAATTAATCGATCTCAATAAAGCGTTATTTGAGTGATTCAGTAATTGAGTTATTGAATAATCGAGTTTGCATAAATAAACCCTAAATCCAATAAACTAAGATCCAAGGTTGTTTAAATGAAACTTGGACTAGTATGTAGGGACATACGGGGATCAGTGTCCAAGTAACAACCTAAATGGTCTATAGTATAGGGATAAGGTTGGGTACCTTATCCTGGTGACACGATGTGATACGGTCCACCTTGTATCCGATACAGATGCAATGATCCAAATCATCCATGTAGGAGACATGCGGGTGGGGGTATCCTATGCAATGAGTTTGCATAAGACCGAACCGCGAAATAGTAACCATTAGATGTAACGTCGTTAACTAGTCTAGGTTTCTATTTCAATAGGATGACCTAGGTAACTCAATCTCAATCCTGAGTCTGTTATGAACTCCTTTTCAGGAGGGATTGTCCTTAGATTTGTATGGGTGAGAGTGGCCTGCTCGCCGACTCAATATTCCTACCATTTCAGGGGCAAGACCGAATGGGGGCTGGGAAAATAACATTACAAGATGGAATTCACTCCTTCCCCTATTGGGGCAAGTAGATGTGTGTTCCCTTAAGGGTTGATTTCGGGGCTTGAACAAAAGCGCGCTGTCCTCTCCTGGCTCGAGAGGAATTTCTGTTTAGTGGTTGGACCCTAAACAGGTTGTTCATTAGAGGGATCAGTGGTACTTAAGGATCCAGAGGTAACCCAGGGGTAAAATGGTAATTTGACCCAGTTGGTGTTACGAACACACGTGAAAGATTGACTTACTGCAATTGGACGATATCCGTGGACACAGAAATATTCTACAGTGAGAAAAGTGCAGATGTGGGTCTTTAGTGGAGTGACCCACAGTTAACGAATGTTGATTGACTCGGTTAATGAGTTTAGCTGATCAATCTCGTATCGTTGGAGCTTCTGATCTGTAGGTCCATTAGGTCTACTTGCTAGCTCATAACGGGTTTTTGAGATAATATAGTCTTGATTATTAAAGGGAAATAATATAATGTATGGAGATACATTATAGTATAAAGTTTAATGAAAGAATTAAACTTTATAATTAATTTTGGATATGATTCGAAATTAATTATTGAGAGAATAATGAATTTAATTAAATATGTGATATTTGATTAATTCATGAATTAATTAATTGGGGAATTAATTAATTTAATTTAATTTGGTTAAATGTGATTTAATCAAATTAATCCTATAGTTTATATTAATGTACATTTTGATGCACATTAAAACTATAGGTTAAATGAGAGATAAAATTGAATGTGATTCAATTATAAAATTGATTAAATATTTGATATTTAATTAATGTGGATTCAATTGATGAGATTAATTGAATGGCCAATTTAATTCAATTGAATATGATTCAAATTGAATTAAATACCTTATGTTATAATTGATTTAATTAATATTGATTTAATTAAATTAATTATAATTATTTAATTAATTAAATGATAAATGATAATTATTATTTAATTAATAGACGACTTAGATCGTGTTGATTATGATCAACGGTAGAGATTAAGCAGGGATAACTCCCTCCCCACTTATCGTTGAGGGGAGAGGGAGTTTCTCCTCAGACTCTCATTCTCTCATTTTCAGGCAAAACAGAGAAAAAAAAAAGCTCTGGTTTTTTCCTCTCTTCCTCTCTCAAATTCCAGCACTTTACCTTTCTGAAAATTCCCTTCCAAGACTAAAAAAATTGGTTCCCACAAGCCAATCTTGAGTCCCAAGAGTCATAGCGGGTGATCCGACGTGGTGGTGTTCGTTGGGAGGAAGAAGAACGTACATTGGAGCATTGTGCTGTGTTCTTCAATTCAATGTAAGTTTCCTTAGATCTAAATAAGTTTTAGATCTAATTTTTTCCAGCATGCTTAATCAAATCATTTAATTTAGAAATTGTTTCTGTAATTTGATTTGCCAACGTAGAGGTTTTTCTAAAATTGAAATTAAAAACGAGATTGTTCTTGATTGCTTCCGCTGCAAAAAGGGATTTTAACCCTTCAGTGCCATATGGGCCTAGGGCTGGAAACGGGCCAACGTCTCGACGCTGGCCTGACGTCTCGATGCCTGGCCTTTTTCCAACGTCCTTTGATAGCGAGCATAGCTAGCTATGTTTCCCTAATTAATTAAGCTAGTCTTTTATATTTAATTGGCCAAAATTATGCATTTTTATGTTCTTTTTGTAGGAATCATGTTTCGGAGTTAAATCGAGAAATTGGAGCTAAATACGTGTTCGGGACATGAAAATTGGCTAAAGAACGGAAAAGATTCAACCAAGAAGAAGTCAAAAGAGAGCCATCCGTAGGCCAGCGTCGGGACGCTGCTCTTGGAGCGTCTCGACGCTGCCTTTCCTTTTCTGAATTGGGTGGCAACAAAGACAGCGTCTCGACGCTGTCACCTTAGCGTCTCGACGCTGTGACAGCGTCGCGACGCTATGTACACAGCGTCGCGACGCTACCCGCAGATTTTCTATAAATTCCTCTTTTCAGCTACGAATTTGGGGAGCCCAATTGGTTAGATTTTAGCCCTAATTTTGACTAGAGACCTTTGGTGGGAGCTAAAGCAAGGCCAAGGAGCGGGAATCAAGCGAGAAGTCGTGGAGATCGTGATGGGGACGTGCCGGTTTCGACGGATTCGAGTTTTCCTTTCTCTTTCCCTACCTTTTATAGTTTTTATGGTTTTTCTTTCAATTAGTGTTTGTAGTTTAAAGACTATGAGTTACTAGTTGTTTGCCTTAGGGATTGATGTAGTTGTTTTAGTTTGTTGGATTGATTTGTGGTATGAATATGCATTTATTTTACCTATGCAATTATGGTTAAATGTTTTCAATTACTTGATCACTAGTTGAATGATTTGAGTGTTGAATCTTGCTCGGGAGAGGGGATTTGGCCTAAGACTTACTTTATTTAATTGCATGACTAAAGTAGAAATTCTAAGTTTGTGACGGGATTTGGAATAACTTTAGAAGTTGCTTGAAGAACTAAACTCAAAGTCTTGCATGTTAATAAACTTAGATAGGGATATCAAGTTGGTTGCATGCATGAGAATCAATTATGCTCGGGAGAGATAGTTGTGATAAAAGGTTCCTAGACTTGGTAGAATAATTGCATGTTAAATTCATCCCATTAATTAATCCTCAATCCTAATCAATGAAATCAATTCCTTAAGAATCTTTCCATTTGAGTCTCCACTTTTATTTTATGCTTTTTGTCTTTAGATTTATCTTTATCATTAAGTTTTGCTCCCTAAATAAAATTGAACAAAAGTATTCGCGATACTTAATTTGCTAGAAAACCAATCCAGAGGACGACACTCATTTAATCACGAAAACACTATATTATTACTTGACCCGTACACTTGCGGTTAGCAAAATGCACATCAAGTTTTTGGCGCCGTTGTCGGGGATTGATATATTTAGTTAAATTAATATAGTGGAAAAATTGTTCGGTCTTAATTTAGGGTGTATTTTATTTATTTTAATTTTTTATTTTGTAGATAGATTGCATTTTTTCCTTATTTGTTTTTATTTTCCATATTTGTTGCATTCCTATTTTAGTGTTTTTCTTATTTGTTTTTCCTTCCATATTTGCTTTTCTAATTTAGTTTTTCTTTTAGTTGTGTAATCTTTTCCTTTTTTGTTTTTTGTGTTGTTTTTTTGATTTTTTTCTTTATTTAGATGTTTTTCCTTGTTAGTCTTTTGCCTTAGTTGTAATTTTCCATATTTGTTTCTTGTTTTCCTTAATTAGATAGTACTTTCCTTTTGTAGATTATATTTTCCATATTTAGATTTATTCATATTAGATTTTTTTTTTTGTTTTTTTTTTTTTGTTTGAGTCTTTGTCATTTGTTCTTGTTGGGTTATTGTTTGATTGGAAGCCTAATTATCATTGTTGCTTTAATTGATTTGAATGGCTTTTTATTCAACACCATATTCCAATTTTTCATCTTCAAGTTATACCCCTTTAAATGAAAATTCTTCCTTGGAAAGCATAGTTAAAAAATATATTGAGGAGTCTAGAGCGAGGAGTCTAAAAATTGATGAAATCATTAGAGGACTTCAAGCCCCAAAGGAAGTTAGTGAGGTGGGATCCACTTCCATAGGATGTCTAGTGAGTCATGTGGCCGATGATTCGTTGGCACCCATTCAGGAGCTTAGTTCTTCCGATCTTGCTAAGGATGAGCATTTAGGGGTGAGTTGCATGAATAGTGGAGAAAAATTGGAGAGTTGGAGCACCTATCAAGAACTTGGTTGTGAGGAAGAAAAAGAAAATGAGCTTGTAGTGTCAGAGGAAGTTCAGGAGGTAGAGTTTGAGGTTGAAAAGCCTTCGTCTGTTTTATCTTCTCCATCCTTTGTATATTTTGATTATTCCTTTTTCTATTCTCACGAGTCAGTTTTAGAGTCAGAGTCTCTTTATTTTGATATTTCTCATTTGATGCTTCTTTTATTCAAAAATACCAAAAATAATTCTGTTTCAGGGGCCCATGAGAAGCTAGTAAGTTTGCTAGCGATCGTTGGTTATATTGATTCAAGGAAGAAGGGCCCAAAGAAATACGAGAATTTTTATGTGCCTTGACAGACTGCACGAGCACGTCGAGCTAAAGACGATAAACAAGCGCTTATGGGAGGCAACCCAAGTTACTTTGTTATTGTTTTTTATGTCTTGTTGTTTTTGTTTTGTAGGAGTTCCCGTGCTCTTGTCTTTGCCAAGCAATCATGAAAAGGTCATCATTCCAGGGCAGTATCGTTCACTCCTCCTACTATTTTATCGTTATCATGATTGATTATGCTTTATTTTCTTTATACATTGAGGACAATGCATATTTTAAGTTTGGGGGTGGATTAGCATGTTTGTGGAGCCCTTGAGCATCTGAGTTCGGGCTATAGTTTTGAGCTTTCTTTGAATTATGCATATGGTTGTTTTCTGGATGCTACTTTTGCATGATTATGATGTCCTAGGATAGGCTTTCTTGTCAATTTTCAAGCTTTCGATGAGTTGTAAGCATGAGTGCCCAAAAAAGGGAGATTTTTTAAACTTTTTCTAGGAGATGGCTTGCATGAGTAGAGTATTTGTCTTGGCTAGATTTGGATTTGAATGCTTAAGAGTGAATTATTAGGTTCATATGCTTGTTGTCACCTCGATAGGTGTAGGGAAGAGCTAAAGAGTTAATGTTTTGCAAATTAGCATGTTTGATCTTGCTTAGGAGGAAAGAAAAGAATATATGTTATTTATGCTCATAAAGAAAAAATCATTCTTGTTGTTACTGTTGGAAAAAATTATTATGCCATGGCCTGTGCACAGTTTGCAATGTTTAATAAAGATTAAGGCAAAAAGAGCTACCCCTGTTGTGATCAGTTAGGCCAACCAGAGAAAACTCAGGTTAAGGGTCCTTGCAATGGGTGTGTGAAAGCTAGTGCCACATATACATGCTTAATTTAATTGTTAATTATAAGCACCTAAGTTTGGAGGAAAACAATCTAATTTGTTCCATTAACTCATTAGTGAAGCCTTAGTGCTAGTGTAGAGGGAAGATGAGCTGAGGGTTTAATAATCCAATCCCGAGCTAGTAGAGTCTGATCTTGTTGAGTTAGATCTCGCTTGTGCAAGTTAATTTTGGAAAAATTTTAATTTGTCTCCCTCATTGGTCCTTATGTGCATGTCTCTTGCTTGCTTGACTATTGACTTTTGAGCCTTGAGGATTGAGTTATGATTATTGCATCCATTCTTCCACTGTATGTTTGATTTTTAGTTTGCTCGAGGACTAGCAAAAGCTTAAGTTTGGGGGTATTTGATAGCGAGCATAGCTAGCTATGTTTCCCTAATTAATTAAGCTAGTCTTTTATATTTAATTGGCCAAAATTATGCATTTTTATGTTCTTTTTGTAGGAATCATGTTTCAGAGTTAAATCGAGAAATTGGAGCTAAATTTGTGTTCGGGACATGAAAATTGGCTAAAGAACGGAAAAGATTCAACCAAGAAGAAGTCAAAAGAGAGTCATCCGTAGGCCAGCGTCAGGACGCTGCTCTTGGAGCGTCTCGACGCTGCCTTTCCTTTTCTGAATTGGGCGGCAACAGAGACAGCGTCGAGATGCTGTCTCCTTAGCGTCTCGACACTGTGACAGCGTCGCGACGCTATGTACACAGCGTCGCGACGCTACCCGCAGATTTTCTATAAATTCCTCTTTTCAACTACTGATTTGGGGAGCCCAATTGGTTAGATTTTAGCCCTAATTTTGACTAGAGACCTTTGGTGGGAGCTAAAGCAAGGCCAAGGAGCGGGAATCAATCGAGAAGTCGTGGAGATCGTGATGGGGACGTGCCGGTTTCGACGGATTCGAGTTTTCCTTTCTCTTTCCCTTACCTTTTATAGTTTTTATGGCTTTTCTTTCAATTAGTGTTTGTAGTTTAAAGACTATGAGTTACTAGTTGTTTGCCTTAGGGATTGATGTAGTTGTTTTAGTTTGTTGGATTGATTTGTGGTATGAATATGCATTTATTTTACCTATGCAATTATGGTTAAATGCTTTCAATTACTTGATCACTAGTTGAATGATTTGAGTGTTGAATCTTGCTCGGGAGAGGGGATTTGGCCTAAGACTTACTTTATTTAATTGCATGACTAAAGTAGAAATTCTAAGTTTGTGACGGGATTTGGAATAACTTTAGAAGTTGCTTGAAGAACTAAACTCAAAGCCTTGCATGTTAATGAACTTAGATAGGGATATCAAGTTGGTTGCATGCATGAGAATCAATTATGCTCGGGAGAGATAGTTGTGATAAAAGGTTCCTAGACTTGGTAGAATAATTGCATGTTAAATTCATCCCATTAATTAATCCTCAATCCTAATCAATGAAATCAATTCCTTAAGAATCTTTCCATTTGAGTCTCCACTTTTATTTTATGCTTTTTGTCTTTAGATTTATCTTTATCATTGAGTTTTGCTCCCTAAATAAAATTGAACAAAAGTATTCGCGATACTTAATTTGCTAGAAAACCAATCCAGAGGACGACACTCGTTTAATCACGAAAACACTATATTATTACTTGACCCGTACACTTGTGGTTAGCAAAATGCACATCATCCTTCGACTTCAATCTTTGTCGTTTCTTGCTCGACTCGGACCTCAAACCTTTGACTCTTTGGAACTATTCTTTGGGCTCGTCACGATCGTCACGGTCTTCTCACCTCCTCGAGATCCATGGCACTCAAGTAAGCTCGAAAACTCTCTAAATTGCCAACTCCAATTTGTGTAGTTCGTCTCTGATGCCCTGAATGCATAAATTATCTACAAAACATGCAAATATAGCGTAAAGTGCACCCTAAAAAGTCTAGATTAATAACAAATAAATAGGACTATTTTGGTCATATCAGTAACTCGATCTTAATCTTGAGCTAACTATGAACTCCTGTTAATTTGGGATTGTCCTTTGATTTGCATGGGTGAGAGTGGCCAATTATCGCCTTAAGGAGTGAAGAACACTCGACGGAAGCGATTACGGATCTTAGGCCTTGATTTTCGTTAATTTGTTCAAGAAAGCGTGCTGAAAATATAACCAAAAAACAGAGGATTGATGAACTTACCTTTGAAGCTCAAAATTAAACAACTCCGTGGAAAGTTTTGCATCACGATTTGTACGTGGACTACAGCTAGATACTTCTCCGCTATTCTCCGGCCTTAGAACGAGCTTGTGGGAACTCAAACATGATGAATTTATGGAGAAAAAAATTGGGTTTGAGAGAATTTTGCTTCTTGGTTTCTTTGAGAGATTTTTTCCATTTTTACATGTTAGTTTCTGTAAAACTCCATCATCTTTGCAAGAATGAATATTCCAGCCTTTTAAAGACAATGATCATGTATTCTAAAATGCCCATAGATGACAACTCATGAGTTATATGAGTGACTCAATGGACTTGGTGTCTTGATATGAAAAAAAAAACATGAAACTTTGATTTTCAAATTAAAATCAAATTTCATAATTAATTTTAATTAAATTAATTCAAATAACTAATTTAAATAAAATAAAATTAATAATTAATAAAACCTTTTTAATTAATTATGCTTCTTTAATTCAATATCAAACACATTCCCAACCTCTCTAAAAAACCCAACGAATATGAATCATTATTCAAATTCAAATCGAATATGTATCGAATACATGTTTGTAATATTTAAATCATATTTAAATAATTCTAAATCTCTCTTTAAATATAGTTTAATTGAAAGATTAAACTAAAATACGTTAAATATATCACATACAATTTAACGTTAAATTCCCTAAACCGAATTTTGAATGATTCAAATTCTTGTTCTAAGGTTTAGTTTGTATGATCTAGCGATGGGCTCCAACGAGTAAACTAAAATACATTAAATTAAACTAAAATACGTTAAATTATCACTTTGTTCTAAGGGGACCTAATGGACCTACGGATGGGCTCTAACGATCCCGAGAGTAACCAGTTAAACTCTTTTAACCTAGTTAACTGATAACTGTCCGAAAGGTAGTTATTTAGGCCTTAATTCTATAGGGATTTGTGTGTCTTTTGTGCTTAATAAAGTTGGTTTTAGATGAATATTATATGTTTTAACCCATTTGGAAGAATTGAGGCTTTGAAAGTTATTTTGTGCAGAAAATACTGCTGAGCGACATGAGGGAGCAAATTCTATGCTGCAGCAAAACTGGGAGAAAAACTGCCACATCACAACTCGTTAGCCAAGTTGACAAACCGACTTCTGTTGAGTTATTTTCGAGATAAAGGAGCGAGGAGAGCCTGTCATGTGTCCAATTTAACCTAATTCTCATCTTATAAAAGGAGGAGCCGTCAAAGATAAATGGATTGACGATTTGGAGACCGAATCAATCGGTCGGAGGCCGAATTGACGACGGAATGGAAATCTAAGAAGACCATTTGCGATTCCACTCGAGGAGACAAAGTCCTTCTATGTTCTTGGTGGTTTGGAGCAGCCGTTTCATCTCCCCAATTGCTAAAAGGATTAGCATTTCTTGTGTATTTTGCATTATGGATGTGCTTATCGAGATTGTAACGTATTTTATGTCTTCAATCATGAACTAATTGCTTTGTAGGCATAGGTTAAGAATTATGTGATTGTTATGTTTATAAATCTGGAAATTCTATTTGATCATGATCATCTTGAATTATTGTTGATCTTTATTTTCATTATGTGCCCGCCTAGCTAGCCGGTATGTATAGCTTCTCCTAGTTTCAGGGATGATTTAGGAGTTGTGTGGCGATAATTCACGCTAGATCATTGTGTATTGGTGAACGCCAGTGACTGAGTCAGGGATAGCCAGTTGCCTAGTGCTTGATCGGTAGAGCTTCATTGGTTTTGAAACATATTCCAAAAAATCCGGAGTTCCAGGAGGATCCCGCTGATAATACTGCGAGAAATGCATGATCAATAATATTGCTAGAGCATCTTTTAGAGCAATCACTAAATCCTACCAGCGCCTGTCTTTAATCTATCTATTTATAACAATTACAGAAGTCTTAATCTGTGTCTGTTTCCATTCTGTTTTCTCTAGTCGTAATCACTTACTGCTTCCGCATATCTTTTGTTTCAGCATTTTAAAAACCCAATCAATTTAACCAACCATTTGAAATCACTAAAAAGGCAAATTAAATCAATAGAGGTAGACATTTCAAGACCTTGTGGATACGATAAATACTTATCACTTGCTGCTAGATTGTGTATACTTGCACAGTATTTTGGAGTCAATTTATCTCATATTTTTAACCACTCCAGAATTGCAACAAGTTTTTGGCACCGTTGCCAGGGACTTGAAATTGTTTTATTTGATTGATTTTTTTGTGTGTATTTTTGGTGATTTGGTGCGTGAACTTTTTGAATGTTTCTTTTTCTTTTGTAGGTGTGACTTTGGTGTGTGAGTGATCCCTTAGATTTTCAAAAAAAAAAAAAAAATCAAGTGAATCTCGAAGAGGAACTGTGCCATGCAGCAAAATCCACCGCTGGAGCAAAACAGACAGCAAAATAATCAGGCTAAGTATCCTATCCTTGTAGCAAATGATAGGGACAGAGCCATTAAATCGTATGTTTTCCCAATAATTGACGAGTTAAATCCAGTGATAATGTGTCCAGTTATTGAGGCATCAAATTTTGAAATAAAACCGATCATGTTTCACATGTTAGAGATGGTTGGCCAATTTCATGGTTTACCATCCAAGGACCCTCATCTTCATCTTAAGTCTTTTCTAGGAGTTAGTGATTCATTTGCTTTCGAGGGAGCGTCGAGAGATGCCCTTAGATTAACCCTATTCCCTTATTCTCTTAGAGATGGAGCAAAAGCGTGGTTGAATTCTTTTGCTCCAGCATCGATAAGTACGTGGAATGAGCTAGTAGAGAAATTTCTTAGTAAGTATTTTCCACCAACTAGGAGTACCAAGTTGAGGAGTGAAATAGTGGGATTTAGGCAAAATGAGGAAGAAACTTTTAGTGAGGCTTGGGAAAGGTTTAAGGAGCTTTTGCGAAAGTGTCCCCACCACTGTTTGCCATATTGTATTCAAATGGAAATATTTTACAATGGGTTAAACATAGCAACCCAGTGTATGGTTGATGCTTCTGCGGGAGGGGCTCTTTTGGCGAAATCTTTTAATGAAGCTTATGAGATTTTAGAGAGAATATCAACCTACAGTTATCAATGGTCAGATGTTAGAGGCTCTAATAAAAAAGTTAATAGTGTGTTAGAAGTTGATAGTGTGTCTACCATTAGGGCCGATATTGTAGAATTAGCTAACGCTCTTAAAAATGTAACAGTGGTTAATCATGTCCAGCAGCCGCCAGTGGTAAACCAAGTTATAGAAGAATCATGTGTTTATTGTGGTGAAGAGCATAATTATGAGTTTTGTCCTAACAATCCAGCTTCTGTGTTTTTTGCAGGTAATCAAAGGAATAACCTTTATTCTAACTTTTATAATCCAGGTTGGCGCAACCACCCCAACTTTGCATGGGGAGGGCAAGGAAGCAATTAGCAAGTCCCCCAAGCACAACAAAAGGTGGTGAACCAGTCCGTATTTGCTAAATCATAGGAATTGCCCAAGCAAAATAAGCAGGCTTTGCCCCAACAAAACTCGGGTAATTCTCTGGAGTCAATGATGAAGGATTATATGGCTCGTAATGATGTCATAATCCTAAGTTAGCAAGCTTCATTGAGAGCCCTAGAGTTGCAAGTGGGTCAGCTAGCTAATGAGTTGAAGGCACGACCTCAAGGGAACATTCCTTTAGATATTGAACACCCTATAAGGGAAGGTAAGAAGCAGGTGCAGGCAATGACTTTAGGGAGTGATAAGCCACTAGAAGATAGAACAGAGCCTAGTAAACCCCAAGAAGTAGAAAAGAGTAGTGATAGTAATGTTGTCGAAAAAGAATTGGGGTCTGGTCAATATGATGGAGGCAGCAGCAAAGATGCTGGAGCAATTAGTTCTGTTCCAGATGTAGAACCCCCACCTTATGTACCGCCCCCACCCTATGACCCACCCTTACCTTTTCCACAAAGGCAGAAGTCTAAGAACCAAGATGGTAGTCCATTTTTGGCAACTGGTAGCAAGGATGAAAATATCGATATTGGTACTAATATCGGTAACTCATATTTACGGATATATCGACGGATATTTGAATATCGACGGATATTCCGGTAAAAATGACGGATATCACGGAAACTCATAAAAATATTCTGAATTTTTTTATGAAACTTTGAACTAAGCTTATTTAAGCAATAAACTATTAATTTAAGCATATATATCAATAATTATAAGCTAAATATGAATAGTAATACAATAATAGATAACATTGAAGATCGAAAAATGAACATGAACTTGAATATTTCATTGATAAAAATTTTTAGTCATACAAGTACATGTTTTAATAATAACATGACGATCTTGGAGGCACTAGACCGACATTGATATAATTGATTTGATAATGACAATATTGTTCCCAAGTCATGGTATGCTCAAAATTCTTGACATAATTTGAAGTATGCCAAGCATGAGTATCAACATCTGCACCAATGACAATGTTGAAAATTGAAATCAAGTGTGAGAAATACCAAAAAATATATAGGAAATTGTAGAAGGTCACATGTAACAAAAGGAAATTGTAGAGGAATTAAATCAAAGTTTAAGGGGAAGGAGAATAAAAAATTTATCTACAAACAAGATTTAAAATTACCAAATATATACAAAATTATTACAAATATACTATTTATTTATTAAAAAATAAAAACAATAAGTATTCTATATAAATTAAATTTAAAATTATATTATAGTATTAAAAAGGTATAATATAAAGTACAATGTGATTGTAGTGGAATGATGAAAGAGAGAAGGAAAGAAAAACAAAATAATGACAAACAAGTAAAGATCATTTCAAATGTCATGTTTGAAGTGAAAAAACAATGACAATGTTGAAAATTGAAATCAAATGTGGAAAATACCAAAAAAAAAAAATATAGGAAATTGTAGAAGGTTACATGTAACAAAAAGAAATTGAAGAGGAATTAAATCAAAGTTTAGGGGAAAGGAGGATAAAAAATTTATCTACAAAATTATTACAAATATGCTATTTATTTATTAAAAAGGTATAATATAAAATACAATGTGCTTGTAGTGGAATGAAAGAGAGAAGAGGGAAAGAAAAAAAAACAAAAAAAATTTGTACAATGTCAGAATCGAACTCATGCATTGAAAGATAAAAGATGTGCAAGACAGCCAATGGACCAGACTTTCAGATGTTTTTAAAAGGTCTTATTAAATATCTATCTTCGATTTTTCGCAGAAATTTCCCCGATTTTGTACCGATATATCCGCGATATATCCGCGATATATCTTCCAATATCCGCGGTTTTCCTTGCTTCCATCCGATATATCGTCAAAACGATATATCCACGATATTTGCGATATATCCACGATATTTTGGTAAAAACGATCTTACCCCCCATATCCATATCGCACCCACGAGATTTTGGATATATCGGCGATATATCGCCGAAATATCCCGATTTTTTCATCCTTGACTGGTAGATCATTGATGGATGTCCGACAAGGGGAGCTTATAATGAAGGTGCATGCCCAAAAGGTGAAGTTTAATATGTTTGATGCAATAAAATATCCTAATGATCTTGAGGATTGCTCGTGCATTCAGGTGTTGGATGAGTTTGTTGAGGACCACTTTGAGAAGGATTTGATGGAGTACCATACCCAAAAGTTTGGAGAGATCCAAATTGAGGATTTGGAAATAGGTGGATTGGAGCATGAGTATGACGATGTAGGTAAGATTTCTAGTTTTAAGAGGAATTTTGAATCCTTAGAGCCAATAGATGAGAAATCCAAGCCTATTGAACCTTATAATTCAATGACATTGCTCCAACAACCTGAGATTAGGAAATCTTTCCTTGATGAGCGGTTATTTACTATAGCTCATATTAAGGTAGTGAAAACACCTTAGTATGATGACTTTTCCAATTAAATTGATTTTGGGAATTTGCCTCCTGGTTTATCAAAAAGACAGATGAAAGAATTTTTCCATGAGGTGAAATTTTATTTATCGAATGATGCATCTATGGTTAGACAATGTGTTGATGATGATTGTGAGTTTAAAGTAAAATGGCAGCGAATAAAGCAAGAGTTTTGTGGGAGCATTTCATATTGCAATATTTTTAGCTCCTAGTGTTGTTGCGATTTTATTTTATCTCGTGGATTTTATTCTATTTTGAATTAGATTTTGTTGATTTCAATTTTATCTGATTTATTTTAATTCGTTGGTATTTTCGTAGATTTTATGTTCCTTTTATTTATTTATTTTTATTTTTGGCCGATTTAATTCTTAATTTAATCAGATTAGTTCTGTTTAGTTTTAATTTTAGTTTGAATTTTAAATTTCTATTTAGGTTAGATTTTTAATAATATATCTTCTTTATTTAATTCTTAAATATTCTTTTTTTGAAGTTGCTGGCAGATTTAGGGAGCACAGGTTTTGAGGGAGCAAAATTTCAGCATTATAATCAGAAGCTCCCATTATTTGATCTCGTTTCTTTTTTTTTTTTATGTTAATTTTGATTTATTGTTTGTTTTGATATTATTTTGATTTGTTATGATTCTGATTTGATTAGATTTTTATTTATTATTTATTTATTTTTTTTTTGTTAGGTTAGTTTAGATTTGATTTTGAAGGATTTTATTTTCAAAAGATTTTTCCAGATTTTAAATAATATATCTTGTGGATGTTATTTAAAAACAAAAGATTTGATTTCATAGTTTTGTTGAGAAGATCAGAGATTTTATTCGGTTAAGATTTTTTGTGAGATAAGATTCTAATTTTATCATTGAGATTTTATTGTTGTTAGTAGGATAATAAAGTGGGCATGCAGTTAATTAACAAAGATGTCATGTGTTGAGCAGAAGGAAGATGGCGTTATGGTTGTTACACACAAAGGGAGCATAGTAAATGGGAAGATCTTACCGTTTAACATATTAAAATTTTCCATGAGTCAATGCAGTTAAAACGGTAACTTAAATTAATTAGGAGATAATTAGGGGCTAATTATTTGTTGAAGATCTTTGAGTTCATGCCCTATTTATACGAGCTCCCATTAGGTACGTTTTTCACTCTTATCTTTTATTACTACTGATGTGATTTTTTCTGTGTGTATTATTATTGTGAGGAAACAACACGAGCAAGAAAAAAATGTTGAGACTATTGAGACTGAGATGGAACTGAGTGAAGAAGTTGAGCTTGATGAAAGATTCTGGTACGGGAGATTTATCCATGAAGAGGCAAGACACAAAAATCAAGAAGTCCTGAAGCGAAACGTTCTAATGGAACGCGACTTCGATGATGGCAAAGAGCTCCCACATTTTATTTGAGCAAGCATCACTAATCACAGTTGGAAACGGTTGTGCGCGAAGACGGAGCCCACTGTTGATCAACTAGAATGGGAGTTCTACGCCAACATTGATGAAAATGAAGGATACTTGGTTATTGTTCATGGAGTTGCTCTCCACTGGAGCCCTGAAGTGATTAATTCTCTACTTAATTTGCAAGACTTCCCCCACACTGTTTTCAACGAAATATTAGTTGCTTCCTCAAATGAGCAACTAAATGCCTAGTGGAGGTTGTCTAGGATGAGGGCAAGAATATTCCAGTCAGCATACTTGAAGTGTGAGGCTAATACTTGGCCCAGCTTTGTAAAGCAGAGATTATTGCCTACAACGCTTCAAAAAGGTGAGGCGTGTGAAGGTGGTTTGTTGTGAGGTGTCCATAGAGTGCTGGAGCAACTTGAGAGGATGTTCAGTAGGCCCGTATTCACTGAAAGAATTCCCTAAACCGAATTTTGAATGATTCAAATTCTTTCATCAGTTTGTTCTAAGGTTTAGTTTGTATGATCTAGCGATGGGCTCCAACGAGTAAACTAAAATACATTAAATTAAACTAAAATACGTTAAATTATCACTTTGTTCTAAGGGGACCTAATGGACCTACGGATGGGCTCTAACGATCCCGAGATTAACCAGTTAAACTCTTTTAACCTAGTTAACTGATAACTGTCCAAAAGGTAGTTATTTAAGCCTTAATTCTATAGGGATTTGTGTGTCTTTTGAGCTTAATAAGGTTGGTTTTAGATGAATATTATATGTTTTAACCCATTTGGAAGAATGGAGGCTTTGAAAGTTATTTTGTGCAGAAAATACTGCTGAGCGACATGAGGGAGCAAATTCTGTGCTGCAGCAAAACTGGGAGAAAAACTGCCACGTCACAACTCGTTAGCCAAGTTGACAAACCGACTTCCGTTGAGTTATTTTCGAGATAAAGGAGAGAGGAGAGCCTGCCATGTGTCCAATTTAACCTAATTCTCATCTTATAAAAGGAGGAGCCGTCAAAGATAAATGGATTGACGATTTGGAGACCGAATCAATCGGCCGGAGGCCGAATTGACGGCGGAATGGAAATCTAAGAAGACCATTTGCGATTCCACTCGAGGAGACAAAGTCCTTCTATGTTCTTGGTGGTTTGGAGCAGTCGTTTCATCTCCCCAATTGCTAAAAGGATTAGTATTTCTTGTGTATTTTGCATTATGGATGTGCTTATCGAGATTGTAACGTATTTTATGTCTTCAATCATGAACTAATTGCTTTGTAGGCATAGGTTAAGAATTATGTGATTGTTATATTTATAAATCTGGAAATTCTATTTGATCATGATCATCTTGAATTATTGTTGATCTTTATTTTCATTATGTGTCCGCCTAGCTAGCCGGTATGTATAGCTTCTCCTAGTTTCAGGGATGATTTAGGAGTTGTGTGGCGATAATTCACGTTAGATCATTGTGTATTGGTGAACGCCAGTGACTGAGTCAGGGATAGCCAGTTGCCTAGTGCTTGATCGGTAGAGCTTCATTGGTTTTGAAACATATTCCAAAAAATCCGGAGTTCCGGGAGGATCCCGCTGATAATACTGCAGGAGATTGACGGATCAAAAGAATTGCTGGAGCATCTTTATAACAATTACAGAAGTCTTAATCTGTGTTTGTTTCCATTCTGTTTTCTCTAGTCGTAATCACTTACTGCTTCCGCATATCTTTTGTTTCGGCATTTTAAAAACCCAATCAATTTAACCAACAATTTGAAATCACTAAAAAGGCAAATTAAATCAATAGAGGTAGGCATTTCAAGACCCTGTGGATACGATAAATACTTATCACTTGCTGCTAGATTGTGTATACTTGCACAGTATTTTGGAGTCAATTTATCTCATATTTTTAACCACTCCAAAATTGCAACATTAACCAACATTCATTAACTAACTGGACACTCCACTATAGCCTGTAGTTACACTCCCCTTACTGTAGATATATTTTTGTCCACCCGATATAACGGTGATCAGTAAGTCAACCCTTCACAGGTTGTTTGTAACTATAGCTAGGTCAAAAGGCTGTTTTACCTCTATAGCACTTCTTGTTCCTTAAGTCCCCATTGAGTCCCTAATGAACAATTGGTTTGTGGTCCGACCATTAAACCTAATACATCTCGAACCAATGAGAGGGCGGCGCGCCTTTATTCATGTCCCGAAGTCAGTACTTAAGGGAACCACCTCTCTACTATCCCTAAAGTCGGGTAGGAGTGAATTTCATCTTGCAGGACTATGTCCCCAGCTATCTACCCAATCTTATCCCCCAAAGTGGTAAGCTTATTGAGCGACATTGTTGGCCCCTCTCACCCATGCAAATCAAAGTGTAATCCTGAATAAACTGGAGTTCATAGTTAGCTCAGAATTAAGATCGAGTTACCTGGGTCATCGCTTGAAATAGTCAGTTTCACAGTAAACGACGTTATAAAGTTAAAGTGACTTATTTTGCGGTCCAATCTTATACAAACTCTTTTGCATAGGACGTTCCACTCGCATGTCTCTACATGAACGATTCAGGATCACATCATTTGTACTAAAAGAAAGTGGGTCGCATCACATAGTTTTTCCTAGGATAAGACACCCAGTCTTATCCCTATATTATAGACCGTTTAGGCTATTACTTGAACTTGATCCACTTTTATGTCACTACATAAAGTTCAAGTGTTCATATCATAGCCAAGGATTTCAGTTTATTGGATTTGGGTTAATTAATGCATAATTAAAACAACCATTCAACAACCAGAAATTGAATCATTTCAATAACGTTTTGTAATTAACTTTGTTACATTTATTATCCACGAGCTTTAAGACATAAATCCCAACATCGTCGACTCAATAAGCCTACCATTTTGGGGATGAGACTGAATAGATAGCTGGGGACATAACTTTGCAAGACGAAATTCATTGCTACCCGTTTTTAGGGTTAGTAAGAAGGTTGTTCCCTTAAGTACTGACTCCGAGTCTCGAACAAGGGCCCCACCCTCTCATAACCTTGATGTTGGGTTTTATGCCCTAAAACTCGTAGATAGTAAATGAAACAAATTAATCGATCTCAATAAAGCGTTATTTGAGTAATTCAGTAATTTGGTTATTGAATAATCGAGTTTGCATAAATAAACCCTATATCCAATAAACTAAGATCCAAGGTTGTTTAAACGAAACTTGGAATAGTATGTGGGGACATACGGGGATCAGTGTCTAAGTAACAACCTAAAAGATCTATAGTGTAGGGATAAGGCTAGGTACCTTATCCTGGTGACAAAATGTGATACGACCGACCTTGTAATCGATAAAGATGCAATGATCCAAAGCATCCATGTAGGAGACATGCAGGTGGGGGTATCCTATGCAATGAGTTTGTATAGACCAGACCCCGAAATAGTAACCACTAGATGTAAGGCCGATAACTAGTCTAATTTTCTATTTCAATAGGATGACCTAGGTAACTCAATCTCAATACTGAGTCTATTATGAACCCCTTTCAGGAGGGAATGTCCTTAGATTTGTATGGGTGAGAGTGGCCAATTCGTCGACTCAATAAGCCTACCATTTCAGGGGCAAGACCGAATGGGGGCTGGGAACATAACAGTACAAGATGGAATTCACTTCTTCCCCTATTGGGGTAAGTAGATGTGTGTTCCCTTAAGGGCTGATTCCGAGGCTTGAACAAAGGCGCGCCGTCCTCTCCTAGCCCGAGAGGAACTCCTGTTTAGTGGTTGGACCCTAAACAACTTGTTCATTAGAGGAATCAATGGTACTTAAGGAACCAGAGGTAACCCAGGGGTAAAACGGTAATTTGACCCAGCTGGTGTTACGAACACACGTGAAGGATTGACTTACTGCTTAGTCGATATCCGTGGACACAGAAATATTCTACAGTGAGAAGAGTGCAGCTATGAGTCTTTAGTGGAGTGACCCACAGTTAACGAATGTTGACTAAACTTGGTCAATGAGTTTGGCCAATTAGTCTCGTATCGTTGGAGCTTCTGATCTGTAGGTCCACTAGGTCCCATTGGTAGCTCGTAAAGAGACTTGAGACAATTAAGTATAAATTGTAAATTGAAAGTGTTCAATTTATTTGGGGAATCTATAATGTATATTGATGCATTATAATATAAAGTTTATGAAACTTTATAATATAATTTTTGAATTAATTTCAAAAATTAATTCTTGAGAGAAAATATTTGAAAGAGTTCAAATAAATTTAATATGAATTGGATTCATATTAATTTGAATAAAATCCCTAAGAATAAATATATGATATTTAATTGGGTAAATTAATTAATTAATTATTTATTAAAATTAGAGACCTTTTCCTATTAGGAAAGAAAATATTTGAAAGAGTTCAAATAAATTTAATATGAATTGGATTCATATTAATTTTAATTTTAATAAAATCCCTAAGATTAAATATATGATATTTAATTAGGGAAATTAATTAATTATGGAATTAATTAATTATTTATTAAAATTAGAGACCTTTTCCTATTAGGAAAAAGGTCTTGGCCTTTACCTATAAATAGGACCCCTAGGGTGGGGTGAAAGGTATCCCATTCATTCTCTTACTTTCAGAGAATTCCCCTCAAGGCTTCCTCTAGACTCCCACCAGTCTCCTGCCTCTAGAAGTCTCAGAGTCATACCAGTGTATTCATAGTGGTGGTGTTCGCACTAGTTCAAATTAATTCACAAGCAGTTGGTGAATTTAATCTGAGTCGTCAACGAGAGTAACTAATTTGTTACTTTATAAATTAGATCTAGATCTAATATTTTTGTATGCTTAGCCTTACTATATATTTAGAATAGTTCTAATATTATTGTCAATGTATTGGTATTTTAGATTAAACAAAATTAATTACGAATCGGTCCCAATCACGCTTCCGCTTTACGGAATTACGAAATTCCAATCCTTCAGTTTACATCTATTGGTTTACTATTTCGTGGTCCGGTCTTATGCAAACTCATTGCATAGGATACCCCCGCTCGCATGTCTCCTACATGGACGCCTTGGATTAATACGTCTGTATCGAATACAAAGTGGGCCGTATCACATAGTGTTATTAGGATAAGGTACCCAACATTATCCTTGTACTATAGACCTTTTAGGTTGTTACTTGAACACCGATCCCCGTATGTACCCACATACTAGTTCAAGTCACATGTAAACAACCTTGGATCTTAGTTTATTGGATTTGGGTCCAATTGTGCAATATTTAACAATAACACTTTATTGTAGAAACTCAATAACACTTTATTGAAACAAGTATACAATTTATTTACATTCACTATCTACGAGTTTTAGGGCATAAAATCCAACAGTGTGGACGAACATGGTCCAAACTTTGCTCTGTTTCAGTTTTGGAGAGCTTGGAACCCAAAGTTTGGTCCAATGAGAGGTCTTTAGGTGGTTTGGACGACACATGGTCCAAACTTTACTCCGTTTGAGTTTTGGAGAGTTTGGAAAACAATATTGGATCCAATGAGACATCTTCAGGTGGTTTGGACGACACATGGTCCAAACTTTGCTCATTTTGAGTGTTGGAGAGTTTTTAAAACAAAGATCGGCCCAATAAGAGTTCTTTAGGTGGTGTGGATGAACATGGTCCAAACTTTGCTCTGTTTGAGTTTTCCAGAATTTGAAACACAAAATGCGGTCCAATGAGTGGTCTTCAAGTGGTTTGGACGACAAATGGTCCAAACTTTGCATCGTTTGAGTTTTGGAGAGTTCGGAACATAAAGTTCGGTCCAATGAGAGGTCTTTAGGTTCTTTGGACGACAAACGATCCAATCTTTGCTCCGTTTGAGTTTTGGAGAAATTGGAACACAAAGTTCGGTCCAATGAAAGGTCTTCAAGTGTCTGGATGACAAATGGTCTAAACTTTGCACCGTTTGAGTTTTAAAGAGTTCGGAACATAAAGTTTGATCCAATTCCTAGCTCAGTCACTGGCGTTCACCAATACACAATGATCGTAGTGTGGGTAATTGCCACACACTCTCTAAATCATCCATGAAACTAGAGAGAGCTATCCATACCGGCTGGCCAGGCGGGCATAAAATGAGAATAAGCACAACAATTAACCAAAATGCGATAGTCAATTTATTACTAGAGATGAAGTACAGTAATCACATTATTCCTAACCAACACCGTAAGCTACTTAGTTCATAATAGGCATAGGAATACGAATTACAATCTGAGTATGCATGTCCATAACCACAAGTTAATAAAGAAAATAAACTCCCTAATCAGCTTGCGGAAGATGGTGTTCTTGATGATCTTCAATCTCTCTAAAATATTCGGCTTCCAAGGGAAAACATGGAATGAATTTGACTTGGACGGCTACTTCCTTTTATAGAAGGAGAGGAGGCTTGAATGAGATCAACTAGGACACGTGTAAGGCTCTCCTTGCTCCTTTATCCCGAAAATAACTCAACAGAAGTCGGTTCATGAAGTTGGCTAACGAACTGTGATGTGGCAGTTTTTGCTCCCAGTTTTGCTGTAGCATAGAATTTGCTCCCTCCAGTCGATCTGTAGCACAATCTGCACAAAATGATTTCCAATGCTTCAATTCTTCCAAATGGGTTAAAACATGTAATATCTATCCAAAACCAACCCTAATAAGCATAAAGGACACACAAATCCCTATATAATTGAGACCTAAATAAGTACCTTTTGGGCAGTTATCACTAGTCGAGAAAACCACAAGACCTTATACTCCCTGACATGAGGAAAGAAGGAAGGAACGACGAAGAGACTATAGAAGAATCTATGGTTGTAAACACAACCCTTCATAAGTCGTCTTCGAAAGAAAAGCGAAAAACAAATGGAACGCATCACTTAACTTTAAAGGAAAGACAGAAGAAAATCTATCCTTTCCCTGATGACGACATCCCTGATATGTTGGAACAACTACTGGAAGCGCAACTGATAGAGCTTCCTAAGTGTAAACGACCAGAAGAGATGGAGAAAGTCGATGATCCCAAGTATTGCAAGTATCATCGAGTTATTGGTCATCCAGTGGAAAGATGTTTCGTTCTAAAGGACTTAATTTCAAAGCTGGCTAAGGAAGGCAAAATTGAGCTCGACCTTGATGAAATAGCCCAATCAAATCTTGCTACAATCAAAGGAAAGAGCAAATATCAAAGAAAGAAGGATCCTAAGAAACTTCAACTCAAGAGGAAGAGAAGTAAAAAGTTTTCTCAACCTCAACAATTGGTGATGTTGAATAAATCCTTCTCCAAAACTTTCCACAAAAAGGAAAAACAGAACCTTGCAATTTCCTACTGCATCGACGTAGAAGAAGTTGACAATTCCAAGAAGAGTGAACAAAGGACTTCCGTCTTCGATCGCATCAAGCCTCCAACTACTCGTCTTTCGGCATTCCAAAGAATGAGTATGGTCGCGACAGAGGAAGAAAATCAATGTTCGATGTCCACCTCCACTCGACCTTCAGCTTTCCAAAGGCTAAGTGTCTCCACATCGAAGAAAAGTCGACCTTCAACATCTATTTTTTATCGCCTCAAAGTAACAAGCGGTCAACCTAAAAGAAAGATGGATAACTTGGAGGTGAAACTTTTTGATGAAGTAAACAACAACAAGAAGCTTCAAAGTAGCATCCCGTCATGTATGAAGAGAAAGTTCTCTGTTCTCATAAATACAGATGGTTCCTTGAAGGTGAAACCAAATCTTATTATCTTGACCAATCCTACAAGTCAAGGATCTGATCAAGACCATGATGAAGATGAGGGCTTTTAAAATGTAAATGCTCTTTATCGCAAGAGCCTAAACTGCATGATGCTCCTAGCCCACACGAGCTTAAAAGGTGAGTGCAAAAAATTTTGAACTAAGTTATGACTTGATCCCTTTTCTTTAAAGGGTACGTAAGCAACTTAAAGAAAACTTTAAGTTCAGTCTCTGCAAACAAAAAAAAAAGTGCAACAAACATTGAAACACGACAATACAAATTGAAGAAGCTAATCACTACTGGGGGCAACACAATAAATTGAAGTTGTGCACCGTTATGAATATGAAGCTACGAGTTAGATGAATAAAAGAAGATTTCATTCCTCCAAATTCAATGCCTCGCTAGCCTCAAGTTCGGTGTTTCACTCACCCTAAGTTCGTGCATTCCTTCTCTTCAAGTTCGAAGGTTCTCACGTGTTTCGCTGCAGTTACTTTTCTCCAAGTACGAAGGTGCTCCTTCTCCAAGTTTGATGGCTCTTACATTGCTGCGATGCAGTTCCTTCTCTCCAAGTTCAAAGGTTCTCATGCTTTCCGCTACAGTTCCTTCTCTAAAAGTACAAAAGTTCTCTCCTCCAAGTCGAAGGTTCTCACGTTGCTTCACTGCAGTTCCTTCCTCCAAGTTCGAAGGTTCTCACATTGCTTCGTCGTAGTTCCTTCTCTCCTCCAAGTCGAAGGTTCTCTCACGTTGCTTCGCTGCAGTTCCTTCCTCCAAGTTCGAAGGTTTTCATGCGCTTTGCTGCAGTTCCTTCTCTCCAAGTTCAAAGGTTCTCACGCATTTCGCTACAGTTCATTTCCTCCAAGTTCAAAGGTTCTCACGCGCTTCGTTGAAGTTCCTTCCTCCAAGTCCGAAGGTTCTCACGCGTTTCGGTGAAGTTCCTTCCTCCCAAGTTCGAAGGTTCTTACGCGCTTCGCTGTAGTTCCTTCCTCTAAGTTCGAAGGTTCTCACGCGCTTCACTGCAGTTTCTTCTCCCTAAGTTCGAAGGTTCTCACGCGTTTCGCTGCAGTTCCTTCCTCCCTAAGTTCGAAGGTTCTCACGCGCTTCGTTGCAGTTCCTTCCTCCAAGTTCAAAGGTTTCGAAGGTTCTCACGCGCTGCGCTTCGTTGCAGTTCCTTCCTCCAAGTTCAAAGGTTTTCATGCGCTTCGCTGCGCAGTTCCTTCCTCCAAGTTCGAAGGTTCTCATGCGCTTGGCTGCCACCTTCCTCCAAGTTCGAAGGTTCTCTCACGCGCTGCTGCAGTTCCTTCCTCCAAGTTCGAAGGTTCCCTCACACGCTTCGCTCCTTCTCCAAGTTGGAAAATGCATCTTAGCTGCAAGTTAAAAAAAATGCTTGATATCAAACCACAAAAAAAAAAAAAGAATGAATGAAAGACAATAAAGGTGTTGTTAAAAAATGGTGACCACCCCTGCAGGAAACTACAGTCATCAAAGTGACTGGTCTAGACAGGTGGTGAAATCACTGCAATTGAATCTGATGACGACCGTTGTAGGCAAGTCTGGTGATCACCCCTTCAAGATACTACAGTCATCAAAGTGACTGGTCTAGACAGGTGATGAAGTCACTGCAAGTGAATCTGATGACGACCGTTGTAGGTGAGTCGAGTCTGGTGACCACCCCTACAGGCTACTCAGATCACCTAATAAATATAGGGACTAGTCTAGCAGGAGTGCATCACTCTAGGCGAATCTGGTGACTACCCCTGCAGGCTACTCAGATCACCCAATAAAATGGGGACTGGTCTAGTAGGAGTGCATCACTGTAGGCAAATCTGGTGACTACCCCTGCAGGCTACTCAGATCACCCAATAAAATAGGGACTGGTCTAGCAGGAGTGCATCACTGAAGGCGAATCTGGTGACTACCCCTGCAGGTTACTCAGATCACCCAATAAAATGGGGACTGGTCTAGTAGGAGTGCATCACTGAAGGCGAATCTGGTGACTACCCTGCAGGTTACTCAGATCACCCAATAAAATGGGGACTGGTCTAGCAGGAGTGCATCACTGTAGGCAAATCTGGTGACTACTCCAGCAGGTTACTCAGATCACCTAATAAAATAGGGACTGGTCTAGCAAGAGTGCATCACTGAAGGCGAATCTGGTGACTACTCCTGTAGGTTACTCAGATCACCCAATAAAATAGGGGACTGGTCTAGCAGGAGTGAAATCACTGCAAGCGAATTTGGTGACGACTGTTGCACGAAGCTTACACATTCAAGGAAGAAAGAAACAAATTGCAAAAAAAAAAAAAATCAAAAATTAAAAAAAAAAGGGGAAAAAAACGAAAAGAAAAAAAAAGAAAAAAAAAAGAAAAGAAAGTTTCTTACTTGGATCCCTTCTTGAATGCTCTCTGCAATTGATGTGTGCTCTCCCCTACTGAGCTTCAGTCTTATTTATAGGGGGAGTTTTAAGTTCAAATAAAAGGTTTAGATAAAGATTTGATTCAAATGAAATCCTATCTCCGGTTCAAAATTTTATGAGATAATCTTTATCTTTATCTTTATCTGAACCAACTTGATTAAATTGAAATTCCTAAAAGATAAGTGTTTCAATTCAAATCAATTTGGGAATTCAAATTTTATCTAAATAATTTTATTTATCTATTTTATTTGGGCATACTCCAAATTTTTGTTTCAAATCAAAATTTGAGATTCAAACATCAAATTCTATTCCAAATGCAAGTTTGAATTTAGTAAAATTTTGCCTCAAATTAAATTTTGGCCATAATCCAAATTCTATCCCAAATGGACCAGAGTCCAAACCTCAAGTTCTATTCCATATTCAAGTTAAAATTGGGTAGGATTTTACCTCAAATCAAAATTTGGGTACCAAATTTTGCCCAAACTTGAAATCAAAGTTTGCTATCAAACAAGGAAAATCAAAATTTTGACCAAACCCCAACTTTTGATTAATTGGCGATAAAAGTGTGTCAAATAAGAAAATCAAAATTTTGACCAAGATTCATATTTTGATTAAATTGATGCACCAAATGGAGTCAAAGTAAAAAACAAATACCTTGCATTTTAATTCCAAAATATATCTTTCGAGATTCACTCACATAACTTGTGCCTAAATCTCGAAAAGGAGGCATTTGTTGAAGGAGAAATTTCGGCCAATCACAAATTGCCACGTCATTAATATAAATTAATGATAAAATAAATTTGGGACCAATTACACATTTACACGTGTGCCTAAATTAAATTAATAGACATTAAAATTCGGCAAATCAAAGAATGCCATTTGTCTATTAGTGATCCATCAGATAACATCAGCCAAGTTCCATCAAATTATGCCACGTGGCAATTGGACCCAAGCCCAAGCCCATATGAGGTCCATCAAACTCTATAAATAGAGGAGACCACCATTCATTCAGTGGGAGGGGGGGTTCAGATTGAGATCAGAGAACTCAGAGTCTAGAGCATGCTGCCAGAGTCCAGAGTCATTCAGAAGTCAGAGAGTCTAGAGAATTCAGAAGATCCAAGATTCAGAATTCGACCAACTCAAGACTCAGAAGGTTTGAAGACTAGAAGACTCTAAAAAGAGATCAACAAGCCAACCGACCGATCAATGAGATCAACAAGCCAACCGACCGATCAATAAGATCAACAAGTCAGCAGGCCAATCATCCAAGAGGATCAACAAGCTAACAAGCCGATCCAACAAATCAACAAGCCAACAGGCCGATCCAAGAGATCATCAAGTCAACAGACCAATCATCCAGGAAGATCAACAAGCCAACAAGCTGATCCAAGAGATCATCACGCCAACAGGCCGATCATCCAAGAAGATCAACAAGCCAATAGGCCGATCTAAGAGATCATCAACCTAATAGACCGATCATCCAAGAAGATCAACAAGCAAACAAGCCGATCCAAGAGATCATCACGCCAACAGGCTGATCATCCAAGAAGATCAACAAGCCAATAGGCCGATCCAAGAGATCATCAACCCAGTAGACCGATCATCCAAGAAGCTCAACAAACTGGCCCAAGAAGATCTTCAAAACTGGAAGACTTCAACAATCCTTGAAGACCAAAGACTCTTTAAGACTTCAAGACCCCAAGACTTCTTGAAGATTGAAGACCCTTCAAGACTAGAAGACTTCAACAATCCTTGAAGACCAAAAGCTCTTCAAGACTCCATGACTTCAAGACCCCAAGACTTCTTGAAGACTGAAGTCCCTTCAAGACAAGAAGACTTCAACAATCCTTGAAGACCAAAGACTATTCAAGACTTCAAGACCCAAAGACTTCTTGAAGACTGAAGACCCTTCAAGACTAGAAGACTTCAAAAATCCTTGAAGACCAAAGACTCTTCAAGACCCCAAGACTTCTTGAAGACTGAAGATCCTTCAAGACTAGAAGACTTATCCTTGAATACCAAAGACTTTTCAAGACTCCAAGACTTCAAAAGCTCAAAGAATCAATTAAAGCTTCAGACTCGAGAACAAGCGCAACAACCCTCGAGTGAAACACATTCACACACAACAGAGAGAATCAGAGGATTAAAGTTAGAAATTGTACACCCACACGCATATTACATCAATACAAATATATTGTTTATTCCACGTGTCTCCATCTCCGAAGTTACGTGTGAGCAGTAAGTACTATAACAAACTTTTGTTTTTATTAATATAGTACTTACTTTTTTGTGCTAGGAATTTGAAGATTTTATGTGTATCTTTATGAGAAATTTGAAGATTTTCATTTTTTAGTTGTCTATACATGATGAGGCAAGCGACTTAGATAGATATATATGTTTTTACTTTTGAAAATGTATTTAAATACATTGTAAACAAATTTAAGTTGATTTTTCAATATAAAAATATTTGAAACAAAAAATATAAATGTAAACAAAACAATATATATATATATATATATAAACTATAGCATTATCTTGTATAACATTATTTCATTGTTATAAAAAATGTTATTGAAGACCAATCATAGCTTTTTTCGTAACGTTGTGAAATGTTTTCATAACATTACAATTACGCAATAAAAACTGGACATTTTTATACCATTTTCAATAGTGTCAAATAAACGTTATGAAAAGTTAGAGACTTTCAATAACATCGAGTACAACAGCATGGTAAACACGCTATGATATGTCTTTTATTGCGTTTTTTTAGAGCTATAAAAAATTCTATTAAAGAGAAATCATAGCATTTTTTCAACGCTATGACAAGTTTCCATAACATTAAAATAATGCAATAAAAATATACTTTTTATAGCATTTTCAATAGCGTCGAAAAGACGCTATGAAAAGTTAGAGACTTTCAATAACATTGGCTACAACAACGTGGTAAAAACGCTATGATATGTCTTTTACAGCATTTTTTCACAGCTATAAAAAACGCTATAAAGGAGAAATCATAGCGTGTTTTCCAACGCTATGAAAGGTTTCCATAACATTGGAATAGCGCAATAAATATAGACTTTCTACAGCGATTTCGATAGCGGGAAAAAAACGCTATTAAAAGTCTCAGACTTTCAATAACATGGGCTACGGCAGCGTTTCATAAAACGCTATTGTAGTCTTACGATAGCGTTTTTTGAATGCTATCGTATGTGATTTTTCCTGTAGTGTGAGTTTTGAAGAGTTTGGAACACAAAGTTCAGTCCAATGAGAGGTTTTTAGGTGGTTTGGACGAAACATGGTCCAACCTTTGCTCATTTTGACTTTTGGAGAGTTTTTAAAACAAAGTTCGGCCCAATGAGAGTTCTTTAGGTGGTGTGGACGAACATGGTCCAAACTTTGATCCGTTTGATTTTTGAAGAGTTTGGAACACAAAGTTTAGTCCAATGAGAGGTTTTTAGGTGGTTTGGACGACACATAGTCCAACCTTTGCTTCGTTTGAGTTTTGGAGAGTTTTGAACACAAAGTTCGGTCCAATGAGAGGTCTTCAGGTGGTTTTGACAGCACATGGTCAAAACTTTGCTCCTTTTGAGTCTTGGAAAGTTCTTAAAACAAAGTTCGACCCAATGAGAGTTCTTAAGGTGGTGTGGACGAAGATGGTCCAATCTTTACTCTGTTTGAGTTTTGGATAGTTTGGAACCAAAAGTTTGGTCCCATGAGAGGTCTTTAGGTGGTATGGTTGACACATGGTCCAAACCTTACTCCGTTTGACTGATGTGGACTTTTCCTAACCGCAAGTGCACGGGTCAGGTAATAATAAAGAGTTCGTATAAACGAGTGTCGTCCTCTGGATTGGATTTTTAAGCAAATCAAGTATTGTGAATTATCTTGCTCAATTTTATTTAGGGATCAAAAAGTAGTGATTGAATAATAAGAAAACTAAATCAAAACACGTAGAAAGTGTGGAATTTCAATTGGGAAAACTACTTAGGGAATTGATTTCGCCGATTTAGTTTAGGATTTATTTTAAGGAGTAAGTTATTATGCACAATGAAATTATGAGCCAAAGACCCTTTAATCACAACTACCTCTCCTGAGTATAATTGATTCTCATGCAAATTAACCAACTTGATATCCCTATCTAAGTTTATTAATCATACAAGGCAATGAGATCTTTTAACCAATTCTAAAGTTAATCTAAAACCGTCACGGATTAGAAACTAAACTTTAGTCATGCAATCTTGAGTAAGTCTAAATCAAATCCCCTCTCCCAAGCTAGATTCGAAACTTAAATCATTCAACTAATGGCCAATTAATTGAAAGCATTAAATCAAGATTACAAACATAATAACATTGCACAACTTAAACCATAAATCAATCCATAAACACAATCAACTACATCAATCCCTAAGCTTACAAGTTTAGCTACTCATGATTAAAATTACAAGCTCAACTAAACATATAAAAGCCATAAAAATCTAACTAAAGTGAGGGAAAGAAGAATTAAACTTGTTGTAGGCCGAGACCGAACGTCCCCGTCACGATCCCCACGAACAATGGGTTGATTTTCGAATTTTCCCCTTTGCTACAGCCTTGAATTCCTCTCTTTTTGCTATGTTTACGGCCCCAAGAAGTCCCAAAATTGGTTTTTTCAAAAACCTAGCCGAAAGGATGCTTATATTGCAGATTTTTGTCGTAGCGTCTCGACGCTGCCTCTAAACACGTGCGTTCTGGAAAGGAAATTATGGTAGCGTCGAGACGCTAAGGTCGCAGCGTCTCGACGCTGCGACGAATTCGCGCCTATCCGAATAAGGAATTCTAGCGTCGAGATGCCTAAGGGCTAGCGTCTCGACACTAGTCACCTTTTGACCGAATTTTGACTTTTTTCCCTTTTGATTCTTTTCCTTCCTTTGCATCTTTTCGCGTCCCGAGCACCCGATTAACTCCACTATTGCATTATAGCTCCAATCAACCATTTCCTACAAAATAAACATTAAAGCACAATAAAGTGGCCCAGAAATCATAAAAGACTAGCTAAATTAAATAATTAAAGATAGCTAGCTATACTCGCTATCATTGACTTTTAGAGAGTTTGGAACACAAAGTTCGAACGAATGAGAGGACATCAGGTGGTTTAGACGACACATGGTCCAAACTTTGCTCCGTTTGAGTTTTGGAAAGTTGGAACACAAAGCTCGGTCCAATGAGAGGTCTTCAGGTGGTTTGGACGACACATGGTCCAAATTTTGATTCTTTTGAGTTTTGGGGAGTTTTAAAACAAAGTTCGGCCCAATCAGAGTTCTTCAGGTTGTGTGGACGAACATGGTCCAAACTTTGCTCCGTTCGAGTTTTGGAGAGTTTGGAACCCAAAGTTCGGTCCTGTGAGAGGTCTTTAGGTGGTTTAGACAACACATGATCCAAACATTACCCCGTTTGAGTTTTGGAGAGTTTGGAACACAAAGTTCGGTCCAATGAGAGGTCTTTAGGTGGTATGGACGACACATGGTCCAAACTCCATTTGAGTTTTGGAGAGTTTGGGACACAAAGCTCAGTCCGATGGGAGGTCTTCAGGTGGTTTGGATGACACATGGTCCAAACTTTGCTCCTTTTGAGTTTTGGAGAGTTTTTAAAACAAACATCGTCCCAGTGAGAGTTCTTCAGGTGGTGTGGGCGAACATGGTCCAAACTTTGCTCCGTTTGAGTTTTGAAAAGTTTGGAACACAAAGTTCAGTCAAATGAGAGGTCTTTAAGTGGTTTGGACGACACATGGTCCAAACTTTGCTCCTTTTGAGATTTGGAGAGTTTGGAACACAAAGTTCGGTCTAATGAATGGTCTTGAAGTGGTATGGACGACACATGGTCCAAACTTTCCTCCTTCTGAGTTTTGGAGAGTTTTTAAGACAAAGTTCGACCCAATGAGAGTTCTTTAGGTGGTGTGGATGAACATGGTCCAAACTTTGCTCTGTTTGAGTTTTGGAGAGTTTGGAACCCAAAGTTTGGTTCGATGAGAGGTCTTTAGATGTTTTGGACAACACATGGTCCAAACTTTACTCCGTTTTAGTTTTGGAGAGTTTGGAAAACAAACTTCAATCCAATGAGAGGTCATCGGGTGGTTTGGACGACACATGGACCAAACTTTGCTCATTTTGCGTTTTGGAGAGTTTTTGAAACAAAGATCGGCCCAATGAGAGTTCTTTAGGTGGTGTGGACGAACATGGTCCAAACTTTGGTCTGTTTGAGTTTTCCAGAGTTTGGAACACAAAATTTGGTCCAGTGAGATGTCTTCAAGTGGTTTTGGACGACAAATCGTCCAAACTTTGCACCGTTTGAGTTTTAGAGAGTTTGGAACACTAAGTTCGGTCCAATGAGTGGTCTTCAGGTTCTTTGGACGACACACGGTCCAAATACCCTGTATACTAAGGTATCGATATACCGGTTACAATTCTCCCACTTGACCTAGATTATTTCTCGTACATATCTCGCAAACCTAGACCTTCTAGATGACTCTCGAACACTTTAGCCGTGAGAGCCTTCGTGAATGGATCAGCAATGTTGTGCTCCGACGCTATCTTCGTGACGATCACGTCTCCTCGGTGCACAATCTCCCTAATGAGATGGTATTGACTTTCGATGTGCTTGTCTCTCTTATGGTTGCGAGGTTCCTTTGAGTTTGCAACTGCGCCGCTATTATCACAATACAAGGTGATAGGCAGATGCATATTTGGAACGACTTCCAAGTCAGTTAGGAACTTTCTGAGCCATACTGCCTCTTTTGCTGCTTCGCAAGCGGCTACATATTCGGCCTCCATAGTCGAGTCTGCAATGCATCCTTGCTTGATGTTGCGCCATACTATTGCTCCTCCATTTAGAGTGAATACTGACCCCGATGTAGATTTCCTCGAATCTTTATCAGTTTGAAAGTCAGAATCAGTGTATCCTGTAAGGATCAAATCCTTCGAACCATACACGAGCATATAGTCCCTCGTTCTCCTTAGATATTTGAGGATACTTTTAACGGCTGCCTAGTGATCAAATCCTGGATTGGATTGATATCTACTGACAATCCCTACTGCATAACAAATGTCAGACCTTGTACACAACATGGCATACATTAGGCTACCTACTGCAGAGGCATAGGGAAAACGTCTCATGTCCTCAACTTCTTGAGGTGTCTGAGGACACTATTCCTTAGACAAGTTAATTCCGTGCCTGAAAGGTAATAGTCCTTTCTTGGAATTTTGCATTTTATATCTAACCAACAATTTGTCGATATAAGACGCTTGAGACAGGGCTAGCGTTTTGTTCTTTCGGTTTCGAACAATTTGGATTCCTAGAACAAATTGTGCCTCACCCAAATCTTTCATTTGGAATTGAGTTGCTAGCCATAGTTTAATGTCAGTTAGATAACCTACATCATTCTCGATGAGTAGGATATCATCCACATACAGTACTAAGAAAGCTATAGAGCTGTTGATGATCCTTTTGTAAACACAAGGCTCATCAACGTTTTGTTCCAAGCCATAAGATTTGATCGCAATATCAAATCTCATATTCCAGGATCTGGACGCTTGTTTTAATCCATAAATGGATCGTTTAAGCTTGCAAACTTTTTGCTCTTGATCCTAAGCTATGAACCCTTCTGGCTGAGACATGTAGATACTTTCTTCAAGATTACCGTTCAGAAAGGCAGTCTTGACATCCATTTGCCATATTTCATAATCGTAAAACGTGGCAATGTATAAAAGTATCCGGATCGACTTTAACATGGCAACAGGGGAGAAGGTTTCTTCATAGTCAATCCCCTCCCGCTGGGTAAAACCCTTTGCCACAAGTCGTGCCTTAAAGGTATGTACCTTTCCAGCAACGTCTCGTTTTCTCTTGTAGATCCATTTGCACCCTATGGGTCTAACCCCTTCAGGTTGATCTACAAGATCCCATACTGAATTAAAATGCATGGACTCGATCTCTAAGTCCATGGCTTTAATCCACTCGTTCTTGTCAACGTCATCCATTGCCTGTTTAAAGGTTAATGGATCCTCGATCCCGTCATCAGGTATGACGAATGGAGTTTCAGTTAAACCCAAATAGCGATCAGGTTGTCTAACAACCCTCCCACTACGTCGAGGTTCTCTTATTTCTTGAGAAGGACATGATTGACTCGAGGTGCCAGTATCATCAACAACTCTTGTTGATGTTTCTGTAGCTTCGTTAGATAGTTCACTTAAAACGACTTTACTATGTGGCTTGTGATCTCTGAGGTGGTCTTCTTCTAGGAATGTAGAATTTGTCGATACAAGTACTTTATTTTCCTCTGGATCGAAGAAGTATCCACCTCTCGTTTCTTTGGGATAGCCTATAAATAGGCAAAATCTAGAACGAGGCTCCAATTTCTTTGGGTTTGCTTCTAGCACGTATGTAGGACATCCCCAAATTCTGAAATGTCGTAAACTAGCTTTACGACCTTTCCAGAGCTCAAATGGTGTTTCAGAAACACTCTTTGAGGGAACTACGTTCAAGATATAAACTGCAGTCTCTACTGCATAACCCCAAAACGAGTTAGGCAACTGAGCATAACTCATCATCGAACGAACCATGTCCAACAAGGTTCTGTTTCTCCTTTCTGATACACCGTTTTGCTGAGGTGTACCAGGGGCTGAGAGTTGGGACGTAATTCCATGCTCTATCAAATAGTCTTGAAAACTTAAGTCCATATACTCTCCACCTCGATCGGATCGAAGTGTTTTTATCGTCTTACCTAATAGGTTCTCAACCTCGGCCTTATACTCCTTGAACTTTTCAAAAGCTTCGGACTTATGATGCATCAGGTAGAGATAGCCATACCTCGAATAATCATCAATGAAACTGATGAAATATTCGTACCCTTCTCGAGCTCTAATGTTCATTGGTCCACAGAGGTCCGAATGAATGAGCTCTAAGGCCTCTTTGGCACGATAACCTTTTCCGGTAAAAGGTCGTTTTGTCATCTTGCCCTCAAGGCATAATTCACAAGGAGGCAACGAGTCGTCTTCTAACTTGTTTAGAAGTCCACTCTTGACCAATCTCCCAATCCTATTGAGGTTGATATGGCCAAACCTCAAGTGCCAGAGATAGGTATCTTGAGAAACTCTTCGCTTTTTAGGTTGAGTCTCAGCGGTTTTAAACATCTCGTGATTTAAAATAGCTTTAGACTCAATTGGTCTCAAAACATATAATTTATTCTTCAAGTTTGTAGAGCAAACATCAATACCTCTTTTAGTTATGAACGCTTCATTAACAGAAAAAGAAATTGAGTAACCTTGTTCTAATAAACAAGATAAAGAAATCAAATTTCTTTTAATCTTCGGAACTATGTACACATTATCTAATATCATGTAGCGTTCCTTGGTGAAGAATAATTTTATGTCTCCCACTGCAATAGCCGAGATGACTTCTCCTGTTCCAACTTTAAGAGTCATCTCTCCAGCTATTAGTTGTTGCCAGGAACTCATTCCTTGAAATGAAGAACATACGTGATTAGTGGCACCTGAATCAAGTATCCAGGCAGAATCGTCGTTTTCCACTAAACACGTTTCCAAGACTAATAAATCACATTTAGAGTCGTGGATCATGTTTTTCTTGGCTACGCAGTTAGTTTGAGGACATTCCTGAGTTGAGACCAAACCTAAATTCTTTGCCACGTGTTTAGCGTTTAAGCAAGTATTCTTTGTCGAATGTACTAAACCGTTTAATTTGGCATTTGACAAAGCACATACGTTTTTCGACATATTGCTGAAACAAACAAATTAATCTCTATTAGAAACATGCACTAAACCCATTAATCACATTTATCCAATCAGATTTAGCAAAAACAATCATCGACCCATATATACAATTGATTTATTTTGCAACAATACTTCAGGGGTTTAGGATAACCGCTACCGTAGGGCAGTCAGCTACTCCTCCTCTGAATCGAGACAATCTCGGCCAAATACTATTCCCAAAATAACTCTTACTCCAATAGTTATTAGCTAACGTTAATTTGGTCAAGACCATCTTGTAAGTGTTACCCATCATTTTCAGATTGCAGAGGACGGCCCCAACAATGCCACCGTAGGGAAGAGCTAATGTTGGGAATGGCCCTAGGAAACCCTATCCATTTCTGGAGTTTGCGTTGTTCCGAATCCCATGCGCAAGCCCTCCGTAGGGTGATCGCTCCCAGGGCGACTCGCAGGCAGCGCATAGGAATCTCACGGTGAAACCTAATGATGGAGACCACAGGATACGTTTGACACGTTTCCTTCTCCCACTTACTATGAACACTTTCCCCATACACCTTGATATTAACCCATGCAAACACCATCCGTAGGGGGACGCTCCCAGGGCGCCTCGAGGCCAAGCATGGATCTCACGGTGTGAACTCAGGGGGACGTGAGAGTAGAAACTTAATATGAATATTTCGTTTCTATACTTTTCCTCCCACTAAAGTGTCGTAAAGTTTTAGGGTCTATTACTTAGGTAAATTCCGGCTAAATGAATCTATCTAAGTCTATGCCTTATTAAACAAGGTCTTTACACTAAATGTCTAGGGAATTAAACTCTTTTAATAACCTAGTGACATTGCATGCTAGTAAGACTTTGGTTAATTCAACTCAGGTTCCGAACCATTTGCCGGGAGAGTTCCCTTATAACCAAGGTCTTATGTCCTACTTACTCAAAATTTAAAACTATTTAAAAAAAAAAAAAACTAAGTAAGACATATTTCTAATCCTATTAGAAAAGGCGATCTTAGATCTATTTCATTTTAAACCATTTAAAGAATGATAAGATCCTAAGATCCTATGTTAGCATGCAACTCTTTGTTATAGGTTTTATGGATTGTATTCATTAACTATTATAACTCTTATAACTTTTAATGAATTAACCCTATAACATGCTTTCTAATGGTGTTTAAAAGCATATAACAATCAATCATTCAAGTTATAAGAAAAGCACCATTTAGAAACAACCTATGTCTAGGTTTGTATAACGCTTTATACTACGATGTCTAGGTGATAACACTTTAAAACCTCACACCGCTCACGCATGCTCATAAAACTCGAGTTAACTTAACTCAAGAACCGACTCGATGCCCAGGTAGGAGGTGTTCCGTAAACCGTCAACTTAAATACCTCCAGCTTTAGACAGCATCTTGTTGGGTGAGTTCTCTCGTAACCATTGTTTTACAAGATATCGACCTAAACTATGCAAGTTGATCGAATCGTTGAAGGTTCATTAACCTAAGTGAGCATGCACTTAATCTTGTTATAGATTTTAGATTTCTATCTCTTTTTATAACAATTATAAAAACAATCCATAACAAGCCTAATTTGAGAATAACACTTATAATCAAACTAATGAAATTCCATGCTTCATGCTTGGTTAATTTTATCAATTAATAATTATAAGTATTATAAGAATAATCAATTTTAATTAACCATTCAAGCATGAATCTCCCTAAATTAATACGACACTTATATTAATTAAACATGAAATTTCCCTCATGCATTTGAATTAATCAATAACACTTATTAAAATTAAACAAATGCATGAACATGCTTTCCTATGGTGGGGTTTTAAAACTATATGGCATGCTCATAATGCACATACGTCCATTTAATTAAATCATACATTCACAATGCATAAAGTAATTAAATCAAGCTAAAATGGAATAGTTTGGCAATTTTAAAAAAAAACACAAGCAATTTCACTAATTATTACAATAATAATTAATAAATAAACTTGCAACACGCCCGAGCTTCACGAACCATCCCGAACCGCTCATCAAAGCAATGAACCGGCCATGGAATGAGTGAAATGAGGCTGCAACAGACCGAGCCGGACCAAAAGGCAGCGGCTAAACCGGAATTAAAAAAAAACTGCTGCTGGAATTTTCATTTTCTGCTGCGTCTTCTCCGGTTTTTCTTCAATTTTACAGCCTATATGGACTCTAATGACTCTATAAAAATTACAGACTATAGTACACACATTAATGCTCTTACATATCCGAGCAATTACAATTTCATGAAAGTTTGAATGCTCAAAAAATTGCCAAACCAGAACACTTCCATTTTAGCACACAGAAAATTCAATTTCAAAATGGTACCCACCAAAGCAAAATTAAAACGAATTAAGTGCTCTAATCATGCTCTGATACCAATTGAAGGTGTACATATTACACATGCGGAAGCAATTGAAGATCGAAAGCACTTAAGACATTCAATTTTACTCCTAAAGCATGCATGTTCTAGAAAAGATAGAATAGAGAGTTTAGAAAACACCAACCTTTGTAGCTCACTTATGTTGAACTCCTTGTGGTGTTTGCCTCTCCTATGCTCCTTGGACAACCTCTAGAGTCTTCCCTACTATACTCCGGGCCAAGAACGACTTGTGGGAGTCTATATAAGATAGGGAATGGGAAGGGAATGCTTGAAGCATCAAACAATGGAGAAGAATGAGAGATGAGAGAACTTTGAGTCCAAATTCCAGCAGCATAACATTAAGGAAATGACTCTCTTATGTTTGAATATGATTCAAACTCCTTTTAAAGACATTCTCCATGCAAAGCCAAGCCTCAAGACACAAGACACATGGTGTATTTGCAAGCTCAAGTGGATTCTAGGTGTACATTACACAAGACATGCAACAATGCATGAGTGAGTTGTCTTTCCACTTTGAATGATCATGCATTAAGTGGATTTCCAACTAAATCCACTAAATTCAAATTGAAATCAAATTTCAAGCTTGCAAATTACCCCCAATTTCAATTCTAAATCGAAATTGATTGCTTGGTAATTAATTTGAAAATTTTCAAATTAATTTTGATATGATTAATCTAATTAATCTTTGTTATCTTGTGCAATTCCATATATATGATTCATAATACATATATATAGTATTCAAAACACTTTTAAATACTTCATCTCTCATTTTCTAATTTAATTCATAATTAAATTATTGTGTCAAACACAATTTACGATAATATCCTTTTGCCCGATTTTGAACGATTCAAAGCTTCCTATCTTTTGTTCTAGGCTTAATTCCGATATGAGCTAGGAGGGGGACCTAGTGGACCTATAGATCATGGGCTCCAACGATTCGAGGCTAACCGACTAATCTCATTGTCCAAGCTAGCCAACATTCGTTAACTATCGGGACACTCCACTATAGCCCGATAGTTGCACTCCCCTCACTATAGATATATTTCCGTCCACTTGATTTAACCATGATTAGTAAGTCGATCCTTCACAGGTTGTTCGTAGCTATAGCTAGGTCAATAAGCCGTTTTACCCCTATAGTACTTCTAGTTCCTTAAGTCCCACTGATCCTCTAATGAACAATTGGTTTATGGTCCAACCAATAAACCGAGTCCCTCTCGGGCCAATGAGAGGGCGGGATCCCTTTGTTCAAGCCCCGGAGTCAGCACTTAAGGGAACAACCTCTCTACTATCCCTTATTCTGATAGGAGTGAATTCCTTCTTGCACGACTATGTCCCTAGCTATCTACCCGTTCCTATCCCTGAAATGGGAGGCTTATTGAGTCGGCGATACTGAGCCACTCTCACCTATGCAGATCTAAGGATAAGTCCGAATAAACAGGAGTTCATAGTTAGCTCAGGATTAAGATCGAGTTACCTAGGTCATCACATGAAATAGTCAGTCTCGTCAGTAAACGGTGTTTATAAAGCGAGAGCGACTTATTTCTCGGTCCTGGTCTTATGCAAACTCATTGCATAGGACGCCCCCACTCGCATGTCTCTACATGGACGATTTAGGATCACATCGTCTATACCATATATAAAGTGGGCCGCGTCTCATAGTGTCTCCGGAATAAGGTACCCAACCCTATTCCTATACTATAGACCGTTTTGGCTATTACTCAAGCTTGATCCACTTTTATGTCTCTACATAAAGCTCAAGTGTTCATCCTATAGCCATGGATCTTAGTTTATTGGATTTGGGTTATTATATGTGCAATTTAATTTATTCAGTAATGACTTTTACTAAATCAATCTCGATAACACCTTTATCGAATAAGTATATAATTCGTTTAACATTCACAATCTACGAGTTTTAGGGAACCAATCCCAACATGGACGAACATGGTCCAAACTTTGCTTCGTTTGAGGTTTGGAGAGTTTGGAACCCAAAGTTCGGTCCTATGAGAGGTCTTTAGGTGGTTTAGACGACACATGGTTCAAACTTTGCTCCATTTGAGTTTTGGAGAGTTTGGAACACAAAGTTCAGTCCAATGAGAGGTCTTTAGGTTGTTTGGACGACACATGGTCCAGACTTTGCTCGTTCTGAGTTTTGGAGAGTTTTTAAAACAAAGTTCAGCCCAATGAGAGTTCTTCAGGTGATGTTGACGAACATGGTCCAAACTTTGCTTCATTTGAGTTTTGGAGAGTGATAAGTCCAATTGTTTATACACTTAGAACCTCCCAATTTTCTTATCTTAGTTGAATTCCTTGCGAAAAATGCTTTAAAATGAGTACAATATGTCTATAGGTCCTCACCGGAGCTTTGGAAGCAATTCGAGGCTTAAACGAGCGAAACCGGAGCGAAAAATAACCATTTAGCTCCTGGAGCCTCATCAGCGTCAAGACGCCCATCATCAGAGTCGAGACACTAGCCAAATAAGGAAGGTACTTGGAGGTCAAGCTGGCGACAACGTCGTGACGCTAGGGCAATCCGAGAACAAATTTTTCATATCTAAAGGGACACCGTCGCAATGCTAGGCAGTTTTCCAGATTTGATTTTTCCTTATTGGGCAGGTGATTTTCTCCAAATTTGAGGATCCTTTCAGCACCAATTTTCCATGATTTGAAGGCCAAGAACTCCTATAAATAGAGGCCTTTAGTGTAGGTTTAGAATCATCCCTTTTCATCCCTTGAATCCCACAATTCATCAATTGTAGCCACCTTTCTCTTTACTTTTCTAGAGTTCTCTTAAGTTTTCTTAGTTCATGGGTCGGTTGATCTAGCTTCGAGCTTGGAGGTGCTTGTCTATGCCAACTAAGCTCGGATCGTTGTAATCGGGACCTCAGTTTGTAAGTTTGATTCAATTTTATGAGATTTTCATTCTTAATTACTTAGTTAATTGTATTTGTGATTTTAGTTCTTTGCATACAAGTTTAGATTGTGGTAGGAAAGATTGACAACCTTGACCGCGCCCTGTCTAAATTTACTTGCTAAATCTAAGTAGCAAATAAGCTAACGTTATGATATTACGCATGCATCCCTAGAACTAAATGATTTAATCAATTGTAATTGTGGTTTTGTTGCCCATTGCATGTGAATGGGCATTTATAAGTCCATGCCTATTGGATCCCAACTATAATTTGCAAACATTATTACCAAAGCTTTCTGTAGGTCAAAGAAAGGCCAAAAGCCCATGACATCAACCATTCGACCATTTCAATTTGATTGCTCCATAATGTATTTCTCTATTTCAAGCATTAATGTATTGAATTTTGTAAGCTTTTTTCTCTTTTTCTCTTTTTTGGAAGTTCAGTTCATGTTATAGGTCTCTCTCTTTTTCTCTTTTAATTTGTACTCTAGTTTGATTGTTGAAGTTCAGTGGCGTTTAACATAAATGTATTCTGACTTTGACGTTGGGGTGAAAACTAAAATCAATAGTGTTTGGTTTTGGATGAAATGGTGTCATGTCTAGCCTAGTTTAGAAGCTTTCTTGAACTATTGCAATTTAGTTTTTTTCATTTATGTACTATAGCTCTGGTTTGCGCCTGGAACTTAATAATAAGATGATTTTTCGATGAAGATTTTTGCTTTGCTTCAGAGTTTAACATAAAGTTTAGTGCAAATACTCTAACTTAGTATCTGATATACGATGGAAACTATACTATAGCCATTAAAAATTGATGTTTAATTATCAGCACCTTGCTTGAAACCTATTCTAATGGTTTATGGTTCATGATGCTTTTATGCAGGATTGTAAAGAATTTTTTCACTCTTAGTTTGTTTTCAGCCTATAACTGTTGCTGCTTTTACTTTGTCAATGTGATGAAATTATTTGCTTATTGAAACTTTTTTCTGCAAGTTATAGGGTATATTTGCTCTATTCTCTTTTTGTGACATACTAAAGTGGTTATGTGGAACTTATTGGAAATGTGTAAACTTATTTAGTTTGTATACTTCAAATCATCCTTTTTTATTTATAAACCCTATTAGTATCTCCTGTTTTAGCTTTCAAAACTTAGTTTGGATTTTGAAAACTTAGTTTAGAATATTTGTAGTCTTGTTGTAAACCTGAAATGTTGTGAGGTTGTAGTTGGACAATTTTTCATATAGAAGTGTGTTTCTCTTGTTTAACAAGTTTAAAAATTTTTGGGTTAGCCATATGTGTGTCGTTATGTTGTCTAAATTTTAGGAGCATCTAGTTAGAATTAGGATAAGACTTTAGTAATGTCGCTAGGTTAAGTATAGAAACCTAGAGTGTTCACTACTAAAAGATAGCCCTAGCATGAAGGTGCTTCTTAGCACCGCTCAGGCGTAAGTCTTCAAACTATTGCACTTAAATTGCAACAATAGTTCTTATAGTTGTAAAACATTTTTTTTTTAAATTTAATGTTCTCTCAACTGTTGTGTGCATTATAGCCTAGTACATTAGGAACTAACAAGTGATAAGACTAGGTATTTAGCAGAGATGCAAATATATATACTTCATGCAATCTTGTGTATTTCACTAATATTAGTTGGTTGGCTCTCTCTATCTGATCTCGTGTTAATTTAAGAAGCTCTTGCATAGAGCTTTTGTAACTATGATCTTTCATTTACTTGTGCTACTTGCTTAGTTTTAGGATATTTGGGGTCTTGTTGTGAACCTGAAGTGATGTGAGGCTGTAGTTGGGTGATTTTTTTTTCATATAGAAGTGTGTTTCTCTTGTTTAACAGGTTTAAAAATTTTTGGGTTAGTCATATGTACGTCGTTATGCTGTCAAAATTTCTAGAGCAACTGGTTAGAATTAGGATAGATGTTTTAGTAATGTCCCTAGGTTAAGTATAGAAACCTAGAGCATTACAGGTTCTCTGAAGGGGTTAAACTTGATATCTTGAAGTTTGTAAGCTTTTGGAGTTTATTGGGTTTTCTAACATTTTTTTCAATACTCATCGAGATTGGTTTTTTTTTTTTTTGTGTATTTTATTGTTAACTAAATTTGTTTTTCTTAGGTTCTTCAAGTTTGATGTTCGAGCAAGATTATGGTGACAGGAATGAAAGCGGCATGTACAAGAATTTTTGTTTTTTTAGTGTAGGTGTAGACTTTAAATCATAGGTGTTTAGTAATTTTTTAGGCTTTTAAGTGTAAGTGTTTGTAATTTTATTTTTATATCAAACTTATATGAATAAAAATTGTATGAAAAAATTTGGTTCATTGGCTTATTGGAATGAAATTTGACAAATATTTGATTTCTATACAATTTTGCACATTTAAAATTAAGATTACTTTCTTTACAGGTTGACAAATGAAGAAAATATTGTTGGTTTTCCACCGGGCAACCAACAAATTTTTTTATTAAATTATGCACAAAATAATGGCGGGCAATGCCTGTCATAAAAAATGACATTTAATGACGGACATTTGGTTCTAAAAACCCTTTTAATGACTGATTTTTCATGACAGACGTCTTTTAATGACGGGCAATGACCGTCATTAAAGATCTTGGTAGTTGGAAAATATCCTTTAATGATAGACTTTTAATGACGGACAACTTTTAATGATGGACAATGTCCGTCATTAAAGATCTTGTTGGTTGGAAAATACCCTTTAATGACGGGCTTTTGATGACGGACGGCTTTTCATGACGGTCGACCGTCATGAAAAACGTCCGTCATTGTAATTTGTTATGACGGACATCTTTTAATGACGGGCATTGCCCGTCATTAAAAATCGCTCGTCATAACAAGTTACGACGACACTCGTATAGACGACGGAAGCCGCCCGTCATGAAAAGTCAAAGTGATTTTTGTAGTAGTGTTTGAATGCTTTCTGGAATCCTGCTTCATTGCATCCTTCTTTGACTTGAGCAGTTCTTCGGCATTTATGAATTTTTGTGCCCTAGAGAGAAACTCGCCATCTTAGCGAGGCTGGCTCTCACCGATAGAACTCAAAAGTTTCTCATCCTGTAATCCAGCAATGACGACGATTAAGGCTACTCCGTCGTTGTTCCCCTCAAAAGCTCCATTGTTGAAGCGTGCAAACTCTCTTCCGGTCTTTGCTTAATAGTTAACAGGTTGAATTGAGGTCTACGCTGGTCTCTTGCCCCCAAAAACTGTGTGACGACTCTTTGAACGAATATGATTTCCTTGACAGTTTTTCAAGCCATCGTCTTGTCACTCCTGTTAGAGTGAGAGAAAAGGCTCGACATTTGGTGGGCTCAGAAGCTCCATGGAAATCCATCCATGACCTGTACGTGTCCAAGTGAAGAAAAGGCTCTGCATTTGGTGGCCTCAGACGACACCAACAGTTGATGCCAAAATCCAGGCAGGGAGAACTCACCTGACCTTCACGTGACACAAACGGTAAATTTGATAGGGAAAGATGTGGTCTGCAAAACAAGGTAAACCTGCACACGGTGTGGTGCTTGTCACACCGCCTCCAATGCTTATGTCAACAAGGAGAAAGATGGGAAGCAAGTAAGAGCAAAAGTAAGAGAAGAGAGTTCAAAATATGAGTTTCGAGGATCCCTTATTCAGGATTGAAGAAAAGTTTATATACATTTTCCTCTTGTAAGGTTTCTAGGCATCTCAAGACCGATCTGAGTTGAACCAAGCTAAATCGGGGCGACCAAGGACTCCAGGAACCGAACGAAGGTGGAAGGACTGGTCGAGCCAACCATGAGCCTCGACCGAGGCCTTTGCCAAGGCGGCCAAGCTCTTGGCCCCCTTTCGTCTGACTCTCGCCTGAGGTCCGCTTCCTGGTTGCATCTTCAGGCTTGCACTGTGTTGTTCTACTTAGCTCCTTGAATTCCGGAATGGCCCGTAATTGGTATAACAATCGACATTGGTATAGTTTGCTACAGGGAGATGTAAGGAAGGAAAAGAAGAGAGAAGAAAGAAATCAAAGAAAATGAAATGTCCAAACCACAAACTTCATGAACCGAAAGTGTATTTTGTCCAAATTTTTACTACTGCTTCCACTATATATCTTTTGTTTTCTCAACTCAAACACATCTTCAGTCCGTTAGCTAATGAGGACTTGCATTTTCCACCGCAGTTCATCTGTCAAATTAATCTTTTACAACTACATAACAGATTTCATCAAACTCCGTAACCAAACATTACCTTCCCCAAAAAGACCGTAGACATAAACAACCTAGTTGTACAGAGATTAAGTTTGAAGAGATTAAAATGTATATGACAAAATGTTGGGTAAAATACACGTTTGATCAAGATTTGAACTTAATTTCTATTTGGTCCCTTGGTTTTGAAAATTCTAAACTTCTAAAACAAACATTTTGGTTTTTGAGATTTTAAAAGTGACGTGTTTAGTTTTTGAAGACTTGATCCTTGAAGTTCAAATTTTGCTTCTAATTGGGAGACCCAAGAGCATAAGAAATAAATTTGAACTCGTTTTTAAAAATACATATCAAACTTCAAGGACTAATTGTGAAATCAAATTAAAACTTTAAGGACCAATTTGAATAATTTTGGGAAAATATATCACTTTTTGAAATCTCAAAAACCAAATAGGAATAAATTTAAATATCTCACTAATTGTTTTGAAAACTTAGAGAAATAGAAACTAAACCTAGAAAAGTACAAACTAAATTAAGTAATTAAGGACTAACTAAGGAGAGTATTTTACTTCAAAATGTTTATTCATTCCTATACTTTTTTTTTCTTCATATCAATCATAGGCATAAATACACAAACCATACTTGTAGAATATTCTATATTTCATAAAACCAATATTAAAACGATGTGTTATTACCATTACTTGCCAAATTGATATTTAATTTTTGTAACTTGTAATGAAGTTAAAGGTAAATAAACTAGGCTCTTGGATATCATATTCCGAGAACTCCATAGGGAAACATTCATGCCAGATTCAGAATCTTGTAAATTTGCCCAATACATATATGATGTAATAGTCTCATTTAGAACTTCAGTTTGCATCCTCAAAATTTCACATCAAAATGTGCATGTTTTTTCCTTCAAAATGAATGGAGTCTTATCTTCCTGGACTATGGCAAGAGAAAAAACTACTTTTCTCTGAATAAGATTTTGATTTTGCAAGCAGTTCAGTACAAATGAAGATATTTTGAATATTATATTTTTGTATATACTGAGATTCAATTTTCTGCCCTGGCCAATTCAGACAGCTCAACTCCACATCCTCCTAATAGTTCTTGCAGTAGCACGGGAGATTAAACGTCGAGCGACCTCAGCGGGCAGGTTAAGTATTTGTTGCTGTGATTCTGGTGGGAGCTAGCATTATGAAAGGCATGAAAGAGAGATCAGTGAACATTAAATGATAGAACATATTCACTACAAAAGAGAAAAAACAATAAAATGATGTGAAGTAACGAGTGTCTTGGATTGTCATGAGAAAATAGAGTGAATGTTTAAAGTTTTAAAATCTTTGAAAGTTGATTAATTCATTAGTCAATTCCAACTGGACCTCCTTTGTCAAACAACTAAAAAGATATGCCAGCTTAAAAAAAGTCCAGGTATTGAACCTAATGAGTTATGAAAATTGGAAACATTTTTTTTTATAAACTGCCATTGAGAAAAATGAAAAAAAATACCTCATACCAAAAAAAAAAAAAACCAACAAAAGGGAATCCTAGAAAACAACCTACCTAAAGGGACTTTAGTCCAACAAAATCAAACCAAAATTATAATTACAAAACAACGTCTACCAACGCCCACAAGGAGGCATTATGCCTCACCTCTTCCCAAACCTCACGACACGACCTCCCCATTCCTCTAAAAATCCTATTGTTTCTCTCAAGCAATAATTCCAACCTCCTTTTTTTTCTTTTACAAAAATTGGAAACTGGGATGATTCATCTAAGCCTCAACCATTATAAAATTCACACAAATCCAACTTGAGATCACAAGCCTTTTACCAACTCTTTGGTTATCCATACTGATAACAAAAGACTCAATCATTCAGCCCTTTCCCACTCATTGCTTCAGCGAACTTGGCAATTGAGAGACAAATGAGAAATCAACAGCACTAGGCCAAGATCATATGCAGAATTACTCTTCTCTTCAAGAGTTTCAACATATTCAATCGCATTTTAAAGTACCACATGTTACAGTTGAATATGTATGTTATTTTCCCTTTTGCATATTATGTCATATGAAAATATCTTATGAGTTCCTTTTTACTCAAATGTCGGAAGTGTAAGGCTTAAGTAATGTTTGTATAAAGGAATGTCGAATCATATCCAAATTGTCCAGACACTTTCAGTAGTACCATGTCCACATGATGAAATGTTGGGTAACATTAAAGAGCTAGAGCGTGATAAATGATGACTGGAACATATGTTCCTTACCTCTGTTAACTATCTTCCTACTTAAGGAGCCGGTCAAATAAGATGGCATATTTCCAAACATGATTAAACATTCAGAAATTTTTTACATATATGTGAAAGACTGGTAAAATAATAATAAAAGCATATCAGTAATATAAGGAAAATGTACTAACGGTGCATATATCAGATTCGTACCTCAGGAATAACTGAAAGTACAGATAAAATTTCTCGTACAGATGCTTCATCCAAACTCGTTAACTGATTCTTACTTGCTCCCTGCAAGGGTCAACAAGTCAACACGAGGTGAAGGTAACAGCGTAACACTAGGCATAAAAATTACACAACGTGTGCAATAACAAATTGAAAAACATTCCCAGCTCTGATATAACAATTGCTCACTCAACTAACACATGAAATGACATCCCTGTGAACTTAATTTCTGGTTTTGCAAAAAAAAAACGAGTTTTTTTTTTAATTTTCTTTTTAAAGGGCTTAGTTTCGTCCGCTAATTATTAATTTGTCTAGTGATGTTAGTATTATGAGTCCCAAAGTACCAACCTGGTCGGAAAGATTTTCTTGAGAACCTGAGAGCAAGAGTAGAAGGCGACCCAATGTTCTCAAGTTGTTCACATCTTCATTGGTCATCATAGAGACAGAAGTTGAAGAACCAAAAGGTATCCTTGCAGCAGTCATGGAAGTTATAGATTCCAATGTTGCTAAACTCAATGCATCCAAACCCTGCCAACATCCCCCCAACAAAGGAACATGGAGAAAAAAGAAAGAAACCCATAAGGCCATAAATATGTACTATTAATGATAATATTGTTGATGATATTATCGTTTGATGGTATGGATGATAATTAGTCTTGACAGTTTGTGTGAGTTAAAAGGATAGATATATTAAGTCTTAGAATTTCCTACATGAATTTATCACTATATCAGAAGATTAGAGACGCATGAGAACATTAAAGAGGTACCACATGGCATTTTTCACCATAATCTATCTGTCCAGTTCAAATCATGATTAGATCTTACGCCTAGTGAAAATTTTCTTATAATCTGTTAGGAGTAAGAAGAAAGGGCATATATATGAAAGAAACTTACCTTGGCTATTTCTTGGACAAGTAAATCTCTCACGAAGGAGCCCTGTATAAATTTATTCATTTTTTTAAAAGAGAAAAGGAAAAAAATAAAAATAAAGTTACTCATCATACAGGGATTCTTTGGAGATATTATTCAAAAGGAAAAAACTAGTACATACTTTCTCAGAAAATGCAAAGGAAAGGACTTCCTTGACAACTATCCTATTACCCTGGTCCTCTACATCTTTTCCGACTAAGGACTTTTCCGTTCTAGCACGAAGTGACTGCCACAAGATAAAAACATTATCATTGTATAATATATATATATGTATAATAATAGTAGAATGAAGGCTTGAGGAGAGAATACAACGAAGTGAAAATTATTATATTTTTTTGTTTTTTTTTTTTTTTTTTTTTTTTGAGGGTTTAAATATATGCACATGATGGTAAAAGAACCTACTGAGATCTTCGAGTCTTCAACGCCATTAACATGGCGAGAAGTGGTAACTATCTATTGATGAATTAAATAAGCAATAGAGCAATAATGGAGCAACGCAATAAGGCTCCTCCAAATCATCCAAATCTACCTCTTCACAAGAAGCAAAAAAACCCTCAAATCCCTTGCATTCAACTGATTGTTATTCAAGAAACAGACTATTCACTATTGGATCTTTGCCATGGACCTTATTTGGCATTTTTGTGCCTTTAACGACTTAACATGTTTTTAGTCCCGTTGAGAATTGTAACAAGTATTGCATGCTTGCAGCCATAAATAATTATGTACAAAGAAAAACCAATAAAGCAACATAAGGCTCCTCCAAATCCCCAAATGTACCTCACAAACTCCCAAATCCCTCAACTCAACCCGTTTATCAAGAAATAACGTCCATGCATCTTTACTTTGCACCATATTTCTGATGGAGCCAAGTTTATGAATAACCTCAAGATAATATTTGATGATCAAAATAAGAGGGGAAAGGGCCTTTAAATAGGCTGTACAAGGGGCGGTTATGACTAACCACCTAACTAACCAAGATGCACATGACAAACACATGGCTTATAAAGATAACAACTAATAAATGTAAAACTAAGCCAATAATCGGCTACATCAACTTTCCCCCTCCCAAAAAAAACTCGTCCTTGAGTTAAGAAGCTAAAATGAAGTCATCCGGCGGATTATAGGGAGAAATGTCAGCCACATTAAAAGTTGGGCTGATGTTGTAGTGCGCTGGAAGTTGAACCCGGTAGGCGTTATCTCCAAATCTTTCTAATATAGGTACTGGTCCGAACTTTCTTTCTTTGAGTTTGCCGGATTTGCCTGTCGGCATTCTACTCTTTCTCAAGTGCACCATAACTAAATCACCAACAGCAATTTCCTTGAACCTCCGCTTTTTATCTGCCGCTGTTTTGTATTTTGCTGTTTGTTCTTCAATGTGTTTGTGAACTTGCTGGTGTAGCTCTTGAATTCTTGCTGCCATTTCCTCAGCTTCTAGACTAAGATCAACAGAAGAAGGGATATTAGTTAAGTCCATAGTTAATCGTGGTAGTTTTGTATAAACAAGCTCAAATGGAGACTTCCCTGTTGTACGGTTCTGCATATGGTTGTAAGCGAATTCTGCCTGAGCTAAAGCCATGTCCCACTGTCGTGGTTTATCTCCACTTAGACACCAGATGAGATTCCCCAAAGTTCGATTAGTTACTTCGGTTTGTCCGTCTGTTTGTGGGGGTGGCTAGTAGTACTAAACTTGAGAGATGTATCAAATTTCTTCCATAATGTTTTCCAAAAATGGCTCAAGAATTTAACATCTCGATCAGAGACAATAGATTTTGGAATTCCATGTAATCGCACGATTTCTCTAAAGAATAGATTGGCAATGTTTATGGCATCTGCTGTTTTTTTACACGCAAGGAAATGTGTCATTTTGCTATATCGATCAACCACCACCAATACTGAATCAAACCCTCTTTGAGTTCGAGGGAGTCCTAAAATAAAATCCATGGACAAATCCTCCCAAATATGTTCTGGAATTGGGAGAGGAGAGTATAGTCCAGTATTTTGAGCTGTTCCCTTGAAAATTTGACAAGTGTAGCAACGGGCAACAAAATTTTGTACATCTTTACGGAGTTGTGGCCAATAGTACCTTGTTTCCAAAACATATAGAGTTTTATCCCTTCCTAAGTGTCCAGCCAAACCATTTGAATGAGCCTCTTTGATTAAGGACTCCCGAAGGGAGGAAAATGGGATGCATAGGAGATCTCCTTTAAAAAGGAAACCTTCCACCATATGATAATTTCCTGCTGGTTTGTGATTCATGCAGTCGGACCATATGGAGTCAAAGTCTTTGTCACCTTCATAGGAGCTTGGTAGAACATCTAATACGATGATTTCTCCTTTAAGAAGGGTTAGAAGATTTGTTTTTCTGCTTAAAGCATCAGCTACTTTATTAGTAGCTCCTGAGGTATGCTTAATAACAAAATCAAATCTTTGAAGATAGGATAACCATCGAGCATGCATTCGGCTTATGGTTTTTTGAGAATTTAAAAATTTGAGGGAAAAGTGATCTGTAAACAATATAAACTCTTTACTTAATAAATAATGCTCCCATTGTTTCAAAGCCCGAATTAAAGCATATAGTTCTTGTTCATATGTGGACCATTTTTGTCTTGAAGGGCTCAATTTTTCGCTAAAGTATTCAATTGGGTGGTTATTTTGAGACAAAACAGCACCTCCTATCCCTGAGGCATAAATGGCTACTTCAAAAGGAAGATCAAAATTAGGAAGAACAAGAACTGGGTTGGTTATGAGTTTTTCTTTGATTGCAGAAAAGCTTTGGTTTTGGGTGTGTCCCCAAAAAAAATTGTCCTTTCTTTAAGCAATTTGTTAGAGGGGCCACAATGGTGCTGAAATTTCGGATGAATTTTCTGTAAAAAGATGCTAGGCCTAAGAAACTCTGAATTTCTTTAATAGTTTTAGGTTCCTCCCAATCTTGTATTGTCTTAATCTTCCTGGGATCCATTTTAATCTTATTGTAACCAATGATGTACCCTAGAAATGATATTTCGTTAGCAGTAAACAAGCATTTTTTTAAATTAATGACCAGAGAATGCTTCTGTAATGTAGAAAAGATGATCCGAATGTGGTCTAAGTGTTCTACTTGATTTTTACTATAGATTAAAATATCATCAAAGTAAAGAACAATAAATTTATTGAGGAAAGGATGAAATACCTGGTTCATCAAACGCATAAATGTGCTAGGGGCATTTGAAAGGCCAAAGGGCATGACAAGCCATTCGAATAGTCCTTCATTTGTTTTGAATGTCGTTTTCCACTCATCTCCCGGTTTGATTCTTATCTGGTGGTATCCACTTTTTAGATCTAGATTGGAAAAAACCGTGGCACCACCTAATTGATCCAGCAAATCCGAAATTCGGGGAATTGGAAATCTGTATTTTATGGTAATTTTGTTGATGGCCCGACTGTCGATACACATACGCCATGATCCGTCTTTCTTGGGTGTAAGAACAGCAGGAACAACGCATGGGCTGAGGCTTGGTTGTATGTGACCTTTATCCAAAAGTTCTTGAACTTGTTCATGAAGGATTGGATACTCTTTAGGGCTCATCCGATAATGTGGCAGATTTGGAAGAGTTGCCCCTGGGTAGAAGTCAATTGTGTGTTGTATTTCCCTTAGAGGAGGCACCTGTGAGGGGTTCTCAATAATGGAAGGAAATTTATCCAAAAGATCTTGGACCTCACTTGAGATATTAGTAGGGTTAGATGGAATCTCAAAATTCTTAATAACCAAACCAAGAATAGGTGATTGCTTAGGATTTAAAAAATCTTTTCCAGAAGAAACAGTAAAGAGATGACCTTTCTTTGAGGTGGTAGTGGCCATTTGTTTTGACGGGTTGAGTGGTAAGAAATTTATCCAAAAGATCTTGGACCTCACTTGAGATATTAGTAGGGTTAGATGGAATCTCAAAATTCTTAATAACCAAACCAAGAATAGGTGATTGCTTAGGATTTAAAAAATCTTTTCCAGAAGAAACAGTAAAGAGATGACCTTTCTTTGAGGTGGTAGTGGCCATTTGTTTCGACGGGTTGAGTGGTAAGAGAACAATCTTCTTTCCCATCCAAGAAAATTCGTAAGTATTTTCTCGTCCTTTGTGGATAGCTTGTAAGTCATATTGCCACGGTCGTCCTAGAAGAATTGTCCTCTTCTTGAAATTCCACACCATCCGCAATAGTCAAAGTCTTTCTTTGAGGACATTCATTGGACAAATGCCCAATCTGGTTGCATCTGAAGCACTTCCCCAACGTAGGCCTGGCGTATGTATTAGAATTCCTCCTTGAAATCGGATCTTTTGTCACACCCATGTCAATCTGCTTGCCCTTTTCAGTAGCTGATAAAGTTTGAGGTGGATTCTTGTCTAGCGCAACATTTCTTGGATTGTAGGTGTGTGGCTCTCCCGTATTCCTCCTAGTGTATTGTTGTTTGAATCGATTGCCTATTTGTTCTTCAGCCGTAGCAGCTGCGGTAATGGCCTCGTTCAAGAAAGCTATAGGTTGGAAAGAAATGCGTTCTTGAATATCCGATCGCAGTCCACCTTTGTATCTTGCTACCAAGCATTGTTGGTTCTCCCCAAGATTTGTTCGAGCCCCCAGTCTGTGGAACTCCTCTGTATATTCCATCACCGAGCGCGTCCCTTGGCGGCAATTTTGGTATTGTGTATATAGAATTTGTTCAAAATTAGCGGGAAGAAATCTATCCTTCATTAACCTCTTCATTCTTTCCCATTTCCAGATTGGTCTTTTCCCAAATCTTTGGCGGTTAATTTCTAGTTGATCCCACCAAGCTTGTGCTCCTCCTTTCAACTTGAGGGCTACCAATTTTACTTTCTTGGTTTCCGGTGTATTCATGTAATCAAAAAAAAATTCTACATGTCGTATCCACTCCAAGAAAGATTCAATTTCCATTTTACCATTATAGGTTGGAATGTCGATCTTCATCTTGAAGTCGCTTTCTTGCTTGTAGTATGGGATTCTTGCATCTTCTCTTTTTCCCAGCTGGTCATATATTGGATTATCGGTTGGGCCATGTTGATAATAAGGATTTCTTGGTTCTTTATCATCCTCACTTGATGAATCTGACCAATCTTGATACCTTTGATATATTGGATTTTCTCTAAGTTCTTGAAATCTTTTAGGCGCCACATCCCATTCTCGGTACTTTGTTGAAACCGCAAACCAGTCTTGTGCTGTCTTTTGCTCGCCAAAGCACCTTTCTAGTAATTTGGTTCTGCTCTCTTGCTGTCCCATCGACTTACTGCTTTCCCCTTGTCGAATCTGTGTTTCTTTTCCCCTAAATGTCTGTACTTCCGGGTTTGATGCTAAGTGCTCGGTTTGGAAACCCATTTTTTCCCACATTAGCTTTAAGATCTTCTTGATCTCACGCATGTCGTCTTCAACTGACAGCAAGCGTTCAGTTGTCTCTTGTGGTGAGAGGACGGGGGTAGATTCCGCCTCTTTATCAACCAAAGAAGGATCTCCACTCACATTAGTTGAGACTTTCTTGGTTGTCATGGTAAAAGACGTCCCGAGAATCGAGTGCTCTGATACCAATTTGATGGAGCCAAGTTTATGAATAACCTCAAGATAATATTTGATGATCAAAATAAGAGGGGAAAGGGCCTTTAAATAGGTTGTACAAGGGGTGGTTATGACTAACCACCTAACTAACCAAGATGCACATGACAAACACATGGCTTATAAAGATAACAACTAATAAATGTAAAACTAAGCCAATAATCGGCTACATCAATTTCACTTTTTTGTGGTCACGTTCTAGCATCCATAAATCGTACGTGAGAAAATTCAAATAAGGTCAGGTCAGCATGGCTTATTGACGTGAGAAAATCCTAAGGGCAGCATGGCTTATCCATACTCAATGCCTACAAATATTCTAATACAATCAGGCTGTTGTTGCAAATTAATGCTTTGGCTACAACGAGAACATATAATGGATTGATTACATGTGCTACCGGATTTATAACAATTAATGAAATCAGCGAGTGCATAGATCATAGATAGTTTGTTTTTGTTCTTTCCTTTTTTTTTTAATTTGCTCTCTTTTGGGAGTTTGTATCTCTAAGAAATTTTGTTCCTATTACATTAATAAAAGATTCTCTTGATAAAAGGTAAAACTTGTTATAGTATATGGGAAAAGAGTAGCTTATTAGTCTTTAGTCCTTTATTGTAATTTTACTATTATTAGTTTAGTCTTTAATTTGATCTCTATTAGTAAACTCACTTGCGATCTTAATTGTTGTGTTTCATTCCATCCTAGCTATGGCTTGTTTCAAGATTTTGTGACAAAGAAGATTGTTGGTAGAGGACTTGAATCTGGAAGACTTTATATTTTTAATCATCAAGTGCCAAAAGTTTCCTGTTCTGAAATTGTTTCTCCTTTTGATGCTCATTGTTGCCCAGGTCATCCATCTCTTTCAATATTAAGAAATCTTTGTCCTCAATTTCATAACTTGTCTTCATTAAATTGTGACTTATGTCGGCTTTCCAAATTTCATTGTCTAAGTTCAAGCCCTAGAATCGATAATCGAGCAAGTGCGCCTTTGAATTAGTTCATTCCTATATTTTGGGTCTTTGTCCAGTTGTTTCCAATAATGGATTTCACTGTTTTGTTACCTTTATTGATGATTGCTCTTGTATGACTTGGTTATATTTTATGAAGAGTCGCTTTGAGTTACTTTCTCACTTTTGTAACTTTCATGCTGAAATTCAAACTCAGTTTAATGTTTCCCTTGAAATTTTGAGAAGCGACAATGCTGGTGAGTACTTTTTTGAAGCACTTAGGTCATACAAGCATGGAATTATTCATCAATCATCGGGTTGATATGCCTTGAATCTGTTATCTAGCACTCTGAATGACCAAGTAAGGAAATTTTGTATAGAGATTAGTTATGTAATTTTGTTTTGGGCTTTATCTTTGGGCCTATTTCTCTTTGTAAAGGTAAACGTTCTTGCACTTTTCCTATTTATTTGTTTGTCTCTTATGACCACTTGTCATCTTTTACATGCTCTTTTGTTGCCTCTCTTAACTCTATCTCGATCCCTAAAATGGTTAATCCTTATCATGCATCCTAGTTGGTGCAATGTGATAATAGAAGAGATGAATGCCTTCGATGATAATGGTATCTGGGATTTAGTGTCTTGTCCTGCAGGAAAGAAAGCTATCGAGAGTAAATGGGTGTTTGCAATTAAGGTCAATTTTGATGGTTCAGTTGCTCGATTAAAAGCACGTCTTGTTGTCAAAGGCTATGCAAACATATGGGGTTGATTATTTTGATACATTCTCTCTGTTATGATATATGTTATTTGGTTTCTATGTCCTTTATCGTAATTGTACATTCCTTAAGTTAGGGTTTTCTTGTATTCCTATATATATGTGTTATTCTCCTATGTGAATAAGATATAATTTTCCCTAATACTTTGTACATGGTATCAGAGCCAAGTTTAGGGTTTTAGAATTCTCTCTTTGGCGGCTAGGGTTTTCCTCTAGGGTTAGGGTTTGTAGTTTGGGTCACCTCGTTTGAGTGACCGTTTGTCGTCACCACCTACCTAGGAAGGAGCGCCGCCGTCAGGAGAGTGGAAGCGCCGTCGCCGATCGTCGGAAAACGCCGCGCGTGAGTCACACGGGCCGCCGAAGGAGTCTGCGTCTGCCGCCACGTGCCGGCGCGTGAGGGCGCGTGAGCCGTCCGTTTCTGTTTCTGCCGCCTGGGTTCGTCTCGCCTCGTTATTTCCGGCCAGCCTATGCGATTAGATTTCAGAATATCACATTTTTTGGTCTCGGGTTGTGTAGTTTTCTTCGGTATCAAGCTGTTTTTTTGCGATTCAGTTCTGTTTTTGTGGTTTATTGAGGTTTTTCAGCGGTTTTAAGCTACCAATGGCTGAGCTGAAACCTTTGGTCATATCTAATGGAGTTCCTCTTTCTTCAAAGTTCACAGAACATAAGCTAATGGCTCCAATTACTATGAATGGAGTCGTACAATTCGGTTTTATCTACGAAGCACTGAGATGGATGACCATATCACTGAGGATCCGCCAGAGGATGACACAAAGAAGAAGATTTGGCTTAGAGATGATGCTCGCTTGTACTTGGGAATAAAGAATTCTATAGAAAACGAGATACTTGGTTTGTTTAATCATTGTGATTCGGTGAAAGAACTACTAGCATTCACAGAGTTTTTATACTCAGGTAAAGAGCAAGTTAACAGAATGTATGATGTTTCCATGGCCTTCTTTCATGCAGCTCAGAAAGAACAATCTGTGACGAATTACTTCATGCAGTTTAAGAAGACATGTGCAGAGCTTGGTACGTTATTCCCATTTACCACTGATATAAAGGTTCAACAAGCTCAGCGAGAAAAGATGGCCGTCATGATATTTTTTAATGGACTTCAACCTGAATTTGGGATGGCGAAATCACAAATTCTCTCTGGTTCTGAAATTCCTACTTTGGATGAAGTCTTCAGTAGAGTTCTCCGTATTGAAAGCCCTCAAATCAGTTCGTCTGTCCCTCAATCTAACAGTGCTTTGATTAGTAGAAATAATGACTCTAAGGTTAATCAAGGAACGAACACTAATACTCAGAGAACTAGTTATGATAATCGACGACAGGAGATTGTATGCAACTATTGTCGGAAGCCTGGCCATATAAAACGTGAGTGTAGAAAGTTGTTAAGTAGAGGATATAGGCCTCAGTTTGCTCAGATTGCTTCCACCAGTGATACACCTGAGAAGTCAGTTTCCATCTCTGCAGATGAGTTTTGCTAAATTCCAGTTGTATCAGGAATCATTGCAAGCATCATCTTCCTCGAATCCTATTGCTACTATTGCTGCGTCAACCTCAGGTAATCAAAATCACTGTCTTCTTACATCCTCTACCAAATGGGTCATAGACTCTGGTGCCACAGCCCATATGACAGGTAATTCTAGCCTATTTTCTACCTCTTTGTCACCTGCACTTTCTCCAACTGTCACTTTGGCAGACGGATCAACATCATCTGTTCTTGGTTATGGCACCATTGATCTCACGCCTTCTCTTCATTTGTCTTCTGTTTTACATTTGCCTAAACTTTCTTTTAACTTGATTTCTGTAAGTAAACTCACTCGTGACCTTGATTGTTTTATCTCTTTTTTTCCTGGCTATTGCTTGTTTCAGGATCATATGACGAAGAAGATTATTGGTAAAGGATATGAGTCTGGAGGTCTTTACATCTTTGATCACCAACTACCGAAAGCTGTGGCATGTTCTGGAGTTGCCTCCCCATTTGAAATTCATTGTCGTTTGGGTCATCCTTCTTTGTCTGTGTTGAAGAAGCTTTATCCCGCTTTTCAGTCTTTGTCGTCTTTAAATTGTGAGTCTTGTCAGTTTGCTAAATTTCATCGTCTTAGTTCGAGTCCTAGAGTCAATAAACGAGCTAGTGCTCCCTTTGAATTAGTTCATTCTGATGTTTGGGGTCCGTGTCCAGTATTGTCCAAAACTGGATTTCGTTATTTTGTTACTTTTGTTGACGACTACTCTCGTCTAACTTGGTTATATTTAATGAAGAATCGTTCTGAGTTACTTTCTCACTTTTGTGCTTTCCATGCTGAAATCCAAACTCAGTTTAATGTGTCTTTGAAAACTTTGCGCATTGATAATGTCGGTGAATATTTTTCTCACATGCTTGGTTCTTATTTGTGTAAAAATGGAATTGTTCATCAATCTTCATGTGCTGACACTCCATCCCAAAACGGGGTCGCTGAACGGAAAAATAGGCATTTACTTGAGACCGCGAGAGCATTATCCTTTCAAATGCATGTACCAAAGCCTTACTGGGCCGATGCAGTTTCCACAGCGTGTTTCTTAATTAATAGAATGCCTTCGTCCGTCCTTAATGGTGAGATTCCTTATCGTGTACTCTTTCCCACCAAACCTTTGTTTCCCATTGAACCAAAAATCTTTGGTTGCACTTGTTTTGTTCGAAATGTTCATCCTCATCGTACCAAGTTAGATCCTAAATCCTTGAAGTGCATCTTCCTCGGTTACTCTCGTGTTTAAAAGGGATATCGTTGCTATTGTCCTAGTCTTAACAAATATCTTATTTCTCCAGATGTTACTGTAGATTATTTCATTCAATTTTATTTTTCCCTTATTTAGATTAGATTCTATTCCATCTTGATGTTTTTTCCTTTTATGTATTATTGTACTCTATATCTATTAGTTTCTGGAGGCTAGTAATAATAATCAAATTTTCTCCCAAAAACCACATGGTATCAGAGCGAAACCCTAAAATAAAGCCCTAGCCGTCAAAACCCTAATTCCTCCGGCAAGTCGTTCTCCGTCGACCCATTCACCAGCGACCCACCTCCCGACGACGACCCGTTCACCGGCGAGCCCACCTCCCGACGACCCATTCACCGGCGACCTCTCCCACCGTTTCCTGGTTCGTTCGTTCGTCTCCGTCGTTCTTCGTCCATTCGCGAGTTCTCCCACGCCGGTACCTCGTCCGTTCGCGCCAGCTCCGCCGGTTCTTCGTCGGTTCGTCTCAGCCATTCTCGACTGTTCATCAATCGCGCGTCTGACTTCGTTCATCACCGTCTGTGGGTGTCTTTGGTTCGTGGGTCGTGGTCTTAGTTGTCAGCCGTCGTTCTACCGCCGCTCAGCCGCCGCTCAGCTGCCGCCGTCGCTCTACCACCGCTTAGCCGTCGCCGCCGCCGGTCCTTTTGCCCTTAGTTGTGTTATTTGTGGCTCTGAAAATCATTGCTGATTTTGTTGTTCTTGGTAACCTAGCAGTGAGTTACTTGTCTGTTTCTTAAAAATTTTCAGAGGCAAATGGCAAAACATGGATTGGCAAGTGTTAGTTATGAAAACTCATCTCAACCTCATGATTCCTCTCATCAAATTGTGACTAATCATAAACTTCAAGGTCACAATTTTCTTCAATGGAATCAATCAGTTTTCATATATATATGTGGTCGAGGCAAAGATGGTCATCTAACTGGCGATACTCCTGCACCAGATGCTAAAGATCCAAAGTTTCGATCATGGAAAACGGATGATCATTTAGTCATGTCTTGGCTACTAAATTCTATGACTACAGATGTTGGAGAGAATTTTCTATTGTTCAAAACGGCAAAAGAGATATGGGATGCTGCCCGTGACACCTACTCTAGCTCTGAGAATTCGTCTGCTCTACTGGCTATTGAAACTCGGTTGTATGATTTACGTCAAGGCGACCTTAATGTCACTCAGTATTTTAATCTTCTTGTTCGCAATTGGCAACAGTTGGATATGTATGAAACTTATGAATGGAAGTGTGGAGAAGACATGGCCCTTTACAAGAAGATAGTTGAGAAAAAGAGAATATTGAGGTTCCTTCTAGGGCTTAACAAAGAGCTAGACGACGTACGAGGAAGAATAATGGGATCAAGAGACCTACCATCTCTTAGAGAAGCATTTGCTGAAGTACGACGTGAGGAGAGTAGGAAACACTTAATGATGCCTGAGATCGGATCATCTACTGGACCAGAGGTTTCAGCCATGTTGACTCACAGTTCATCTCAAGATAGGCAATCCAAGAAAGGCAATCGTCCTTGGTGTGACCATTGCAAGAGAGTGGGACATGTACGAGATACTTGTTGGAAAATTCATGGCAAACCAGCAGATTGGAAACCAACAAAGAAAGTGACAGTAGATAATCATGCTCATGTTGTTACTTCTCCTTCTCCACAACCAATTACTTCTGCTATTTTTTCGAAGGAACAATTGGAAGTGTTGCAGCAAATGATTGGCCATCTCTCCTTCTCAACATCCACACCATCAGCTTCGGTTGAAAAACCTTCTAGCAATCTTGCTTATCAAGGTACTGTTTTTTCTTGTTTTTCAGTGCAGCATAACAAGACTAAACCTTGGATTGTGGATTCAGGAGCATCAGATCATATGACCGGTGATATTTCTTTATTCCACCAGTTCAAATCTCAACCTGGCTATTCATCTGTTCGAATAGCAGATGGATCTCTCTCTGAAGTTATAGGAACAGGGTCAATAAAATTGACAAATGATCTCGTTCTCTCTAATATGCTTTATGTTCCTAAGTTGAACTTCAATTTGATTTCAGTTAGCAAACTCACTGGTGATTCAAACTGCACTTCTAAATTTTTTTCAACTCTGTGTGAATTTCAGGAGGTGGATTCGGGGAAGGTGATTGGCAGTGCTAAGCAACATGGTGGCCTCTATCTTCTTCAAGAACAGTGGCCTTCTCGTTCCGTCTTCAGTCCTAATTCTAAGTCTTGTTCTCAGTCTGTTAGTTTTGTTTCCCAGTCAGAGTCTTTGTCAATTGAAAGTCAAGTTATGTTATGGCATTTTCGCCTTGGTCATCCAAATTTCATGTACCTCGAAAAGTTGTTTCCTGATTTATTTATCAATAAAAAGCCAAGCTTTTTTCAGTGTGAAACTTGTCAATTCTCTAAACACACCAGAAATGTTTATCCTAGTGTGCCTTATAAATCTTCAAAACCGTTTTCACTTATTCATAGTGATATTTGGGGACCTTCTAGAGTGAACAATATATCGGGAGCACGATGGTTTCTCACCTTTATTGATGACCATACCAGGATGACTTGGACCTTCCTAATGAAGGACAAATCTCAAACTTCCAATCTTTTTCGTTCTTTTCATGCAATGATCTCTACTCAATTTGGAAGTAAAATTCAAGTTCTTAGAACAGACAATGCTCGAGACTATTTCAATTCGACTCTTGGTCCATATCTATCGTCTCATGGTATCGTCCATACTAGTTCATGTGTGGACACTCCTCAACAAAATGGGATTGCTGAACGGAAAAATAGACACCTTCTTGAGGTAGCCCGTTCTCTCATGTTTTCTACTAATGTTCCTAAACACTTTTGGGGGGAAGCCATCCTTACTGCGACCTTTCTTATTAACCGACTGCCTAGTCGTGTTCTCACCTTCAAATCCCCTCGAGATGTCCTCCTCCAAATTCATCCCCAATTCCAAAATCTTTCTTCAAACTTACCTCTTCAGGTGTTTGGTTGTTCTTCCTTTGTTCATAACCATTCTCCTCACCAGTCTAAACTTGATCCAAAATCCATGAAATGCATTTTTCTAGGTTATGCATCCCACAAAAAGGGATACAAATGTTATTCACCTATCACTAGAAAAATGTACACATCCATGGATGTCACATTCTTTGAAAATCATCCTTTCTTTATCAAGTCCCAAATTCAGGGGGAGAATATGAGGGAATTTGAGCCTCTAAATGTTGAGCCTATTTCTGTCATTCCTACTATTCCTATCACTAATGAGACCTTGGCCCCTACCATAGATGCGCTACCTATTTCTGAGTCTAATATTCCTGAAGTACCACAAAATCGCACGCCTATTGTTTATACAAGAAGGAAAGAGGCTACCTTGCAAAACCAAGAATGTCAATCACCTGAACCAAATACATCATCGCTGAATTCCACTGATGAGAACATCACATTTATGGCACCTGTGATTGATGATCTAACCCTACCAATTGCTCAGAGAAAAGGTGTTAGAAGTTGCACTAGCCATCCCATTGAAAAATATGTTGCATATGGAAAATTGCTTCCTACTTATAAAGCATTTATCACTCAGCTGGATAGTACTCACATTCCATAAACCATTCATGATGCACTCAAAGATCCGAAATGGAAAAAGGCAGTGGATGAAGAAATCAGAGCTCTTGAAAGCAATGGAACGTGGACTCTTACCCAACTTCCTCATGGAAAGAATCCAGTTGGTTGCAAATGGGTTTTCACGGTTAAATACAAATCTGATGGCAATGTGGAACGGTTTAAAGCCAGACTTGTTGCGAAGGGCTTCACTCAGTCATACGGTGTAGATTACCAAGAAACTTTTGCCCCTGTTGCAAAATTAAATACTGTGCGTGTTCTACTGTCTCTAGCTGTGAACCAGGATTGGCCACTTCACCAACTCGATGTTAAAAATGCATTCTTGAATGGTGATCTCGAAGAAGAAGTTTATATGACAATTCCCCCTGGAATGGAAGACAAGTCTAATAGCAACTTGGTGTGTAAGTTGAGAAAGTCTCTATATGGATTGAAACAATCTCCACGTGCTTGGTTCGATAGATTTACTATAACTCTGATTAAAAGCAGCTATTATCAATGTCAAGCTGATCATACCTTGTTTGTGAAATCCTCAAATAACAAAACTGCAATTTTGATTGTATATGTGGATGACATCATCATTACAGGGAATGATATAGAAGAGATTCTCAACCTCAAAAGGATGCTTGCAACTGAGTTTGAAATCAAAGATCTGGGAAGTTTGAGATATTTTCTAGGCATGGAAGTGGCACGATCCAATAATGGTATTATAATTTCTCAGAGAAAGTATATCCTAGATCTATTAAAGGAGACAGGAAATCTTGGGTGTAGACCTGCAGAAACACCCATGGATCCAAATCTAACTTTACACCTAAGTGAAGAAGTTATTCCAGTTGATAAAGGCATGTATCAAAGACTTGTGGGAAAGTTAATTTATTTGTCGCATACCAGACCAGACATTGCATACTCTGTTAGCATTGTTAGCCAATATATGAACAATCCAAATGAACGTCATCTGGGAGCTGTGAACAGAATTTTGAAATACTTGAAAGGCACCCCAGGTCATGGTTTATTATTCAGAAAATCTTCAAACAGAATGGTAGAACTCTACACTGATGCTAGTTGGGCTGGAGAATTAACTGACCGAAAATCTACGACAAGTTATTGTTCCTATGTTTGGGGTAACTTGGTTACTTGGAGAAGCAAAAAACAAGCCGTTGTTGCAAGAAGCAGTGCAGAAGCGGAATACAGAGCTCTTGCTTTGGGAATATGTGAAGGGATATGGATTCAGAAACTTTTGACAGAACTGAAAATTGATACTCAAAACACAGTTACAATGTTTTGTGATAGTCAATCAGCCATCAGTATTGCAAAGAATCCTGTTCATCATGACAGAACAAAGCACATAGAGATAGATCGACATTTCATATTTGAGAAGGTCAACAATAGAATAGTGGAACTAAACTATGTTCCATCTCGTCATCAAGTTGCTGACATTCTCACCAAAGCATTACCAAGGACAAGCTTTGAAGAATTCAACTCCAAGCTTGGCTTGTATACTATATACAATCCAGCTTGAGGGGGAGTGTAGATTATTTCATTCAATTTTATTTTTCCCTTATTTAGATTAGATTCTATTCCATCTTGATGTTTTTTCCTTTTACGTATTATTGTACTCTATATCTATTAGTTTCTGGAGGCTAGTAATAATAATCAAATTTTCTCCCAAAAACCACAGTTACCTTTTTCGAAGATACTCCTTTTAGTTCGTCATTGTCGAGCCCGAGTGAGGGGGAGGATGATGGTCTCTTTATCTATGAGATTATCTCTCCATCATCATCTCATGATCCTTCCCCATCAGTTTCTATCTCTCCTCGTCCACCCATTACTCAGGTATACTCCAGGAGGCCACCACAGGAACCTTCAGGCACATGTCCTACGCCACAAGATTCTTCGACATCTGATCTTGGACCAAGTGATGATCTTCCCATTGCCCTTCGTAAAGGTAAGCGCACATGTACTTATCCTATTTCTTCCTTTGTGTCTTATAATCAGTTGTCATCGCCCACATATTCGTTTATCACATCCCTTGATTCTATCTCTATCCCTAACTCTGTTCATGAAGCGTTATCTCATTCTGGTTGGCGCAATGCAATGATTGAGGAGATGAATGCTTTAGATGCTAATGGTACTTGGGATTTAGTATCTCGTCCTGCAGGCAAGAAGGCCATTGGGTGTAAATGGGTGTTTGCCATCAAGGTCAATCCTGACGGATCCGTTGCTCGTTTGAAAGCACGTCTTGTTGCTAAAGGATATGCTCAAGTTTATGGGATTGATTATTCTGATACATTCTCTCCAGTTGCTAAACTAACGTCTATTCGACTGTTTCTTTCTATGGCAGCTACTCAGGGTTGGTCTTTACATCAGCTAGACATCAAAAACGCCTTTTTACATGGCGATCTTCAGGAGGAAGTTTATATTGAGCAACCACCTGGATTTGTTGCTCAGGGGGAGAGTGATAAAGTTTGTCGCCTTAGAAAATCACTGTATGGATTGAAACAGAGTCCACGTGCATGGTTTGGTAAGTTTAGTCAGGCACTTGAGCAATTTGGAATGAAGAAGAGTACGTCTGATCATTCTGTTTTCTATCGACGATCTGAGAATGGTATTACTTTGCTTGTTGTGTATGTTGATGATATTGTTATCACTGGTAATGATACATCAGGTATAGCCTCTCTCAAAACTTTCCTTCAGGGTCAATTTCATACTAAGGATCTGGGAACACTAAAGTATTTTTTGGGTATTGAAGTGATGAGAAGCAAGAAAGGTATCTTTTTGTCACAACGAAAGTATGTACTTGATTTGTTATCTGAGACAGGAAAACTAGGAGTTAAACCATGTAGTACTCCGATGATACCAAATTTGCAACTCACCAAAGAAGGAGAATTATTTAAAGACCCAGAAAGATACAGAAGATTAGTTGGGAAGTTGAATTATCTAACAGTGACACGACCAGACATTGCTTATTCAGTGAGTATTGTAAGTCAATATATGTCATCACCTACAGTAGATCATTGGGCTGCAGTAGAAAAAATTCTATGCTACTTAAAAGCTGCTCCAGGGCGTGGAATCTTATATAAAGATCATGGTCATACAAAAGTTGAATTCTTTTCAGAGGCTGATTGGGCTGGATCTAAAGAAGATAGAAGATCAACTTCTGGATATTGTGTCTTTGTAGGAGGCAATTTGGTTTCATGGAAGAGTAAGAAGCAGAATGTGGTTTCACGTTTGAGCGCTAAATCAGAATATAGAGCTATGGCACAATCTGTATGTGAAATAGTATGGATACATCAACTGTTGTCGGAGATAGGGTTCAGTGTTACTATGCCAGCTAAATTGTGGTGTGATAATCAAGCTGCACTTCACATTGCATCTAATCTAGTGTTTCATGAGAGGACTAAACATATTGAAGTGGATTGTCACTTCATTCGTGAGAAAATACAGCAAGGGTTGGTGTCCACAGGATATGTGAAGACAGGAGAACAATTGGGAGATATTCTTACCAAAGCATTAAATGGAGCAAGGATTACTTATCTCTGCAACAAGTTGGGCATGATTGACATATTTGCTCCAACTTGAGGGGGAGTGTTATGATATATGTTATTTGGTTTCTATGTCCTTTATCGTAATTGTACATTCCTTAAGTTAGGGTTTTCTTGTATTCCTATATATGTGTGTTATTCTCCTATGTGAATAAGATATAATTTTCCCTAATACTTTGTACACTCTCCTGTTGCCAAATTAACTTTTGTCAGGTTATTCATTTCCATGGCTGCTTCTCATTGTTGGCCTTTGCATCAACTTGACATTAAAAATACTTTTCTACATGGTGATCTTTAGGATGAAATTTATATGGAGCAACCACCTGGGTTTGTTGTTGAGAGCGAGAATGAAAAAGTGTCGCCTTCGCAAATCTTTGTATGGGTTGAAACAAAGTCCACGAGCATGGTTTAGAAAGTTTAGCCAGACACTTGAGCAGTTTGGAATGAATTTAGCAAGTCGGATCACTTTGTCTTCTACCGACAAACTAAGAGTGGTATTATTCTACTTGTCCTATATGTTGATGATATTGTTATTATCGGAGATGATACATCAGGCATTTCATCTCTCAAAACTTTCCTCCAAAATCAGTTTCATACTACAGATTTGGGAACATTGAAGTACTTCGTGGGTTTGAAGTAATGAGAAGCAAGAAGGGTGTCTTTATGTCACAAAGGAAATATGTGCTTGATTTACTATATAAGACAAGAAAATTGGGAGCCAAGCCTTGTAGTACTCCGATATGATGTCTAATCTACAACTTACAAAAGATGGAGAACCATTTGATGATCCTGAGAGATATAGAAGATTGGTTGGAAAGTTGAATTATCTTACAACGACCAGACATAGCTTATTCAATTTGCATTGTGAGTCAATTTATGTCTTCACCCAGAGTGGATCATTGATTGGATTGCAGTACAACAAATTCTATGTTATTTGAAGGTTGCACCTTAACATGGAATCTTATATAAAGATCATGGTCATATGAAGATTGAGTGTTTTTAAACGCCAATTGGACAGATTCAAGAGAAGATAGAAGATCGACTTCTGGCTCTTGTGTTTTTGTTGGAGGCAATTTGGTTTCATGGAAAAAGTAAGAAACAAAATGTAGTTTCACGATCTAGTGCTGAATCAGAATACAGAGCTATGGCACAATCAGTGTGAAATAATGTGGGTACATCAACTCTTGATAGAATTAGGCTTCAATGTTACAGTTTCGACCAAGTTGTGGTGTGACGACCTTCTATCTAAAGCATGTCTGTCATCATGTCCTTCAGTTGTCCTTCATATTACATCCAACCAAGTATTTCATGAGCGGACTAAACATATTGAAATTGATTGTCATTTTGTTCAAGAGAAAATACAACAAGGTTTTGTATCTACAAGATAAGTGAAGACTGGAGAACAATTGGGAGATGTTTTCACAAAAGCTTTAAATGGAGTTAGAATAGATTATCTTTGTAACAAGTTGGGTATGATTAACATATATGCTCCAACTTGAGGGGGAGTGTGGTATATATGTGAATAGAGTAGCTTATTAGTCTTTAGTCCTTTATTGTAATTTTACTATTATTAGTTTAGGACTTCTATGTATCCCTATATATATTTGGCTCTAATGTATATGTATAGAAGATTAAGTGATTCTTTCATATTTTCTATCTCAATAACAAAACTGATTAGTGAAAATGAATTAATTAAATCTAACCTAATATTTTAATTCTTTCAACAAGGCACGAAAGGAGAGTAAAATTTCATGTCGGCTTTTATAACTAACCCTTTCCAATATTTAAAATAGTTTTTGAGGGAACATAAAATTTAAAATATGCATAATGTGTTTGTGTTGGTTATTTTATTTTTTAAATCAAAGTATAAGAACATTAAGCTCTAAAATAAGTGGACAAATTAACTCTGATTTAACAATTGAAGATTGATTAACAAAACATTTGTGTAGAAAGTGTTTTGGCCCACACCTATTTTGTGTAAATTTTTTTTTTTTTTTTGATATCCGTGAGTGTCCGGGCCAGCTTATGCGCACCTCGACTAATCTCACGGGACAACCGCCTGACCCAACTACATTTGGTTGCCAAGGAAACTCGTAGGATATTAAATCCTAGGTAGGTGGCCACCATGGATTGAACCCACCAAGCCCTTTATTTTTTCTATGACCCTTATTGACCATTAGGGCCAACCCAGGATGGTTTACCAATTTTGTGTAAATGAAAGTATTTATACAATAAAATAGAAAATCTCACCTCTGTAACCAGAGACTCCAAACGATCAATCCTGAAAACACCTTCCTATAAGACACAAAGTTAGATGAGCTCTCTGAATGCTTCATTTTATATATTTAAAAAAAAAAACCAAAATTTAATGAACAAATGCATAAAAAGTTTAATTTAATAAAGTAAAGGCTGTTCACTTTATAAAGTAGGGATAACAGGGAGGACTTGAGCTTGGGCGAATTGTCAGTTAGTACTTTTCTAGCAATCCATGGATATGTACTGCCCAAAACTTTGTAATTTGGATTAAAGCTGACAGCAATTCCCTCCAGTACTGCAAGGCTAAATCCATCAACGAAATATGAGTTTAAACCAATGATTTTAGATGTTATATCAAGAGAAGGAAAACTGATTCACAAATATTTATACCACCTCGTACCTAAAATTTCAGATAACGCTAATAGTTTAACTATGCAAGAGGTACATATCTCACAAAATAAGTATATGACTACCTCCTAATGACGAGAGAAAAATATGAAGGAATGCGAAATTTGAATTTATACCTGCAAGAAAATTTTCAAAAATGTTAGAGGGAACCCTAAAGTTACCGAAAATTTTTAAGTGAAAATGTGTCTCCACCATCTAGAAAGCAATTAATAATATGTACTAAAAAAAGTACTCACACTATTACTTGACTCACAAAGTTGTTAAAATGCAGAGAATAAATTCACCATATTTGAAGCAATGATGTATTGTTAAAAAACAAGACTTGCTTCCAGGGGTTTCACATCATGATGATAATAATAATAATAATTTCAAAAAAGGAAAATATTATTCTTTTAGCCATATACTTAATTGGGTGAATCAATTTAATCAATAAGTGTTTAACTTCATTAGATTGAGCTCTAAATATGAGTGAGCAATGAAATTAATACCTTCCTCTCACAACTAAGCAATAAATTACTAAAGATTAAATCATGTTTTACCAATGAACTCAGAAGCTTAGCTGACTGGTTATTGTAATTTAATCTTCTTTTAATATTTTGACACTCCCCTTCCACTTTTGGGTTTGCAAATTTGAATGGTTATTAATATTCAATGGTTATCAATACCAAAGAATAATGAAACAAAGATAATGACTTGGATGGTAAGTGTCAATAAATATTGTACATTGTGGTTCCCAGGTTTCCCAGGAGGTCTCCAAAGCTAATACTTCTTACTCCTTTGGAAACAGCATTTTGGAAGACAGCTGCACCCATAATAATATACATGAGATTAACTCCTAATCCATGATATAACCATTTAGAAAACTTCCATCAAACCCAAGAAAACAGTTTATTAGTCCATGAAATTGTTAGAGAAAAACAGAAAACCTGTTAATGCCTGTGTGACCGCTTGTTTATCTGCCGTTGGTGGAAGAAGCCTGTAAAGACAAGAAAAATGCCACCCAAAAAGTCAAGTATCACATAATGATTGTCTCTAACAAGAAACGAGTGGAGGGAATAGCCCTGATACCCAAGGGTGACAAAATCCTTAGCTAATGCATCAAAATCACGATTTACAAGATGGAGACAAGCTTCAATAAACCCATCACGAAGCTCCTGTTTAAATTCGCCCATCATACCAAAATCTGGCAGTAAAGTAGGTGTATAAATATTAGCTCATCAAGATATGGTCTCTCATTATTAGCATGAAATAATATATAGTTGAACATGAGGAAATGATAAGAAAAAATTTAGCAAAGGCAGCTGGTTCAAGTCTGAAACAAAAAGTTGACAATAATCCTGAAACTATTCTTGGTCCAAATAATATAAAATTTCACAAGCAACAATGCTATCTTCTTAAATTATTTATCCTACTTTTTGGTGATAAAGATGATTTTTATTTATTTGATGATATAAAAATAATTTTTATTTTTGAAAGGAAAAGAGAACTTGTATTCAAGTTCATCAAATGTGGAAAGAAGTGGTGCTTTTTTTTTCCTTTTTGTGATAAAGAACCAAACTTACATTGAGGAAAAAAAGAAAGAAAGAAAGAAAGAATACAAGGACATCCAAAAATCCAAGCCCAAAAAAGGGAACCCTAAAAAAAAGGCTCTAGTCGAGTAAAATAAGACTTATAGAATAATTACAAAAATAAACGTATCACTAACTCCCAAAAAAAAGCATGAAATAGCAATGGACCAAACCTCACTAGGATTTATCTCAAGCCCCCGAAAGGTTCGATGATTTCTCTCACCCCATAAACCCCACATGATAGCATAGATCCTAGTGTGCCATAAGAACTTTCCTTTCTCCTGAAACGGCATATAGGGAAGGAAACTGCAAGCGAAATGGCTAAAAAAAAAAGAAAGAAAGAAAGAAAGATTACAAGAACCTCCAAAAACCCAAGTCCAAAAAAGGGAACCCTAAAAAAAAGGCTCTAGTCGAGTAAAATAAGACTTATAGAATAATTACAAAAATAAACGTATCACTAACTCCCACAAAAAAGCATGAAATCTAGCAATGGTGTAACGCCCCGCATTTCCAGGTGCGAATAATTCTGTTAAATTTCTATTTAATTCGGAGTTGTAGTACCTGTTGGCTGCTTAAGGTTGATTATTATTTATTATTTTTTGGTGGTTGCTTGGAGTGGGTAATTGTATTTAAGCCAAGAAATTCTTTTCCTTCGGGAATTAAATTTAAAAATGTGCTTAGGTCCTTATAAGTTTATTAAGATTTGATTCGGGTTTTAGAGACCTTAATTAAGTCTTTAAATATGAGGCTTAGGTCATTTGTTTTAATTTAAGAAAAGAAAAGAAGGGAAGCCCTAAAAAAGAAAAAAAATCTTTCTCTCCTCCCTTCAGCCGTCACGCGTGAAACCCCCCCCCCTTTTCGTTTTCTCCTTGCGCCGCTAGCACCCGAGGGCTTCGTCGTTGTCAACCTCTCCCTCCCTCTCGCGTGTTCGTCCGCCGGCAGCAAGGCTCGCGAAGCCTTCGTCTTCCTCTCTTTTCTTCATCCGCGTGCGTGTGGGTAGGTGTCGCGGTCGTGGGTCTTCACCAGAGCTCCTCCTCTGGCGTCGGTTCGTCTCCTTTGCAGCACTCGCTTCTGTCCTCTCGAGCGTCGACCAACACCCGCGATTTCGAGCGTTGTTCCTCCAACTCGTGGTGTAAGCTTTTTCCCTCTTGTAACCGCTCATTTTCAATCGCTGCAACGTTTAATCGATCACTCTTTCTCTTGTGTTCGGCCGGATTAGAGAATAATAGGTTGAATCTTGTGGTTCAGGCGTTTTGGACGTGATTGGGTTGATTTAAGGTTTGTGTTGGCTTGTTCGGGCTCTTTTGGTAAGATTTCTTCGTTACCCATACCTTGTCGAATTCAGATTCAGTTTACCCATTCTTGTTCAGCATTAAATTGGGTTTTAGAATTGATTTCTTGATTTTCCAGCACTGTGTAGTGTCGTCTTGGACTCGGAATCGACCGTGCCTCGTGACCCATCACTCGTTTGGCCTTAAACTTGAACACCAAGTGCTTAGGGCCTCTGAGCAAGTGGTTTTAAACCTCTTCGCTGGCTGGACAGCACGTGTTCGAGGTCTTCTGGACGCTGAACGGTAAATTCCAGCATCCCTAGATCCTTTCCTCAGGTTTATTAGGTGTTCTAAGTTGTTTTCTAACCCATGGTAATCGTTGCTTGTAGTTTGAGCTCTTTAGGCTCTTCCGGTTGTTTCCCTTAGTCCTTTAGGATTGTTTAGGAGCGTTTGAGCTTCCGGTAAGTAGTTCTTACTTGATGTTGCCTGTTTGATTGTGTGATGCATGCTGAGTGTTTTCTCGCTTTAAAACTATTCTCGTGATTGCTATTTCTTTGAATATATGCATATATATATGAATCGTTGGAAAGCATGACTGTTGTTGCATGATAAATGGATGAAAAGCATGATTGGTTTTGTTTTGCGTCAGTGAGTTAAGCATGAGTTAAGAGAAGTAGTCACACGTATATGCTTTGTGGGCATGATTCATGAGTCTAGAAGCATGTTGCAGGGCTTATGCATTCTAGTGGATGTGAGTTAGAGGTCAGGGACCTAAAGTGAGAAAGAAAAGAAAGTTGGGTGAGTGTCAGTGCACCTCGGGTACAAATGGTCGAGGGGTGGCACGTCACCATTGGTTTAAGAGGAGCATCGAGGCCTTGGGTACAAATGGTCAAGGGTCGGTGTGATGAGTCTAGAAAGCATGTGCTGGGCGCCTGGGGAAGGGCCAATACTTTGCTAAGTCATCGGTGCGCCTTGGGTACAAATGGTCAAGGGGCGATGCACAGTTTGAGGCCTTGGGTACAAATGGTCAAGGGTCAAACGCCGAGCTCCGTAGAGAGCATTGTGGCCCTGGGTACAAATGGTCAGGGGACAGTGCGACTCGAAGGATCAGTCTTGGAGAGCCATGTGAGGGCTAAATATGAGCGTTGAGCGAGCTCGTGGAGCTTGAGTGGTTAGCAAGTTGCATATAGAAAGATGCATGAGTTATGGCTTAGGAGAGTCATTTGTTTTTACTAGCATTACGAGCATGATATAATGTTTACTGCTTTTAAAAGCATGTCGTTTGCGCATGAAAAGCATGTTGGTTGTTGTTTGCTGTTTGATGGCTTCTCAGGTAGGGGCTGCTTACCAGTACCTTAGTGTACTGACCCCCTCCTCTCTCCCCCCAACTACCAGATTTTGCAGGTTATGATGACTGCGTGGACCATGGTGATGCGGAGGAGGCTTATGAGGAGGAACCATAGTTTGTAGCTTGTCCTTGTCTATTTACTTCTCTTGGTTTAGTAGGATAGATGTGCTTGTCGTTTTAAAAGATGTTGGACTTGGTTAATTCTGATTTACCTCTGTTAGATTCTAGGTTTAGTTGCATTGTTTTAATGAACTCTATTATTTCGTTCAGTGAGCGACCAATAAGTTGATTAAATTGATTAATGTCGTAAGTTCCGCTTAAGCTGTGTTCTGAGTCGTTATTAGTTGTGATGCAAGGCCTGTCTGATTGCTAGCTTCTGCGAGGCCCTGTTGTGTTGTGGTTGATGGAGTTTGTTAAATAATGTTACTTAGAAGTGTTTCTTTTGCATAGCAGGTTAAGTAAAAATTTTGGGTTAGTCCAATGTACGTCGTTATGCTGCCGAAATTTTCGGTGCTCACGGTTTGTTTGGGTCTAGGAGTTAGTAATGTCGCTGGGTTAGCTTTTAAAATCCTGGGGCGTTACAAATGGACTGCCTCACTAGGATTTATCTCAAGCCCCTACAGGTCCAATGATTTATCTCAAGCCCCCTACAGGTTCTTGTGTGCCATAAGAACTTTCCTTTCTTCTGAAACGGCATATAGGGAAGGAAACTGCAAGCCAAATGCCTCCAAAAAAGAACACCAAACAAATTGAACAAAGTTGGTTCCAAAGCAAATGGTCAAAGTCTTCCTTTGCCATCCAACAAAGAATGCAACAGAACGGGTAATTCCAAAAAATGCACCAAAATGTTTTCCACTTTGGAGAACAAGCCCATTTTTAAAAACTAAGTTTCTTTTAGCCCTTTGATGATGTTTATGAGGTAGGCAAAAAAGACATGAAATTGAAATTATCCTTTATGCCCTCTCTTTTATATTGGTTAAATAAATTATACAAATTTTTATCCACTTTTTACTAATCAAAATTTAATAATTTAGTAAAACATGTCTTTTATATTCTAAGATAATAACCAATTAAATACTTTAAAAAACCAATTAACTATCAGATTTGGGAAGATTTTAAAAAGTTATAAACTTAAATAATGGTTTTGTATAATTCATTAATCCAAAGCTAAGAAGCACGGATACGGACACGAGACACACGACACGACACGGACACGGTGACACGACATTTTTTTGAAATCTAGGACAAGGACACGGCAAGGACACGTTTAGAAAAATATACATTTTTTAAAATATATATCGTTTTTATACAAGAGGGAAATTCAAAATTAATAAGTTTATGCATTTATATGCTTGAAAAAAATGAATTTAATGTATTTTACTCTTAAATTTTATTATTTTTGTCATTTAAGCATTGTGTCTATTTAGTATACTTAACAAGGGTTTGAAATGAACCTACAACTAGTGTTTGCCACATATCAATTGTGCTAACAAGTGAATATGTGTCCAACAAGTGTCGGAGTGTCCAAGTGTCTGACACGTGTTAGACACGGACACGCTAGCCAAACTAAAGTGTCTGTGCTTCTTAGATCAAAAGTTAAATCTAATGTAATATCCTCAATTAAAATAGTTCTTTTGAGATTTAAATTTTTATTTTATGAATTTCTTTTTTTTAAAAAAAAAATTAAGGTCTCGGTGTGTAACCTTTTGGTTTTTGAAAATTGAGCTTATAAACACTACTAATTCTTATTTCTCCCGTCGTAGTGCCCCCTCCACCCCCAAAGGAGAAAAAACCCTAGCCACCAGTCACCTTTGATTCTATTATCGTCGTCGCTATCAGAGTTCGTCATCAATCCCGTTGTCAGCTCGCACCGCTGGTTGATAGCACGATTTATTGTGCTATATTTTATATGATTTTATTGTTAGTCCTATGTACTTTTTGGCCAATTTTATGTCTATTTGGTTTTGTTTTGTAGGAATCAAACATTTCAATGGAAATCGACGTTTTTGAAGATTACCGGTGAGTTAAAAGCTGAAGAATGAGTTCGAGCCAAGAAAAGAAGCGAAGGAAACAAAATTTGAGGCCTAGCGTTGAGACGCTAGCCCTTGGAGCGTCTCAACGCTAGGTATAGGGATGGAGGCGCGCGAATTCGAGGCAGCTCCACAGCGTCTCGACGCTGCGAACTTTCCAGATTTAATTAGGGCACGCGCGCGACAGCGTCGCGACGCTGTGTCCTCAGCGTCTCGATGCTGTCACGCAGAATGGGCAGTATATATATTTTGCGATGCCATCTGATTAAGGGAGCTGTTTTGGAGAGAGAAGCACGACTTCTAGAAAGAGAAAACAGACAGAACAGAGAGAAAACAGTGGGAGCTTGATTTTGGGAGCTTGGATCGGGAGGATCGTGACGGGAACGCACGGGAATCAAGGCTAGCGAGTTTAATCTTTCTCCCTATTTCTCGTACTGATTTTTAGCATGTATTGGACTGATTTTGCTTGTATTTTAGAGACCATGTGTAGCTAAATTTCGTTTCTTAGGGGCTTGATGTAGCCATTAGCTTGTATGGATTAATTTGCGGATTTTTTAGGACGTTTCGTAACGTGGTTTATTTATCTTATTGTTTATAATCTCTTGATCACAGATTGTATGATTTTCGTTTCTGAACTAATTGCTCGGGAGAGAGTAGTTTAGATTAGACCATCAATTGCATAACTTAGGTAATTCTTTAATCGGGAGATTTGAGATTGCTTGAGAAACCGTTAATAGGATTGATCTTATTGCTTATGCTTGTTGTTGAAATTAGATAGGGATATCAATTTCTTAATTTGCATAAAGAATTAATTTTACTCGGGAGATGCTTTTAAGTATCGATAATCCTTGGTTTATGAACTTGTTACGAATTTGTTCCTAATTATTCTTTAAATTAATTCATGCATCTAATAGGTGAAATCAATTCCCTAAGGCCTTTCTCCATTGAGTTTCCATATTTTATTGTTTTGATTAGTTTTTCATAGAAATATATCTCGTTTATTTTCTCTAAATAAAATTGGGCGAATATACCTTTAATAATTAGGGGAACTAGAAAACCAATCCAGAGGACGACATTCGATTTTAAATCACTATATTATAACATGGTCTCGTACACTTGCGGTTAGCAATTTGAGCATCAAGTTTTTGGCGCCGTTGTCGGGGATTGGCACATTTAGTTAGATTGATATTGTGAAAAAATTGTTCGGTCTTAATTTAGGGTGTATTGTTACTTTTTTAGGTTGATTGCATTTTTTTTTCCTTATTTGTTTTTTCTAGTTTAGTTTTTCTTTTAGTTGTGTAATCTTTTCCTTATTTGTTTTTTTTTTTTGTTATTTTCTTTGATTTTCTTTTTTTCTTTAGCTAGATATTTTCCTTGTTAGTATTTTGCCTTAATTGTAATTTTCCATATTTGTTTCTTGTTTTCCTTAATTAGATAGTATTTTCCTTTTCTAGATTATATTTCCCATATTTAGATTAGTTGTTTTCTTTTCTTTATTTCTTTCCTTATTTGTTTTCTTTCCTTTTTTAGGATAGTTTAGGTTGTTTATGCGAAGGAATAAAGATTTAATTTTGGCACCTCTGGATCCCGAGATCGAGAGAACAATTCATAGGCTTCAAAGGGAAAATAGAGAAATTATTCAAATGGCTGACCAAAATCCACCTGAGGAACCTAGGCCTATTAGAGACTACTTTCAGCCCGTGTTTCAGGGGCAACAATCGGAGATTGTCTATGCCCCGATCAATGCCAACAACTTTGAGCTGAAGACCGGTCTCATTCAGATGACTCGAGATTGTGCAAATCGAGGACCCAAATTCTCATCTAAAATTATTTTTAGACATTTGTGGGACGGTAAAAATAAATGGAGTTTCCGAGGATGCCATTCGCTTACGCTTGTTTCCTTTTTCTTTGCAGGATAAAGCACGAGATTGGTTACAGTCTATTCCTCTGGGAGCATCACCACTTGGGATGCTTTCGTCCAGGCTTTTCTAAAGAAATTCTTCCCTCCTGCAAAAACGGTCAAGCTGAGGACCGAGATTGGGACGTTCCAGCAGCAGTTCGTTGAGCAGCTGTTCGAGATTTCGTTGAGCAGCTGTTTCCTTTTTCTTTGCAGGATAAAGCACGAGATTTCTGCGTCAGTTTCACGCGCCAGCGCGTGTGAGCGCGTGCGTTGTCCTTGTTTTGCTCAGTTTTCGTGGGTCGGCTCACTGTGGTCTCTTCTCTCTAGTAGTGTTGGTTTGGGTCATTGGGTTTGATTTGTAGTGTTTGAAAGCCATACTTTGTTTGAAATTTTAGGGTTTGTGTGATTCAGATTTCAACCCTATTTTTTGGTCTGTTTTTGTCGAGGTTATGACTGAGAAGAAAGCTTTAGTGCTGTCCGAGATGATTCCAGTGGTATCTAAGATTACGGAACATAAGTTGAATGGTTCTAATTTTTATGCTTGGCGATCGAATATTCATCATTATATTCGGAGTCTTGATATGGATGACCACCTAACTTTAGAATCACCGCCAAACGATGATACTAAGAGGAGTTGGCTACGGGACGAGTCTCGACTTATTTTGCAAATAAAGAATTCTATTGAGAGTGCAATTATTGGGCTAGTTAATCATTGTAACTTAGTCAAAGAGCTCTTGGAATATTTAGATTTTCTTTACTCTGGGAAAGGAAACATTAGTCGGATATTTGATGTATGTAAGACATTAGTCGATCTCAGCTGAAGAGTTTGCTAAATTCTAACTGTATCAAGAGTCATTGACGGCTTCATCCTCCACTCCTGTTACTGCCATTGCCGACACAGGTAACACATCTACATGTCTTCTTTCCTCCTCTTCGAAATGGGTCATAGACTCTGGCGCTTCCGATCACATGACAGGTAATTCCCGTTTATTCTCTACCATTTATCCATCTACATCTTCCCCTAGTGTCACTATAGCTGATGGAACCACCTCTCCAATCTTAGGAATCGGCAATGTTCGACTTACCAACTCACTTTCCTTGTCTTCCGTTTTGAGTTTACCACAATTTTCCTTTAACTTGATTTCTGTTAGTAAACTCACTCGTGACCTTAATTGTTGTGTCTCATTTTTTCTTGGTTATTGCTTATTTCAGGATCTTACGACGAAGAGGACTATTGGTAGGGCGTGAATCTAGGGTCTCTACATCTTTGAACCAGAAATATCAACAGTCGTTGCATGTTCTAAAGTGTCATCTCCATTTGAAGATCATTGTCGTTTGGGTCATCCTTCTACTTCAGTACTGAAGAGTCTTCGTCCTCAGTTTCATTCTTTGTCTTCTTTAGCTTGTGAGTCCTGTCAGTTTGCTGAGTTCCATCGTGTGAGTCTGTATCCCCGTGCAACTAAACGAGCTAATGCTCCATTTGAATTAGTTCATTCTGACGTTTGGGGTCCGTGTCCTATTGAGTCAAAGACAGGGTTTAGATATTTTGTTATCTTTGTCGATGATTTTTCTCGTGTAACTTGGTTATATTTAATGAAAAATCGCTCTGAGTTACTTTCTCATTTTCGTAACTTCCATGCTGAAATCCGAACTCAATTTAACAGTTCTCTTAAAGTTCTACGGAGTGATAATGCTAAAGAATACTTCTCTCATGCTCTTAATTCTTATTTAGATGAACATGGCATCCTCCATCAATCCTCATGTGTATCTCCATCTCAAAATGGGGTTGCAGAAAGAAAGAACCGTCATCTCCTTGAAACAGCAAGAGCCTTAATGTTCCAGATGAATGTTCCAAAGTATTTTTGGGCCGATGTTGTATCCACAACTTGTTTCTTAATAAATCACATGCCCTCCTCAGTTCTTAAAGGTGAGATACCTTATCGTATTTTATGTCCCACACAACCTTCATTCGCTCTTCCTCCCAAAATCTTTGGTTGTATTTGCTTTGTTCGAGATGTTCGTCCTCATCTCACCAAACTTGATCCCAAGTCCTTAAAATGTATTTTCCTTGGTTATTCCCGTGTTCAAAAAGGGTATCGGTGTTATTGCCCTAGTCTCGATCGTTATTTTCTCTCCAGATGTCACCTTCTTTGAGGATTCTTCTTTCTTTTCTTCACCTTCAAGTAAGCCTAAGGGGGAGCGTAATGAGGAAGATGACAATTTTCTTGTTTATACCATTCTCTCCTCTTGTGAGTCTTCCACTGGTTCATCTTCATCTATACCTGTTTCTACTCGTCCACCTATTACTCAGGTTTATTCTCGACGACCACCTCCTTCAGTTACACGCCCTGAACCAGAGGCTTCTTCGTCATTGGATCTAGGAACAAACGATGACCTTCCTATTGCTCTTCGTAAAGGTAAACGTCAATGCACTTATCCTATTTCTAATTTTGTTTCATATAATCTTTTGTCATCTTCGACCTGTTCTTTTCTTGCATCCTTACAATCTATATCTGTTCCTAAGACTGTTCATGAAGCTTTGTCTCATCCTGGTTGGCGTGCTACAATGGTTGAGGAGATGAATGCCTTAGATGACAATTGTACTTGGGATTTAGTTTCACCTCCCGGCAGGAAAGAAACCTATTGGTTGTAAGTGGGTATTTGCAGTCAAGGTCAATCCGGATGGATCTGTGGCTCGCTTGAAAGCTCGCCTTGTTGCTAAAGGCTATGCACAAGTACCTATGGAGTCGACTATTCTGATACCTTTTCTCCCGCTGCTAAATTGGCTTCTATTCGATTGTTCATTTCGTTGGCATCCATTAATCATTGGCCCTTACATCAACTTGATATTAAAAATGTCTTTCTTCATGGTGATCTTGAAGAAGAAGTGTATATGGAGCAACCACCAGGGTTTGTTGCTCAGGGGGAGAATGGAAAGGTATGTCGTCTTCTTAAATCCTTGTATGGATTAAAACAGAGTGCGCGAGCATGGTTTGGAAAATTCAGTCAGGTGATTGTAAATTTTGGAATGAGGAAAAGTACATCAGATCATTCTGTCCTTTATAAGCGATCTGAAAATGGTGTTATCTTGTTGGTTGTGTATGTTGATGATATTGTTATTACTGGCGATGACACATTAGGTATCCAAGCACTCAAAACCTTTCTGCATAGTTAATTCCATACAAAAGATTTGGAAATGTTGAAATACTTTCTAGGAATTGAGGTAATAAGGAGCAAAAAAGGGGTCTTGTTATCACAGAGAAAATATGTAATTGACTTGTTGACTGAAACAGGGAAGTTAGGGGCTAAACCATGTAGTACCCCAATGATGACAAACTTACAGCTTACGAAAGAGGGAGAGTTACTGAAAGATCCTGAAAGGTATAGGAGGTTAGTAGGAAAACTCAATTATCTTACAGTGACTCGACCTGGCATAGCTTATTCAGTGAGTATTGTGAGTCAATTTATGTCTTCTCCTACAGTTGATCATTGGGTTGCATTGGAACAAATTTTGTGTTATTTGAAGGCAGTTCCTGGACGTGGTTTATTATATAAGGATTATGGGCACATGAACATTGAATGCTTCTCAGATGCCGACTGGGCAGGGTCTAGAGAAGATAGAAAATCAACTTCAGGATATTGTGTATTTGTGGGTGGTAATTTGGTTTCTTGGAAAAGTAAGAAACAAAATGTCGTGTCACGTTCAAGTGCTGAATCAGAATATAGAGCAATGGCACAGTCTGTATGTGAATTAGTTTGGATACGTCAACTTCTTATTGAATTGGGATTTGATATCACAACACCGACAAAATTGTGGTGTGATAATCAAGCAGCTCTTCATATTGCATCTAATCCGGTATTTCATGAGCGGACTAAACACATTGAGGTTGACTGTCATTTCATACGTGAAAAGATACAAGAAGGTTTGGTGTCAACAAGATATGTGAAGACTGGAGAGCAATTAGCAGATATCTTCACAAAGGCACTAAATGGAGCTCGAATAGCTCTCAAACAAGTTGGGCATGACACAGTCTGTATGTGAATTAGTTTGGATACGCCAACTTCTTATTGAATTGGGATTTGATATCACAACACCGAAAAAATTGTGGTGTGATAATCAAGCAGCTCTTCATATTGCATCTAATCTGGTATTTCATGAGCGGACTAAACACATTGAGGTTGACTGTCATTTCATACGTGAAAAGATACAAGAAGGTTTGGTGTCAACAGGATATGTGAAGACTGGAGAGCAATTAGCAGATATCTTCACAAAGGCACTAAATGGAGCTCGAATAGCTCTCAAACAAGTTGGGCATGACAAATATATATGCTCCAACTTGAGGGGGAGTGTTAAAGTTATTATATTAGTATAAGTGTAATTATATAGAGTGTTAACCTTGTACACTTGTATATATATCTCTCTTATGTGAATGGAATAGATTATTGAGATTCTCTCAAACCTTTAGCGTTTACAATTCGTATCTGATGATATCCACTTTTAAGTCGATTTTTGAAAAAACTGTTGCATTTCCCAGCTGGTCCAGCAAGTCACTTATTCGTGGAATTGGAAAACGGTATTTGATAGTTATCTTATTGATAGCCCTGCTGACCACACACATACGCCATGAACCATCCTTTTTTGGGTTAAGAGAGCAGGAACCGCGCAAGGACTCAAGCTCGGCTGGATATGTCCTTTGTCGAGAAGTTCCTGAATTTGTTCATGGAGAATTTGGGCTCATCCGATAATGTGGTAGGTTGGGTAGTGTTACCCCTGGAAAGAAGTCAATGGTATGCTGGATTTCTCGAAGAGGTGGCAGTGTAGATGGAGTGTCTACAATATCAGTAAACTCATCTAAGAGGTTCTGCACCTCACTTGGAACGCCAACAGGGGTATTAGTAGTATCAAAAGTTTTAATGACTAAACCAAGGATAGGAAATTGTTTGTCATGAAGAAAATTTTTTCCAGAAGAGAGTGTGAAGAGTCAATCTTTTTTGGTGGTGGGTGTTACCATATGCTTTGAAGGATTGAGTGGAAGGAGAACAATCTTTTTTCCCATCCAAGAGAACTCGTAAGTATTATCCCGTCCTTTATGAAGAGCCTGTACATCATATTGCCAAGGTCCACCAAGAAGTATGTGACATGCATCCATGACTAGGACATCACACACAATTTGATCCTTGTAGCTTGCCCCAATGGACAAAGGTATGGTACATGTGTGTATTTGCACTTCACCGCCCTTCTTTATCCAACTTACTTTGTAGGGAGCAGGATGCGGATTCAAAGCGAGGTTCAAAGTGGAAACTAATCTGCTAGCTACCACGTTTTATGTGCTACCACTATCAATAATCACATCGCAAATCTTCCCATTAATTGTGCATCTGGTTTTGAACAAGGCGTGCCTTTGATAACTGGGATCGTATTTAGGGGCTAAAAGAAGGCGTTGAACAACCAAGGATAGGGGTTCACCCTCATCTGGTTCAATAAAATCAGTAGCTTCTTCAAGGTCTGTTTCATCACTTTCTTCTTGAAAGTCTACAGTGTCTGCAATAGTCAACGTCTTACGCTGTAGACAGTCGTTAGACAAATGTCCACTTTGGTTGCAACGGAAGCATTTTCCCAAAGTAGGTCTTGAATATGTGTTTGCATTTCGTTTTGGAACCGAATCTTTGGTCAATCCAGTATCTATTTGCTTGCCTTTTGTTGCGGCAGGTGAAGTCTGGGATGTGTTCTTGTCGATTGCAGGGTTTCTTGGATTGTAAGTGGCTGGTTCTCTCGCATTCCTCCTTGTGTATTGCCTCTTAAATCTGTTGGCTATTTGTTCTTCTACTGTAGCAGCTGCGGTAATTGCCTCATTTAAGAAAGCTATAGGTTGCAAAGAAATTTGTTCTTGAATATCCGTGCGAAGTCCTCCGTTGTATCTTGCGACCAAACATTGTTGATTTTCCCCAAGGTTTGTTCGGGCCCCCAATCTATGGAACTCCTCTATATATTCCATTACTGTGTGTGTGCCTTGGCGGCAATTTTGATACTGAGTATATA